>CM021698.1:891268-938757 GCA_011074415.1 Stictonetta naevosa
GGGGGGGGGGGGGGGCTCCTCCCGGTTCTCCCCGGCCCAGCACCACCGACGACGAGGAGGGGGAGCAGCGGCAGCGGCAGCAACAGCAGCGACGTCGCGGCGGGGAGGAGCCGGGGCCGTGCCGGGGCGGACTCGGCGCTCAGGCGGGCGGCCAGGGGCACGGAGCGGCGCGGATGGCGGGGCCCCGCCGGCGGCCGCTGCGGAGCGGGGCCCGGCGGACGATGTGAGGGAGGAGGCGGCGGCGGCGGAGCCGAGCCCCCGCCGGGCTCGGAGGGCGGACAGCGGCCTCCCGGCCCCGGCCCGGCCCCCGCTCTCGGCGGCTGGGGCCGCGCTGCCGGATCCCCCTTCGTCCCCCGTCCCCCCACCCCCCGCCCTCCGGTCAGCCCCGACGGCCTCGGCCCGACCATGGGGGACTTCTACGACCCGGAGCACCCCACCCCGGAGTAAGCGCGGGCAGCACCGGGGCCGCCCCGGGGCCGCCGCCGCCTCCTCCCGGCCCGGCCCGGCCCCGCCTGAGGCCTTGCCGGGCCCCGGAGCCGCGTTCAAGCCGCGGGGCACGGGAAGGGGTCGGGGAGGGAGCAGGGCGGCTTCTTCAGCTCCGTCTCCCGGTCCTTGCTCGCCCTCCGGTCCCGTTCGTCCTCCCCCTGGGAGCGGCGAGGGGGGGAGGCCGCGGTAGGCCGCGCATCCCCGGCCTTGCGTGAGCGCCGCGGCCGGGAGCCGGAGGGGGGAGGCCGGCAGGGGCGTGAGGGGGGAGGAGGCGGCGCGGAGCTGAGGGGGAAGGAGGGGAAGGGGACCGGGGAGCGTTGCCCCTGCTCTGCCCCGGTCCCGGCTGGGCCATGCGGAGGGGTCTGGGCCCTTGGGGGCAGCGGGGCGGTGCGGACGTGTCCCGGGGGGGCTTTTTGGCTCCTTCTCGGCTGTGTGTATGCGGGGGGCAGCGCCTGAGATCCTCAGGGTTCTGTCCCCTCGGCCCTCCTCGTCCTGTCTCTGCACTCTGGGGCTGCAGGGAGGCGAGGGGAGTGGGCGAAGGAGGTCGAGCCCCTGCCCCATTTTCTGACAGAAGGAAGAAGTCTCCAAAATGCAGGCAGGAGAAGGGAGAGCTCCTAATGGCCGGTGAATTCTGGTCCTCCTTTCAGCAGGGTTTCTCTAACCTCCACTACATCGTCCTGCTTTTATTGCTGCCTGTGGAACAGTTGCCCTTATCGGTTTTTCTGGTTTGTTTTTTTTTTTCCTCGTTGGTTCTGAATGGTATCTTTGCATTTGGTATCTGTGGTATCTTTGCATTCGTAGACGTCCTCCCCGAAGGATTTGGGGCGCTCCGTAAACTTTGTGTACGCAGCATCGCTGACGGGCGGCCAGCTCGGGGCTGCGAGGAGGCAAACCCCCGGCGTGTAGCGGCCCCGTGCCGCTGCTGGAGCGGAGTCGGAGCTAAAAACGGCACGTTTGGAGCAAGGACAGCAGAGCAAACCTCCCGAGTGAGCACCACGAGTCGTGCGCGCGCCCACCTGGAGCAGCTGAGGAGCTGTTTCAGCTGAAACGGTCCCTCACTGAACGATGCTTGCGGTTTGAGCCCGCTAAAATTAGGGAGAGACGGAGGATTTCGTGCTGGGTTTGGTTTCGCTAGCCGTAGTTCTTGAGGTCCTCTGGGACGTGATCGGTTGTGTGGGACAAGGTTGTGTGGGACAAGGAGCGAGCCCTGGAGGTGGGCACCGTGCTGCCCGCGGGGCTGCTGGCGGCCACGCTCCTGCTTGTCCTGAGCGTTCCTTCCTGTTGCTTTCGAATGGCTCCACTGTTAGCCACCAAGTTCTAGCCTGATTTGGGTGTTTTACGTTTTGGGCTAATTTAGAGTGAAATGAATCCTGTCCCCGGGGGCCGCAGTAACACGTGAGGTCGGTGTCAGGGTAAGCGTCGTCCTGAGCTCAGCGCCCTGAGGTGGCGCGGCCCAGGACCCAGCCGGCTATTTCCAGCCGCCCGCCGCGGTGGAGATCATCACAAACGCTCCCCGACGTCCTCTGCTGCTGGAGGAGGTGGCTTCTGCCACGTGGGCCCTGCGCCTCCGAGCCGCGGTTGCTTGGCGTGGTGGAGCTCGTGATGGGGGACGTGCGCCTTGGGTTTCTTCGGAAGGGCTTTGGGAGATGCTGGTGGCGTTTGCTGGAGCCGCCCTCGAGCAGAGGAGTTGGAGGCTCGCTGTCGGTGCCCCGCTCGGCCGGCGGGCTGCGGGTTCTCCCGGAGAACACCGGCTCCTCTCGACCCTTGGAGTGGGACAGGACGCTTCCCGAGGGACCGGGGATTGTCCTCCCCTGCTGCGGGTGGGGGACTCCAAACGTCCCGCGCGGAGCCTGGGGGCCGGTGAGATGACTCAGGTTGAGTCCCGTGGATGTCTCCAGCAGGTCCTGCCCCGGTGCTTTGGCAGGACCAGGGTTTGGCACCGCTGGCGCACCCCGAGGGTTTTCACGCACCTGGGGATGGATCCAAACGCCCCCAGATTCCAGTTTGCCGCTGGGGCCATCCCCGTGGTCTTCTCGAGCCTCGTGCCGCGGGCTTTTTGTCGCTCTGGGACTTGGTTTTTTTTGCTTCCCGCAGGCACCTGGATTCTGTTTGCTGCTTGGTTCCCCTGGGAGAGCCTCGGCACAAGGCAAAGGCGCCGAGGTTAAAATCCCTGGTGGTTAAAATCCCAAACTCAGGTCCCCCGGTATGCTGGAAGCAGCGGGGAGATGCTGACGGGAGGGCAGGCGTCCTCCCACACCTGCCTTTCCCTCTCCCGAAGGGGATTTGTGGTGGTCTCGCGGGGCCGGGGAGCCGAGAACGGTACGGGAGAGCCGCGCTTTTGAAAGCCGAACAGCCTTTCAGGTAGCTTCCTCGCTGTGTTTTTCATCGAATCCTCTCCCCGTGTGGTTTAATACTTGCCTTGCAGTGGCTCGGAGCTTCACGTGAGCAGGGGACGCCGCCGCGGCGAGAGGACGGGCAGCGCCGCGCTAAATGCAGCACCTCCGCGCGCGTCTTCAGGTTTGTCAGCACCAGCCTTGGATCATCGCAGGCGCGGAGCAAAAGAGAGACAGCTTTTTGGCTCTGTTGGCAGCACTGCTTGGTTTCGCCGAGAAGTCTGGAGAAAACACGAGTCTGGCTGGTTTTTTGGTGGCTTTGGGCGTTCGCTGGAACAGATTCTGTTGTTTTTTTTTTCTTTTCCCCTGCCTCTTGAAGGTTCGGCCTGCCCAGAAGGCGCTCCCCTCCCTGCCGCTGCCTCTCCCCGGTTTTATTCTTTTGGGATCAGTCCCAGGGCTCCAGGAGGAGCAACGTGTCCGGAGGGCAGAGCCTGGGGCCGAAGAGGAGCAGAAAGAGAAGCGCGGGTCAGGAGGCAGAAATTGATCGGAAATCAGAAAGCAGGAGGAGGAGGGGTGGAAGAGCCGAGCTTCTCCGCAGCCGTACCCGAGCGAACCCCGCGTGCTCCGCGCTCAGCACCGCTCCACAGCCCGCCTCGCTTCCCGCGGCAGTTCCGAGGGTTTTACAGGCGGGAGAGCACCACGACGCAGCTGCCTTGACGCCTTTGGACTTGAAATGCATCCGCAGAGGTTCACGTCTGGAATTGAGCCCCGTGTCCTGGCTGGTGGAAGGCAGTTCCTCACGCGTGGAGCACCAACATCCCGCGGAAAGGCTCCGGAGCCTTGTGCTCGTGCTTCCCCTGGCAAATTTCTGCTCCCCAGAAGGACGAGGGTCACGTTTCTCCGCCCCCCCAGTACTCACCTGCCGGTCACCGGCTCGCCTTTGTCACTGCCACAGCGACCCAGCCTGTGGGTTACCCGCTGCAGCTCCTTTCCTCCCGCCGTGCTGGGCTCCGTTTAATCGCCGTAGGACAGTTTGGGTTCAAGCCCTCGGCTCTTCGGGAGCTGGCGGTGCAGGGAGTTTGGTTCCGCTTTCTTTTCTGGAATTTCTGGCCCTCGGGAGGGAACGCAGATTTCCGAAGGGCCACAAAACCTGCAGTGCTGCTCCACACGGAGCTCGCAGGATTTGTCTCTCCAGCGTCTCCCCGGCTTGCCCGCGGTGCTTGTTTCGGGGACGGGGCATGCAAGGAGCGGCGAGGCGACCAATTTCCACGCTGGGCGTCACGGGCAGCGTTTCTCTGCCTGCGTTTCGGCCACGCCGCCGTCTCCACCTGCCCGAATTACACAGCTCCGGGAGGCCAGCCCGGCACCGCCGGCGGGACCGCAGCACCATCCTGCAGCGCGGGCCCGAGGGTGGCACAGCGCGGGTGCTGCAGCCGCCCGCGGGTGACCAAGCGGGCCGTTGGGTTTTCTCCCCCACCTCAGCTCCCTGTCCCGCAGGGGGGCTGTTCGGCGCGGGGCTCGCGGTGTAGGAAGCCCCGTAACCTCCGAGCAGGATCGTGCTCGCCCTCCTCCGCGTACGGGGCTGCGGTGGGGAAAAGCTCCCTGCAGGTGAAGCGGGCGCACGGGGAGCGGGGTCTGGATGCCAGCTGGAGGTCTGCGAGGAGGAAGAAGGGCAGGAGGAGGATGAAGAGGAGGAGGAAGAGCAGTAGGAGGAGGATGGGTGGAAGCCCCTGCTGGAGGAGCTGCCCCCAGGACCTGCCCCCCAGGGGAGGGGCCACCTTGCCTTGCCTTTTGTTGGTTTTTTTCCCCTTTTTCCCCCCGCTTTCAATACCCAGACCCGAGTGCTGCCCAGGTGAGGTGGAGCCGCCGCCGCCAGCGAAGCCCGGTGCTGCTCGCCGGCAGCAATGACTGTAAGGGAGCGCAGGAATTCGTGGCAGCAGTGACTGTAAGTGAGCGCAGAAGTTCACGGTTGATTAATTTGTCTTTTAACTCAGCCTGCTCGCAGGTTCCTCGCCTCCCTTCGGCTGTCCCTGCAGGGTGCTGGAGGGAGGCGGCGGTGTCCTCCGAGCCTTGTGCTGGTGGCCCTTGGAAGCCAGGAGCTGATATTTAAGCAGGATTTCCCCCCCCCCCCCCCCGCAATTCCTGGTGTCGAACGCCTTTTAACTCAGTCGGAGAGGTTTGTGTCAGCACACAAGCCAGACCTTAGTGGTGTGCGGGGATGGATTTTGAGCAAGAGGAGGAAAAAAAGAGGCCGCTCCAGAGCCTCTTTCCCCCGAGCCTGGGGGAGTTTGCAGGTGGCTGTCCCTTGGCTTTCTCTCCTCGTGTTCACGAAAGCAGAGGGCACTGCTTTAGGGAGGTAATTTGCTGCTTCTCCGCGTGGGGAGCAGCTCTGGCGTGCACGGTGCCGTCCCCCGTGGCAGAAGCCTGGCTTTAGGGTGAAGCCGTGGCTTTGTGGCCCTCTCTTTCTGCCCGAGGGCCAAGCCCTGCCCTGGCACGCTGTCCCCGCGTTGGCTCCCCACCTTCCCCTTGCACGCGCCGTGCTGGTGCTCTCGGTAATCCTCCAGCGCGCCGCTGCCGTGGGAACGGCACTGCTTGGGACGGTGGCTTTCTTCAAGACGTGCCCTGGCACCGGGTGCGACGGGGAGAGCGCGAGCGGGGCGCGCGGCTGCCGGGCTCGGGGGGGTTCTGGGCAAGGAGCGGGGTCCCGCGGTGCTTCTCCTGGAGCAGCAGGCTGGAGACGGCTGGAAATTTCGTAACTGGGTCTGTTTCCGAAAGGAAAAGGTCTTGGCCTCTCCGAAACGCTGCTCTTAACTTGTGGGTAGCTAAATATTTAGCAGGTGAAGCCTTGCCCCCCTCTAAAAGGAACCCCAAGCCTCAACCTGTGGCTTTTCCCCCGCTCCTGCCAAGGTCTCTTTGCTCTGCCCCACTTCATTTTGGAAGCAGAGCAGCAGCAAAAGCAGATGGTGCTCGAAAAGAGCCCTTTTCCTCCCCTCCTCTTCATTTCCCCCTCTCCTCCGGCAGGTTTGCTCGCTGCCTGGCGAGCGCGCGGGGAAGGGGCTGCGCGGGCTCCTTGGCCGCATCCTGCACCTCCCTGCAGGCTGCCAGCTGGCACGGAGCAGGCATTTTTCAGCCCGTGCCCGTTTTTCAGCCTGCCTTTTCCCCCAGCAACGGGGAAGGGAAGCTCGTCGTAAGGATTTACGGCGCCGTGAGCTCTCCGTGCTCCCTCCTAAAGCCTCCCGGATCCGCTCCCCGTGGCCGGCGCGGTGAGAACCGGGGTGCCGGGTTGGGGAAGCAGGGGGGCACGGCCCCGCTCGCAGCTGCTCTGACCTCAGGTTCTGGAGCCCTTGGCTGGGTTTCCAGCTTCTGTTTGAGGAAAATGTTCGATTTCCCCCCCCTCCCGTCTGGCTGTGCTCTAGCCTTTCCTTTGCGTGGTTGATCGGGGGAAGGAGCGGGGTTGTCTGTTAACTTCCCTGCCATTTTTCCAGCCGTGCAGCACCCGGCGATCCGTATTTTTGGAAGCAGGGGACGCCTTTGGGAAGCAGGAGCCCAGCGCCGCGCACCACGGGGCTCGCAGGCATTGAGCACCGCGTTTATTTCGGTCAATCGCAGGGGCTGCCGCTAATTTGTCCTCGTTTCCAATCCCCAGCCGGACACGGCAGAGATTCACAAGGCAAGCAACGTGCTAGAGCTTCAGACCTGTAAGTTGTACAAAACCACTCGATTTTGAGCTTGTCAGCAGCTGCAGCGGGGTCGGAACCCAGCGCCTGGCGGTGAAATCTGCGGAGATTTCCTTCTTGCCCTTAGCACCGTGCTGGAGCTCGGGGCGTCCACCCCCGCTCTTCCCCATTTCACTGCCCACTTTGCAGGCTTTTGTGGGTTTTTGCCGAGTCTGAGATGGGTGCCTGGGGAGCAGGGCAGCCCCGAGGCTGCCGTTTCCTCCGGGATTTGGCTCTTGCACTTTGTTTCCCTAAGAAAGGAAGGCAATTGCTGCCCAGGTAGGCTTTCAGATGGACCTGTGCTAATGCCTGCATAATGCCGGCCTCAGCCTCCAGCTAGGTGTGCTGAGCGCTGCTCAGGGAGAGGCTTTTTTGCTCTCGCAGGGTCGTTAGCCCTGCGGATGCTTAGATAAAAAGAGCTGTAGGCTTCCAGAGTTTTGTCTTTTTTTTTTTTAAAAAAAGGACCTAGGGGAGATGAGGCTTGTCATTTAGACTTCGCAAGCCTGAGGGCATTCCGTTTGCTTGCTTTTTTAGCATAAGCAAAGCCCACAGAGCCAAGGTTGTGATGTGAACTGCGACTTGAAAAGGAGAGAGATCTAAAAAGGAGAGAAGGCTCATTCATACCAAGCTGTTGGAGCACCTGAGGGATGCTGGACCTCGGAAGAAAAATGCACCTGCGTTTTTCTGGGAGGTGCAAAACTGCGTTTTATTTCGGGTTTTCGCAAGCTCTTCCTCTTGAAATTCACAGAAATAAGCCAGTAAACGCCGGAGCCCAGTGCTGGTTTTTACAACTCTTCCTTTTACACCCCTGAGGACAGCAAAGAGCAGCCAGAGGGAGGCAGGCAGGGCTGTGGCTGGCGTTGGGACGGTGTCCCCGGCTCGGGTACAATCCTGCCTTGCTTCCTCGCTCTCGTATCGTGGAAAACCCGTGTAACTCCCAGCCCGGCGTGGGAGGAATTTGGCAAACCGTTCCCGAGCGAAGAGCGGCGCGTTACCTAATTTTGGAAATCTATTTTTGGGTTTGAGCTGGGGCAAAAGGAAGAGGCTGCGGCCCCAGCTGCCTCCTCGCTGCTCCTCTCTGAAATCCTACTGCCTTTTCTGCAATACCACCACGGGACAGAGAAAAAAAAGTTCTGTTTTGCCTAAAATCAGCTTCCCCCCTAAAGCCTCGCTCCCAGCAGAAGTGAGAGCAGCCGGATCATCCTCTCCCTAACGCAGCTCGCTCTCTCCTCGAAGACTTCCTCTGGGTTTTGAAGCATCTCAGCTAATTTCTCCCCCCCTAAAGCACCTCAGATTGCAGGTACGTGCTGGTGGAGCGGCTGCTGGGGGCGTCGCAGCCTGCTGGATGCTCTCGAGGAAATGTGCCGAGGCTGAAAGCTGCGCCCGGGACCCAAGCTTGCAGCCAGCCGTGCCCTGGTGCTGCTGCTGTGCAGACGTGCCCTCCCCGCCGAGTGCTCCGGAGCTTGTGGAAGTTTTATTCTTAGCCTGCGGTTTTTGGAGACCTCTGCTTTGTGTCCTTGCCAACGTTTTAACTTCGCGCTGGTTTTGTGCAGCTTTTCAGCAACGGGAGCAAAAACAGGTGGTTGTTTCCTTCGCCCTTCCAGCAGGTACTCGTAAATACTGAGCTCCCGTACCCGTCTCCCGTACCGACTTGTGTCCGTGCTTTTCCGTGTCAGCGGACCCTTCTTTCTGCCGGGTTTGGGACTGGCAGCTTTTGCCTGTTGGTTGTCACCCCGTGCTGCGTCCCAGCGCGTCTGATTACCGCTGTGAACGTTTGGGTGTTGGGGCTTGGCCATGCTTGACCCTGGTGCTGTCCTCCCCCCTCAACGCTCGCTTTTAACTCACGACATCGTCATTCCCGACGGCCATGCGTTCTGGGAAAGTCGTGAACTCCACTTCCTGCGATCCTAAAAAGGTTTTAGTCCTTTTGGGCAGAAATTCGTGTCAAAATGCTGTTCTTACAGGGCTTCTGTCCTCCCCGTCGGCGCTGCGCTGAATTAATGGCGTTCCCAACCCCATTCCATCACCTACGTGCCCCTTGTGTATCCACAGCTTGCTCAAGCTCCCGGGTCGTGTTTCCTCGATAAAAACGAGCCCTGTTATGCTGCTGTGCAGGTGATTTATACCCCATTAATAAGCTTTATCAACTGGACCTGAGCCTTTGTCGTATATTACTGCTGGCGATAGGGCTGTCGAGCGGGTTGTTCCTAATTCTGGGTTGATGATTGCTGAAATGAGGAAATACCCGGTTGCTTCCGTGCTATCGTTGCAGAAATGTGCCCGAAACCTCTGCATCCGTTCGTGTAGTTTCCATTTAGGGGCCCAAAATGCTCCCCGAGGCTCTCCAGGTGTCGGGCACGGCGAGACCAGAGCAGCGCGGTTCTTCCTCCTCGCTCGCGGAGAAGCTGCTCGTTTGGTGGGACTGAGCACCGAGCGTAAGGAGGGAAGCGAGGAGGGCTGGGCTTCCCCTTGGCAGCTTCCCTGGGAGCCAGGTGGTGCTCACCGAGGGGCTGAGCGCCAAGGAGCTGGATTCTTGAATCCTACGCGCCGCGGCAAATATTAGCCGGGGCCGCGGGTTCACGGCAGGTGATGCAGCGATACGGTGTGTGTCAGGGCCTCCGCCTGTGCAGCTACTTCTGAGCGTGTGGAGGTGATGAGAGAGGAGGAACTTTCGCTATTCCACGTCCGCTAAGGAAAATACTAAACCAGGAAGAAAAACAAATCCCGATTGCTGCGTCTCGCCCCCCAGACCCTTACACCTGCGTTACCTTTGCAGCATCGCCTCTGTTGAAGCAGGATCCTGGCTGGCTCGCCAGCCGTCGGCGTCCAGCAGGCTGCTTGGTGTCACAAGGTTTGCTCTGGGTGTCCTTGCAGAATTGCCGGTGTTCAGGTCCCCGAGGTGCCCTCTGAAGCTGCCGGTGTCTGGGTGCTGGCTGGCGCTGGTGGGCGCAGGCTGGCGCGGCCACGCTTGTGGTGGTAGAGGTCTAATGTTGCGTTTCGTGGTTCTGCCTGGTGTTCACACCTTCTTTCTGTGTTTTCTTTTGCATGTTTTCTCGGCTGGATTGCAATAGAGAAGAAGAAAATGAGGTGAGTAACATAAATTCCTTTTTTATGTCACTTCCGAGATAGGCTTTACCTAGCGTAGTTGTTCTGAGTTACGGATTTCTTGAGCCTTGGGTCCAGGCAAACCAAAGGGCAAAACCAAACCCCACCTGCTTGGACAGGGACAAGAGGCATCCTCACGTTCCAGCCCGGTGTTTTGGGGTGCCTCCAGGTCAGCGGTCAGGTCTGGAGGGACGGGGAGCGCCCTCAGTGCCACCTCCGCACCTCTCTGCTCGCGGCCGCGGGCAGCAGAGCGCGGTGGTGCCTCTGAGTCACTGGTGTAGGTAGGCTCAGCTCTCTGCACCGCGACAAGGTGAGTATTTAAGGCCTTCATCCGTGGCAAACAATGACTTCTGCTGCATTCATGTGTGGGGAAGGCAGAAAACTTTCCGGGACTGGAGCGTTTTATAACACCCCAGCTGAGGAAAGACCCCCGCTAATAATTTCTGATGCTTCAGGACCACGTCTGCTCTGGTGGAACGTGCTGTGCGTGCTCCTGCCTTCCCAGCGGCTGGAGAGCCGCGGGGGCACTGCCTCGTGCTGCTCCAGTCGTTCCTCGGCCGTCATTCATCTCCGCGGAGTACGCAGAGCGAGCTCCTGTCGCCTTCCCCTGCTGCACTACGCCCACGGCAGCGTGCTGGGGAGCGTTTGGCGTCTGTAAAACATGAAAGGCAGGAGAACTTTTCCACTATTTTGCCAGTAATTGCTCCCTATTAAATTTCAAAAGCTACCTGTGGAATATATTTTACATTTATGTAAGTCATGTTTTTTAAACTCGGTGTTATTTAAGGAAAAAAATCCCTGGAAGGGTGAGCATGTGAGGTTGAAACATTCGTTCTGAGATGCGTGATCTCTGCTGAATAGACATGAAAAGCAGCGGAATGAAGCTCAGCAGCTCCTTTTTTTCCCTCCAGTCCTGTGTTTTGTGCAAAGGTGGCTGTACCCAAACCCCGTTATTCGTGTGCAAGCTCAGATTTCAGCTCTGTTGTGCTTAGAGATAGAATGATTTTAATCAAAATCCTGGCATATATTTCCATAACTGTGGATTTTGGACATAAATAATTTCACCAGAGTTGTACCAAGAAAACTCCAGAATGCTGATGCACTGTTTACACTGCGATTTTTTAAATATATATATGTATAGCGTATAATCGGTATAACAGGTGAATCCAGTCCATGGTAAGAGTTTGGATTCAGATTTGGGGAGACTCCTTCCCTTAGACATCCAGATACGTGTGAAGATAGGAACCTGATTTCTTACACTTGCCCGGGTCGTATGCCATGTGGACGTGCCCCTTGTCAAGGCCACTGTTACCTGGGTGCCTTTTCAGCATCCGTGCTCGTTTCAGAGCACCCGTGAGGTGGCACCCGTTTTAAAGGAGTCAGATTTTTGACCCAGTGGGTGCGTGGTGCTGGGCTGGGTAGCCAAGACAAAGTCACGTGGAGGCCGTGACATGGTTTTCACAATTAAAATAGTAAAACGGTGTGTTTCATCGAATATGAGGGTATTTTTGTATAAATCATATCTCAGCATGCAAATAGAATGGGATGGGGTTTCCATTCCACCACCTTCCTTAATAATTTACCACGGTGCCTTTAGCCTTAGCAGCTGTGCATTGTTTTACAGAAGTTAAACGATAACTAAGCACATAGTAAGTCACCGTGGGCAGCAGGAAACCTCTCCGGCTGCCAAAGGTGTGTTCATGCAATAGTTACGGGAGGGAAACCTCGCTGTGTACGGTGTTCCGACTGCTGAAACTGTTTTCATTGGAGTCAGGCTCCTCACCCAAAGTGTAATTGCACTAAGGCAGTTTGGATTTATGGGGATAAGGAAGATGGAGAGGAACACCCCTTTACCACAGCGTGACCGCATTCATCTTTAGGGATTGTGCTCTCGTTGCACTGCGGTAGATAGCGGTAGAGCGTCTGCGGAGACAAGCCCTTAGCTTTAAAATAGGTGGACAAAAGCCAAGGTAAACAAACACCCTGCTTTTTGCTCTGGAAGTTGCTAATCTTGGGCTTTGATAAAGGCATTCTGTAAGGTGAGAGGTTCCTTACTCTCTCTTGTGAGTGCTGACCTGCTTGTTAGCCTGAGACTTGTTGGGAAGTACGAATGACCGAGATAAAGCAGAGTGTGGGAAAGGACACAGGGCTTAAAGCTGTGTCTGTAGCTCTTGGTAGCCTGATTCACTCTGAAACCAAATGCATCCAGGTGCAGTCTGCTGGGGTGTGAAAACAAAACATCTAAGGCTTAAACGTGCAGGGTGTTTTGTGGTGTGAGACCACAGAAAGAGACCAAATAAATTAGCGCTCTCCCTTCGATTAACTTTGTGCATTGAAGCCTATCTCTCTTCTTTTTTTAATAAGAATTAAATGAAAAAAAGAACTTTCAGCTTGGTTATTAATAAGTCAGTTAAAAAGCCTCAGCCTGAATCCCAGAGGAGCTACTGTTCAAGACTCGAAATGAGCGGATAATTGATTTTGATCAAAAGAGAGGCAGGCACAGAAAGCAGTGTGGCTGCGCTGTCCCAGACTTCAGCCCAGGATATCAATTTCTATTTTATAATCATGAAAAATTCACCAGGTAAAAGAAGATTGTTCAGTGCTCCTGTAGAACAGGGTTGTTTTTTTTTTTTTTAAAAAAAACTTCCTCTAACAGCCTTTTTTTTTTGTCTTTTCCAGGGCAAGACTGAAACCGTGCAGAAAGCTGGCTTTATCAAAGGCCCAGTGTTCAAAGGTGTTGCTTCTAGTCGCTTTTTACCCAAAGGCACCAAAACAAAGGTTAACCTTGAGGAGCAAGGAAGACAAAAGGTGTCTTTCAGCTTTAGTTTAACCAAGAAAACCTTGCCGAACAGATTTCTGGCCGGTCTCGGAAACGAGAAACAAAATGAAACTCAGAACTCCCCAGCAGTACCCCTTCAGACTGACTTTAACCCCAAAATTAAAATGGACCTTGGGGATGCTGCTGGTTCAGCTGAGGAGTCTTCACCTCCAAAACCGAAGGTAGAACTGGGGAAGATCCATTTTAAGAAACATTTACTTAGTGTCACTACCAAACCACCGCCACCAGCTACAGCAGCAACGTTGCCCCCGTCGGCTCTGGCACCGGTAACGGAACCGGTGGCAGCGGCCGCGGACTTCCCGTCAACACCACCACCGCCGCCTCCGCCTCCTCCAACAGCATCACCAGCAGCATCCATGCCAGTTCCCGCAGCAGCAGCCTTGCCACAACTGCCCGCAACGCTCATGTCGACGCTGTTGCTGTCGCCGCCTGTAGAAGCAGAAGTCCCGGCTTCGAAGGAGCCGTGTCGCGTAGCACCGAAGGAGGCTTTGGAGCTGGACGTCAAACAGGATGCAGTATCGCACGGTTTGGAAGAACATGTAACCGTACACACGGCTGAGCAGGTGGAAATAACTCCCCAGAAGGAAGATTCCCATATTGGGAAAGACGATGAGGTGTCTGACAGCTCAAAGGGTGCTTCTCTGTGCTCTAGGAAACAGGGTTCAAAGAGGAAGTTCTCCCAGTCCGACGGCACGTTGCTGGGCTCCGAGTCTGATGAAGACTCTGTGAGGACTTCTTCCAGTCAGCGCTCACATGAACTGAAGATATCCAGTGCGGAAAAAGAGAGAGATCCCAGGAAAAGCTCTGCGTCGCTCAGGGGAGAAGAACTGGTGAAGTCCTCCTCACGCTCCAAGTCGGACAGAGATGAAAAGTATTCTAGCTATTCTAAGTCAGAGCGAGATTCACGGTATGCGTCCTCCCGATCGAGGTCAGACAGGGAGAGAAGGCGAAGCCGATCTCATTCTCGTTCCCGGTCCGATCGGGGCTCCCGAACCAGCTCTTCGTACTCGAGGTCGGAGCGCTCGCATTACTACGAATCCGACCGCAGATACCACCGGAGCTCCCCTTACAGAGAAAGGACAAGATACTCTCGTTCGTATGCGGATTCCAGGGCGAGGGAGAGCTCTGATTCAGAAGACGAGTACAGGAGGACACATTCCAGATCTAGCGACTCGAGGCGCACGTCGTCCCACTCCTCTTCGTACAGAGATTCAAGGACTTCTTACTCTAAATCGGACAGGGACAGCAAAATAGAGTCATCTCATGCTGACATGGAGAGGAGAGGGAAGTCTTCTTCAAAAGCAGATAGAGATTCAAAACGGACTTCAGAAAGTGAAGTAACCAAAAGGTGCTCTCCCCTTAATGAGCTCGGGTATCGAAAGGGGACATCCCATTCTAAGCCTGACAGTAATGTGAATTCCTCCCGTTATAAGTCCACCCCTTCAAAGACCCCTGCGCCAAAGCCTGATAAATTTAAAAGTTCTTTCTGTTGTACAGAATCAGTTGAAGAAATAAAGCAGCAGTCTAATTCTCTAGATTTAGAGACCTCTTGTCTAAAAAGCAATGAGATCCGAGTGTCCATTGCAAAAAGATTTGAAAGGGAAAAGACACT
The DNA here is from genome assembly GCA_011074415.1 of Stictonetta naevosa. NCBI lineage: Eukaryota > Metazoa > Chordata > Aves > Anseriformes > Anatidae > Stictonetta > Stictonetta naevosa. Next base: position 905,360 of record CM021698.1, read on the forward strand.
TTCTCCATTAAATCAGTTAAATGATTCACCCCCTTTTAAAAAGACAGATGAATCAAAAGCTGGTTTTCCTCATTCAAAGTCCGAGGAACTTGCAGGAAATGAATGCCATGACAGTGTTACAGAACAAGAAACTCTAGTAAAGGTAAAGCATGAGCAGTTAAGAACGTGTTTCCCTATGGAAATGAATATAAATGGGTCCCCAGAGGGTAGGTCTGATGACTTGGCAACTCTTAGTGCCTCCAAAACAGAGGATGTCGCAGCGTCTTCTGACGATAGCCTGTGTAGGTCGGAAGTGTCACCCGTTGTAAAGACGAGTAAGTTGTATCCATTGCCATCAAATGGATTTGAGAGCACGTATGCCTCTAAAGAGCACGAGCTAGGCGATTCTCGTGTGCAGTCTAGCGAGTGTAGCAGCCTGTTTAAGGAAACGGAGGCTCCGGTCTCAGAGCAGCAATGCGAAGCTATGCCTTTGCCAGTCGTGAATGTAGATCATTCTAAAACTTTAATTAAGAAGCTGGATGATCAGGCGACTCCATGTGACAAAACCAAAGAATCCGTTTTTTGCTACATTTCCGATGATGCTACCCCTTCTTTGTACCATTCGGAGGTTGAAATCGAAGTCGAACCAGCAGAACTGAAGGTTACTTCCGAGGCATTTCTGGACGTGCACGTCGAACCACAGACAGTGACGTGTGACTATGAAAGCACTGAGGATCAAAATTCAAAGTCTGCCTGTGAAGACGATCAGTATCATGTTAACCACTCCCATGAAACAAGCCTAGCTGTGGACAGCTCGAGCAGAGATTCCTCCCAGGACGGCTGTTCCCCCCGAATCAGGTTGGACAATCCCGTGGTCGCGCAGCATCCCGAGGGAAGCGTCCCCTCCAAGTGGGACAGGGCCCCGTCAAACCAATGCGAGAGGCCGCCGCACTACTCGGAAGCTGAGGAGGTGCTCGAGGTGGACACTCGGCACGTCGACCTTCCTTCAGCGAAAGGCAAGCCGTCGTTCAAAGACGAGCATTCGTATTACTCCGAAGTGCCGCTGGAGCACCGCAGAAGAGAGGTCGCAGTGGAAGAGAGCGCGGTTTCCACCGAGGGAGTTGGGTCAGACGATCTGAAAGAGCAGGGCCTTGGCGTGTCGGTTGAGGACGAAGGGAACGGGCCCTTGGTGGCTTCGGCTTTTCCAGACGCTTTGTTTCCATCTTGCGACGTTGTCGTCACCGCGGAAGAAACGGAAACCGTAACGCAGGCCCCCACGTGTGACAGCAGCGGCAGCGCCTCCGAGTTCGTTCCCGCTCGCCATGACGATTATTCGGACACGGCCGAGAGCGACAGCGAGCCAGGAAGTGATGACAGCGACACGGAAGATTCTGATTCTGACGACGGCGTGCCACGGAAACGGCTCCAGTCTGTTGTGGTTATCCCAAAGAACTCGACCATCGCCACAGAGGAGAGCAGCCCCTGCTCCTCGCGGAGCAGCCAAGGCAACCGGCGCTACTCGGACCACTGGGACGACGAGAGGCCGGAGCCCAGCAGGCCTTACTACGAAGAGAGGCCAGAGAATACAGTGAGTAAGAACGGCCCCCAGGCAGAGAGCAGGTGCTCTCCTAGGGGGATGGAGAAGAGTCCAGCCTCTTCCACCGAGCTCAGCAGGAAGGAGCCCGAAGAGCTCCGGCCAGACGCTTGCCAGCCGCAGAGCGACGGCGTTGACAGTACGAGTCAGGCAGACCTAGCGGCAGACTCTGATGGCAAATCCAACCCGGATGAGAGACTGATGGAGCTGATGTCCGTTGGTAGATCAGTTGGCCTGCAGGAAGAGCAGCCATTTTGTCTGCCTGAGAGTTTCGAAAGCGCTGATAACTCTCGACACCAGGCAAACGCTTCCAAGCCGGACAGTAGGCAGGGGAAGGGTGGGCTTAATCAATCTGGTCTTGGAGAGTTCTCCAAGGTGGACGGTTTTCATACAACGGAAGATTTGGGTGGTTTGGGCTGGGACTTCTCCCAGCCGGAGAAGCCCAGTAGCACCTATCAGCAGCCAGATAGTAGCTTCGGGGTCTACTCAGGCTACGTTTACCAGCCAGGTTCGGGAGCGTACAGTGGCTCTCAGAACTACTGGCAAGGCAACGGTTATTGGGATGCGAGGTCTGCTAGCAGGCCTTCTGGAATTAATTACGAACGAATTCAAGGACAAGTGCCGGATTCTCTAACAGAGGATCACGAGGAGGATGACCGCTGGGATGATGACTGCAAGGCTCGTTTTCCCAGCTCCCCGAGTAAATTCCATGCTCCTGAGCAGAAAGAGACAGGTTCTGTGCAAGCCCATGAGATCAGCAGCAATTCCACCAAGGAGCCGGTGTCTGTCGGAGAGAAAAAGGAGGAGGTGAAGGCTTTGGAAAAAAATGACGTGAAGGAGCAAGGGCCGCCAAAAAAAAGACGCCAGGAGTTGGAGAGTGACTCTGAGAGCGATGGCGACTCGAGGGAGAGGAAGAAGGTAAAGGCAGAGGGGGAGCAAGGGGAGGCGGCGCCGCAGGATTCCTCCATGGTCGGTCGCTTGTGCATCATGGACGACTTCCGAGACCCGCAGCGCTGGAAGGAGTTTGCCAAGCAAGGCAAAATGCCCTGTTACTTTGACCTGATTGAAGAAAATGTGTACTTGACGGAAAGGTAACTCCTTTTACTTACTCGTTTTTCCTTTGACCATAGCAGTTCTAGATTTCAACTTGTATTTGATTCTGTGATAGCTTCTTTTAAGGCCAAGTTGGTACAGCAGGGAGGAATGGGGAGGAAGCATGTCGCATTCCCTGGGTCTCACAGCACTGTTCATAGAGGAGGAGACACTGGGCCAGTGCTGTAACCCCCATGGGGTCTCTTCTCCCAACCAAAAAAGTAATTACAGGATCTGGAGAGGTGCCAGTGATGGGAGGATACGGAGGGAGGGTCACTCACTACCTCCTTCTTTGTGGCATCCCTTCTAGCTTGCCCTGACATGGGTGGCAGGCAGGACTTGTCCACTTGAGATTCCCAGCATCAGCACCAACTGAAGTTGTTCTTGTGCCCACAGTAGCTTGCAGAAATGATTTTTTTTTTCTTCCTTTTTTTTCTGTGTTTTCTGCTGTCCACCGTTCATCTGAACGTGGTGGGGCTGCAGTAGAGCCCAGAGCAGTGCAGCAGCATCACCTGTGGGCTTGTCAGATCTCGTCTGTTCAGAGCCCCCAAATGACAGCTCTCAAGACCAAGGGAAATCTGGGCGTGGGAAAGGTTCTGGACACACGATGAGTGTTTTCAAAGGCTTTGGGTGCTTGCGTGTAATTAGTTGTCATCTCAAACAAGATATTTTAGCTCTAACAGCTGTGGTTTGAAGTACCAGAGGTAAGCTGCTGATGGATGAATCCTTTTGCATGGGAATATTGAACAGGATGTGATCATTTGAAAAAAATATCTGTTCCTGAGCTCTGGGCTTCAGAGCTCAAACACCTTCATCCTTGCCCAAAAATACACACTCTGGCTTTAAGGGGTAGGTAGGAGCTCCTTACAAGTTTGTATCCAGTCCTTGTTCCTTGTGCAGCCTGGGGTGAGGCCTGCTCAGCATTTATACCCATCAAAGCTCCTTTCTCACCTCGGGATGCCTCCCTCTCGTAGCCTGAGGCAGAATAAAGCGGGGCTGTGTTCTTCACACACCCAAATAAACACCAAACCTTTCTGCACCGACCGGCAGCGAGGGCACGGTGCGGTGTGGGGGAGCCTCGCGCGTGCGGATTTACACACGCGCTGCGTTTTTTGTAGTGGGTCTTGATGCTCAAGTGTTTGTTGCTTCCTTTGGCTGCTCTGAACTACGTTGTTCGCCAGAATGCTTTAACACATTTATATAAAAAACATATTCTTAATTTGGGAGTCTGAATATAGACCACTTACGTGTAGACAAAACTTGCTATTTATTTCAATCCGTTTTTTTTTTTTTAAGCCTTTTTTTGTCCTGTTGGGATCCTCACTCCAAAGCGTTTCCCTTGCAAGGGCTAATCATCCTGTGGCAACTAAAATATCACTTAGCAGATGTTTTTGGTGCCCTACCTTTGCTGTAACTCCAGTTTTCGTATGTTTTTTTAAATCGTCTTATTTGACAGTAAAGCAGAGGTTTAAGTAGCTAAACCCTTCAATTTGCTTTATTAAAAGAATGCTTTTTAAAAACGATACACGTGCTCACTAATGTTTTATGTGTTAATATTTTAGAACATAGCTTTTCTCCTGGCCTTTGAATCAGCAAAACCAAATGGGACATTGCAGGATGGCTGAGGTTGGAAGGGAGCTCTGGAGATTGTCTCTGTAGCATTATGTGGGATTACAGAATATAGTATTTCAAAAGAGGCCAATCAAAGCCTTTTACCCTCTTAATGTAAACCTTGTAACTTGTACAATGTGGTGAGAAGTCCTCTAGCTGTAAAATTTAGGATTGGCTTTTCTGGAAATTGGCTTCTTTTCTTATAGGATGAAATAAAGGCTTTTTGGTCCTGCCTCTGTGTGCAGGTACATGGATGCACACAGCTACGTTGAAAGTACAACTGGCTTGTGTGCCCCCAGGAGAAGAAGAAAAAAGTGAAATATCCTGGGATGTCTTTCTGAGAATCATCTTCTGTGATCAGAAAGCCATCACCTCCTGCTCCAAACAAACCAAGTGTCCGTGATTACCCATGTGCCTTCTTGTGGTTGTCCAACGGCAGTCCCTGTGTCTGGTTTCTACATAAGAACTTATTTTCTTCCAGTAACAGTTGATAAAGATTGAGGATTGATTTCCCTACCCCAGCACTATCTCAGCTGTATTTCAATGACTTGTCTTCCATAGGAAGAAGAACAAATCCCACCGGGATATTAAGCGGATGCTGTGTGAATGCCCTCCTCTCTCCAAGGAGGAACGAGCTCAGGGGGAGGTTGCTTGTGGAGAAGACTGTCTCAATCGCCTGCTCATGATCGAGTGGTAAGTCCTGCTTCTTGAGTGGCCAGCGTTGTACATGGGATGACTCGGGAGCCCTTAAAAGAATTCAAACCTTTCTGGTTGTTGGCAGCAAACTGTCTTTATGCTCCCATTTTCACTGGCTGGTGTGGTTTGAGCATCAGAGGCCGCGTACCAGCGTTTAGATCTGACCTTAGATCTTCTAAGCCAGTGCCTTCCTCAGTAACCTCCTGCTAAAACCGACTGCCAAGGCCTGGAGTCCTCTGCTCGTGAGGTTTCATTCTGCTCTGTCGTAAGCATGGTTGAAGGGAGAGAGTTAGAAATGCAGGTGTAGCTCTGTGAGAGATCCTCATCTCCTTTCACTTCTCCTTTGATGTCCCTGCTCTCCCCAGAGCCTTACCAGCCTTCTGCTCATCTCCGCTCCTCTCCTGGAAGAGGCTGGGAGGCCAAGAAGCTGTTGCTTGGCACGAGCAGGAGGCAGGGGCTAGGTGCATGTGGCTGGGATTTTGATAGTCACAGCAAGGGATTGACACCCTGGCATGTGGATGGTTACCAGCTGGGGTGGAAGGAAAGGAATTACCTGGCAGAAGCCCTGCCCTTTGTTTTTAATTTAGCCCAGGCAGCAGATGTAGGGGAAGGGGAGATCTTGGGGGAAGAACCCGTAAAAATGTGGAGAGAATTGGCCACTTCAGCCCATTCTGATTATACGACGTACAAGTGCAGTAGCACTTGGATTGAAAATGTTTTTTTATCTTCTTTCCAGAAATAAATTGTCTGCATTTGCATGCTGACAGTCAGATGGTTATGCTTTTTATAGCAAAACACATTTGAAAGTTTTACACTGCATTTATTATGGTTACTCGGTATCTCTTCCCCCATCTGAGCTGTTTCTGTTACCGCTGTCGTCCTGCTGGGAATTGATTTGTTCCATTTCCTTCCCTTAGTTCTTCCAGGTGCCCAAATGGCGACTACTGTTCCAACAGGCGCTTCCAGAAGAAACAGCATGCAGATGTTGAAGTGATCCTCACTGAGAAGAAAGGCTGGGGGCTCAGAGCTGCCAAAGATCTCCCATCGTAAGACTTTGCTCTTCGAATGACGTAGCTGGGCTATTTTACTCCCTCGCGAGTGGAAAATAACGTGCTTGCAGTTCCTTAGCCTGACCGCTCTTAGCAATTTGCTGAATTTCTTCCCGTTTTATATGCTGTCCTTGCTCTCTGTCATGTGTTCCTGGCAGTTACCTGCACGTACGTACCCTAACTGTTAGATCACCCACTTGGGTTTTACCCTCTCCCACCAACCTGTTCTCAGTAGGTTTCTGGCAGACTTGCCTCTAGCTTCCTCTTGTGTTTAATCAGTGTTCCCTTCTCCCTGTGTTTGGCTCCGTCCCATCGCTTCAGAGGAGCGTCTGTTCTTTTTCTCTTCCCACCTCTGCGAAGCTTTTCCTCTTCTGGAGTCTTCCTCCTCCTGGCTGGACTGTACAGAGAACCTGTGGGGCTCTTTCCTTCCCCGTTAGCCCGTCGTTATTTAACTGCTGTGCTTCTTAGTCTAGTTCTACATCAGTGATGCTTGCAGATCCAAGTCTGGTTTTGACTCATCTCTATTTAGCTAAACTCAGATATTTCTTGCGTTTCTTGCACCTGGATCGGTGCCTTGGTGCACAGAGGAGCTGGCTGCACCTGAACACAAGTATCGCACCGTGCACGAACCCATTGGCTTCCTCCTAGGTTGGCAGCAGGATGGGTGCCAGTATTGCTGGAATTACCGTCCTGGTCTGAAATGGGTGCTCTCTGAAAGGAAGCGTGGTGCCCGGTACGTTTTGCTGCTCAGGTGCAGCGTGTGCAGGGAGCAGCTCTGGGACAGGAATGCCCTCTCACCACGTAGGATAGACCAAGGAGTTGCTGTGTCTTCTGCCACACCAATTGGTGTGTTCTCGTAGTCATGATAATAAAAAGAGCTTTAAGTCCTTGAGAGAAGAAGTAGGACTGCGTAGATTCAAAGAGCTGCTTGGGGCTGAAGCACAGAGGTGCAGCAGGGAGGAGCAGGACAAACAGGAGGCAAATATGGGGGATTATTGGGAGTGTGTAGGTTTTGCCACGGGACAGTGGCTGCATAAGGAAGGAGTGGTGAGCTGCAGTGCTCCTACAGGCTACGGGACATCTGGAAGGATTTTTTTCCCCAGGTTCAGACAGCATCGTTTGTCGTGCGTGTCGTCTGAGCCTGGGTCCCCTCTCGGATCCTCGCAGGGCATGCAGAAGTCAGCTGTGAAGCTCTGCAGAAGAACAACAAAAAGACTTTGTAGGATAAATTGGTGGCGTGTCTGGCTGTGAGGAAGCAGTGCTGTGCGCTGGGAGTTTCAGCAGGCGCTGTGATTTACATTTCAAAAGGCTGCGGGATGGGCACCAGGACTCTGCTCAGTCTCAAGTGCAGGAGAGAGACTGTGAGCTTGAAGACTATCTGCCTAGAATTTAATTGTGCAAAGATTTTCTCTAACTCGGGGTATTTTAGTGAGTTTCCGTGGAAACTGATTTTTTTTTTTTTTGCCTCTGTAGAAGACAAAGATTTCTGTTGAGGAATCCAGCAGTGGATTCTGACACTCCTAAGAGCACTGTGGGTCTTACAGCAGTGTCTTTTACTGCTGCATCAAACGCACGAGGCTAATTCATGGGGGAAGAGGCTTGATTGCTTTAGAGGAATGCCAAGTTATCTAAGATGCACTGGAAACAATTCAGCGTATGCAGGTATATTTAACCCGGAGGGCCTTCACCCGGGTTTAGGTAAAGGACAACTGGGTTAAGTCGCTCTTAAAAGAAGCGATTGCTCTCTGTTACCGGTCTGTTGCGTGGGTGAGGGTGAGAATTGTGTTTTCTGCCTTCTGATCGCCCGGATTTGCCAGATCCGTGGGGAGTGCTCGTGCTCCGGACTCGTAGCAAAACACAGCCTAACCTTTGTAAGAGTGGAGTCACGTTTTTTAAAAAAACTAACCCATGTGCAGGTAGCCCATCTGCCAGCACGTTCAGGGAATCCTCCTCATTGTCCTCTTCGCATGGCTCACGAAGTCTCGTTCTTTTAGAGAATAACCTCTGCCAGAAGGGAAGCTTTGTTCTTGCGTCCGGGCCTTTTGCTGGGGTATTCCTACCCTACCGCAGCCGTGTGGTAGTGTCAGAAATAAGTTAATCTGAAGCTGTTGGAGTGCTGTGCCGTGAAGTCCAGCTGTAGCTCTAACGACAGGATGAGCGGGCCGCGCGTTGGGTTCCGAGAGCTCTTCTCAGTGGCAGTTATTTTCTGTTACTTGCTCGCGGCTGAGCAGACTGATACTTGTCCCTCTTGTGCTTTGCAGGAACACCTTTGTGCTGGAGTACTGCGGGGAAGTGCTGGATCACAAAGAATTCAAGGCGCGTGTGAAGGAGTATGCCCGCAACAAGAACATTCACTATTACTTCATGGCCCTAAAAAACGACGAGGTGAGTGGGGAAGCCACCAAAACACTGCTCGGTGTTGGCTTAACCCTGCCTGCCTACAGCCCTGGCTCAGTGTGAACACACTGCGTGGGCAAATCAACATCTTCATCTGCTGTAGGTGTTTTCGTAGGGGAAGGACACTCGGGCTGTCTTACTGCCCCTTTTTTACTCCGTCGCTCAGTCTCGGCCTGGTTTAAGAGAACTTTGGTAGCTTAACTGTATTCCAGGGTCCTTGAAATAGGTGAGTGGAAGAGGAGAAACTGTCCTTGTGTCCCCCACTGTGGGAAGGGATGGGGTTATGGGCCCACCCCTTCCACGTGAGCAAACACTTGTGGGGAGAAACCAGCTCTGGGAGATGCTCGGAACTGAACTCGGCATTCTTTTACCGACTTAAAGCAGTCTAGAAAACCCAAGAAACCAAGTTTCCTTACTCCCCCAGCTCACAGAAGTACGCTAAACTGGGCCACTTTCAGCTGGCGGAGCCCCTACGTGCAGCATTGCTGTCATTGAAATATTTATATACCAGAAGTTCTTAATTATTTATCTTACCAGCTATTTTAGACCCATGGAGCTGTGGAGCTGCAATGCAGCGCCGCTTACCTTGGGCGGTGGGCCCTGGCCTGCTGCGAGCGAGGTGTATAAATAGAAACTTCATACCCTATTCTGCTCGTCTCTCCTCTGAAGATTTTTTTGGGGGTTTTGGTAGCCTTACAGTAAAGGAGCTAAAAATACTCCCAAGTGCTTTTTTCTTTTCCCTCCACGTAAGCGGTTTTGGTAGCTGCCATGGGATTGTTACGTGATCGCAAGGGAGCACAGGGGAATACTTTGCCCAGTTAGGGGGGGCACACTGATCCACAAGGCAATGTTCACACTAAAATACAATCTGCACAGCAAAGATGTTCAGCTTCACCCGCCCAGATACTCATAGTGCCATGTATCAGAGGGTCAGAAACCGATACTAAAAATTTAGGATCCCAACCACACTGAACAGCTCTGTATTAATTTGTAATGAAAACTGAGAACCACAGATCGGTTGCGAAGTGTTCTTTTGGGGGGGCTTTTATTATCCCTATAAAATCCATTCTCTCCAAACCAAATGGTGTTGATGGTGACTTGTGCAGTGGTTGAGTTCTGTTGTGCACACACATGCCACGTTCCCGGGTACGCTGCTCGGTATTTCTGCCTGCTGCACGGGGAGGAGAGGCTGTTCTGCTATAGTTGTTGTTTCTTTCCTTTTTAGATAATTGATGCTACCCAGAAAGGAAACTGCTCCCGTTTTATGAACCACAGCTGTGAACCAAACTGTGAGACACAAAAGGTAAACTGCTGGTTCGAAGCTGGTGCTGCTGGCTTCTCAACTTCACTGGCCTGCGACTTGGCAAGCTCAGAGTGACAAGCATTTCTCCTTTTTCTTCGTGTCTTTTCTTTGTGCATGTTGTAGCATCTCGTTAGTCAAATGTAAACCTCTGAAACGGGCAAGTTTCAAAAAGATTTAAAATTTGTCACTCTTGCTTTGTGAAGGATTAGCCTTGCTAATTTAATGCAAGAAAGAAGTCAAGCCTGGCTTTTGCAATAATCGTTGTCATCTTGTTTTTTCCTTGCCTTAGTGGACTGTGAATGGGCAGCTCAGAGTTGGATTTTTCACCACCAAGCTCGTCCCGTCGGGTTCTGAGCTGACGTTTGACTACCAGTTCCAGAGATACGGGTAGGTCTCCTCTCTCTCTGCTTAAGCTGCTGCAAGTGGGTTTTGTGAGTGTTGATGCAATGAAGAAATCCTGCTACAAAACTATTTGAAAGCCTCATCTAGCAGAGTGGTTGTAAACAAACTGGAATTCAACTGTATAAAACATTACCTGGATAAAGTTTCATCCATTACAAACGAGATTGAAAGAGGATTTAATGTTTTATTTCATAAGTCTTTTCCAGTATCACTTTATTGGCTCTTTCTTACACTTTATACCATCTCTCTGCAGTGGAAACTGCCCAGATAATTATCTGACAGTTTCTTTCCTCTGTCTATTAATTGGCCAAGCTCTAGGCTTTGCCATGCTCTTAAATAATGTCTCTTCTTTCTTCCCTGCCCATTACTGTTTTACAACTTATCAAAGCTTGCAGGAGCTGTAAAAGCCTAGCAGATAGCACGTTCCCTCTTCCTGCCTGGCTGCAGAGGTGCACGGCTGCAGGCTGCAGCTTGGGCTTTGCTTCCCTTCTCTGCACTTGAGCTGAATGTTTTCTGTTACTGCTCGTCCAGGTGAAGTATTTCCCTCTCCTTAAAGTGATCAGCACAAAATTGCATCTGACAGTCGTCGAAGGACTTGCAATTATGAGATTAATTTTAGAAGCCCTAGGCATCTTTACCGAATATAGCTGTTTAATGAGTGCCTCTTCCTTTTCCTTCTGGATCCTGCTTTCTGCAACAGAGGCTCTTCCTGTAAGCAGAGGCTCAGAAATGCACCTTCAGTTGTGTTATACCTCGATTCATGCTAAAATGTCAGATGCTGTCATGTCGTTTTCTGTTCCAAGCATTAACCAGGCACGGATCTTTTAAGATGAGGCAGTATCTGGCCTGGTAGCTCATTAGAGCCCCTGGGTGGGATTCGTCAGCCTGAACTTGCACATCAAAAAGTTAGTGCCTTATACCCAGGCAGGTCACCACAGAGCTGTCTGCTGACAGTGGCAGGACCCAGGTCTCTCTAGAGGCCAGTTGTCCCGTCCCAAGGTAGGTGGGCAAGTGGCTCGGCGCAATCTCTAAAGCGGGGGAAGTCACTCAGTACGCAGCCTGTACAGCCATGATCTTATTCGTGCCTGTTTTAATTTGGCATAGCCCAAACCACTAGGTTTGGTGTTACAGTGCTGCTGGGGGCCTCCCTGCTGGTGAATCGTTCTGCTGCGTTGCCTCACTTGGTATCTCGTGTATCAGAGTTCAGTCCATCTGGCCTCTGTCTCCCGGGAGTTTTTTAGCTCTGATCTTGTTCGTACCCTTCCTGATCTCAGCTTCTGCTTCACACGAGACCCCGCAGTTCAGCTTCTCCATTTCTTACCATCGCCTGGAGGTCTTCAAAAGACGTTTAGATGTAGAGCTTCGTGATATGGTTTAGTGGAGGACTGGTCAGTGTTAGGTCAGAGGTTGGACTGGGTGATCTTGGAGGTCTCTTCCAACCTAGGTGATCCTGGGATTCTGTGGTACTGCGGAGCCAGATTCCTCCAGTCCATTGTGCACATTTCCAAAAAACAACAACAAAAAAAAATAGCCAAAACCCCCCGCACACTCTCCCAAGCAATTTTGACATATAGTTTAGGATTTATGGTATGCCAAGTAGAAAATGCAGAGGCTTTGTAAACATATTGTCTGAAGACAAAGCAACTTAAATCTCTTGTGCTGCCCATTGCTGTAAATCTCTGCAAAAAAAATCCTCCACCTGAATTTTTCCACTTCCACGAACCCTCAGCCTGTTGTTTTATTTTGTTTTAAGTGATAAAATGCAAGCACTTTTCCTAAGGAAAGTGTAATTTTGGTTGATTGCAAAATATGGTAGGAGGTTCACAGGCCCAGCACCCCCACCTTCACCTTTCTGGTTCTTGGTTCTTGACCTAGGAAGAGCCTGGAACTGCACCAGGCTTTGGCTTCTCGTGGAAATAACAGGGTCACAGCAGCTGTTTGAGAATTGAGGGGTTTGCTTGAATTTTTAGTGGCCAGAACAAAAAGCCTTGCCGTGCAGAAAGTCTCTGTCCCTTTCTTGTGAAGGCAGCTGGTGAAATAACCACGTTCGCTGCCCTGTCCTCGTGGTCTGGGCAGCCCTGCTTTGCAGCAGCGTTGCAGGGAGACTCCAAGACAGAACAAACCATCCGAGAAGACGGGGATGCGATGGCTTTCCACGTTTTCTTGTAGCCGCTTAGCTTGTATTTGAAAAACAATGGAGAGAAAAGAGAAAGAGAAGTGACCGGGCAGAGCGGTAATGGCCTTTTCTCATCGCAATAGCGGGATGCACTTAGTAAGGTAAAACAACTGACTGGAAATGCCATCGCTTCGTTATTTAACCGGTGTGTTGCTTCTGCCCACAAACAGCAAAGAAGCTCAGAAATGTTTCTGCGGCTCGGCCAACTGCCGGGGTTACCTGGGGGGAGAGAACAGGGTCAGCATCCGAGCTGCCGGAGGGAAGATGAAAAAGGAACGCTCCCGGAAGAAGGATTCGGTGAGTGTCATTCTCCTCCGTGTATGAGTTGGTTGTTTATTTTCTTCTTGGTTTTCCCTTAAGAACAGCAGCAACAGAGGGTTGACCTAGGGCATGATGCTCTCTTCGTGAGTCTTCGGGTCACCGTTAGGGTAGAGCCTTCCTCTAGGATCCGTGACTCATAACAACCTCAAGGCTCGGTCTTCTTCATGAATGTATTTGTGTCATTTTGTTTCACATGGGGCACGTTGAACACTCGTGTTTTCTTGGTGCTTTAGTTAAATGTGTATTGCCTTGCTCTGGAAATGGACTTCCGCAGTCTTGAGTGCATCCAACGTCGTCGACACCGTATGCTTCTCGTTGCAGGACGGGAGGTTTTTAGAATTTGTTGCGTTGCGTGATTTTTAAATCCCAGTGAAAGACAAACAGCACTGGCTTCCCTATGTAGGACGTTACCTGCAATTTGACAGCTAAAATGGTGCAGATGTTTGCCGTCCATGGGCTAGGATGTGAAATTCGAACCTCTAATTGCTTTGGCCTAGAGGCAAGTCAGCGTCGAGGAACTTGCATGGACGTGCGTTGTATTTGCTTTGACTTCAGCTTCAGTTGCGCTTGCAGATGTGTGCGAACGAAATTAAGTAAGTGAAATCCAGACTTTTTAAAGCCTTTTTATAGCTCCTCATGCATATAATCCCCTTCAAGTGGTTACATGAGCCTTCTCCACGTTGAATTGCAGCGATGGATTTGTATGGTAGGTGGAGGAAAGTTTCCAGAAAAGCGGTCAAAAGGAGTTCTTCCCGAGTGCAAAGCGCTGCAAAGAAATGATTTGCACTCTTCTTACTCTCTACTGGATGGAATTTTTCTGTGCTTGAAGCAAAGCCTTATTCCTACAAATAGCCTTACCTCTTTTTTTGGGAGGTGCTGCCTTTGAAAAGGCCAGCTTCGTTTTCATTTACTGTGTCTGAGAGTCAGGAAGGCAAGAAATAAGTCATTGGTAGCTGGGTTTGAAATGTGAATCGGTGCCACCGAGCAGTAAGCGAATTGTGGAGGCTGATATTTCAGTGTCTGCGTGGAGAGGAATGTGCCTCTGGCTGTAAAGGATGTAAATAAAGAGTTAGGAATCCGGAGAAGGACATTTCTCTGCAATTAAAACGACGATCATCTTCTCGTGCACATCTGTTTCCCTACTTGAACAGGTACATTCCCAACCAGAACTATTCTGGGGGCATCCACCTGGAATTTCCCCTGCAGAGCATTCTGCACGTGGCGTAGATGGGTACCTCTCAAAGGCTGGCGGGAACAGCGCAGTTCTGTGTGGCGTTTAAGGCCTAAACAACGTGGAATGAAAACCATAACACAGCAGATAAATGAAAGCCAACCAAATTGAGGCAAATTAAAGCCAGACTTCGCCCTTTCGGTATGTGAGCAGCGGTCAGGAGGGGCTCCCAAAGCCAAGGAAGGAATTCTTCTTAGCGGAGTCTAGGTAGGGTGGCAATTTGTGCGCCTGGCCTGGTCGGAGAATTAATTGCCTCGTCGTTTTCTTCCTCCTGGCAGGTGGACGGGGAGCTGGAAGCCCTGCTGGAAAACGGAGAGGGCCTCTCGGATAAGAACCAAGTTCTCAGCTTATCCCGGCTGATGGTGCGCATCGAAACGCTGGAGCAGAAGCTCACCTGCCTCAAGCTCATACAGGTGAGCAGCTCCCAGCTGAAAGGGGAGGGAGGGATCGCTGCTGAAGGGATGTTCCTTTTAGAGCTCGTTAGAGGAAGAGGGGGAAATAGGGAGGAAAATGGTGTCTGAGTTGTGCCAGCACGCTAAGAGGGAGCTTGAGCAGTTCTGCTTGGTTTGTAGATGATGTGTGGTGTAGCCCTGGCCTTGTGCTTGGTGGAACTGACGTGCCTGGGTCATGAAATGCCCATTTCTAGAGGCAAATGATGTTACAGCCGTCTTAGCTCTGAGATTACCCCTGAGTCTGCACATTGCTTGCAGCCGGATTTCTGTGCAATGCCTCGTGAAGCTGTATTTCGTAAAAACGAGCTGTTCACCAGGCAGTGGTTATAAACCTGCTGCATGCGTTACTGCTCCGAAAGCAGCACTTACGTCCCCCTGAATTACATTCGACGCGTGCTGCTCTTGGCAGGTGCCTCGCTCTGCCTCTCTGCTTCACGCTTTTTCAGCAGCAATGAGTTTGACAAGTAACACGTGCCCCGTGCGGCAGTCAGCCATCGCGGCATGTGGAAACCGAATTATTTTTGCCTGTGTGTCGCTGACCCTTCCCCGTGGCCTCTCTGTAACTTTGGCCCATCCAGAACACGCACTCGCAGTCGTGCCTCAAGTCCTTCCTGGAGTGCCATGGCCTGTCTCTCCTCTGGATTTGGATGACGGAGCTGGGCGACGGGCGGGGGAGCACCGCCAACAACCTGAAGCTGCAGCTGGAGGTCAGTCCTTCCCTCAGGTCTGAGGCTTTTCTAGCCGCTCTGCTCGTGGGGTTTGGATTATTTTTATTTTAGTTGATTATTTATGCATAGACGTATTGTATACCAGGCGTCCGTGAACACAAACTGCAGGTATCCGTGCAGCTACAGTGTGAAACTTCTGCTTTAAGGGACAGCCTAAATATATGGAAAGAATTTGCCTCTGTGGTTTTCCTTAGATTTCTGAGTTAGTGACACGAGCCAGACTTGCACAGCAGTGGCAGCGATCTTTATTTCTTCCATACTGCACTACAGAGGGAATTTGAGGTATTGCTTTGACGGGCCGAAGTGGAACTTTAAGGTTTCTGGTTTCTGTATGCGCTTCGGCATCGCACGCAAAAACCAGCTGGGAGTTCCTTCATTAACGGCGCTTCTGCCAGCACTTTGCGTTTTGAGAGGCGCACCCTGCCCCGAATCCAGCCAGAGAGCAGAAACTGTCCGAGCCTCAGGGCTGAGGGCGCCTGTCCTGCTGCTGAGTCCCGCTTTGTTTTCCAGAAGTGGCGGCACGGATGGCTGCCCGACAGCCTGCTCCCTTAGCTCCGCGCCGGTTTTCTCTTTTAGCTTTTGTGAATGAGTCGTGCCACGCTCATCTCGCCCTGGCCCCGAGAGGAATGGTGTCTGACAGCCCCGTAACCCAGCGACTTTTTGAAAGACGGCACGGGAGAAGGCAGCCCGGCCGTTGGCAGTCGTGGACTTCTCTTTGCTTCTCCAGCTTCACTGACTCACGGGTTTTGATGAGAACACAGCAGAAGCGTCCAGCACTGGGTTTAGATGCTCCCTCCACGAGACACTTGCACAAAGTTCTGCCTGTAAATACCTGGAAAACTTTTGTGCTGTTGAGTTTAGGGGTCTGTGGGTGTACCAGGACTGAGTTCAGTGTGGCATCTCCTGGAGTAACCGCTCCTACACTGAGCTTTCCCTTCCACGACTGCAGCATTGTCATCTTTAGGGTAGACAGAGCCCCGCACATGTTGCAGTTATTGCTCTGAGGGCTGAGGCAGTGTCTTTGCCCTCCAGCTTTGACTGCTTAAATCAGTGCTCAGGTTAGAATTTGATTTTCCCGATGCATCTGGAGTAGGTTCAGGCACTCAGTGTTGCTCTCGAAACCAGAGCTGCTCCCCATGAGCACTCAGAGGGACCCTGAGGGCGTGGAGTTGCTGGGCCCGTGGCTTTGTCTCCACTCCCCATGCATCTGGTCGCTACACTGACTATTAATTTTTGTGTTTTTCTATGGATCAAATACACTCGTATAAAATCTAGGTCATTCTTTACTGAGCTACAAGTCGGGCTCGTGACAGGGGTCAGATCACACTTTGTGTTCTTTTCCTTTCCTCTTTATTTTTTATTTTTTTACAGTCATTGTTTTAACAGAGTCGGTCTTCGGGCCATCAGATGCCTGTGGCAGAAATTAGCATAATGCCATAAAACCGTCTTCTGTTCTTCCTTCCTGAAGGATTGGGTTTGAGCAGCAGTAAGTTGAAAAGCTGGGGCACTTCAAGTGCTGCAACAGGGCTTTCTGCCTCTTGCTTCAAAAAAACTGTTTGGTAGAGATTTGGGCTCTGTTTTCGGGAGAGGTTTTGTACCACCATGGGATTGGTTTTATGTTTTTGGTTCCATGGGCTATTAAACTCACGAGTGCACAAGGATGGGAGCTCTAGATGGACACAGCTAGGATTCCTTGGCACAATTGCCAAGGCTCAGTGGTGCTCCGTCACAGGTTTTTCTTGTGCCATGGCTGTGCGCAGCGGCCTCACGGCCGCTTCCCTGCGTCCCCTCCTGCGGGGCACCGCGCTCTCACGGAATGGACAAGGCTGGAAGGGACCTCAGAAGATCATTTGGTGTCCCTCCTTGTGACCCCGTTAATGCACCAGCTTCTGCTGGAGGTGGTAACGGCACCTCTGGGAAGGGAGGGGAAGGCTTTCCTGGTGTGCTGGCACCACGTCCCGTTGAGGCTCTTCGGTTCCTCTCCACCTTCCCTGTTAACCTGGTCTCTAAACGGAGCAGCTGGGTTGAGCTCTGCTGTTCTGGCTGCTGACCCATCTTGAAAGCCTGAGATTTTCTCTACTCCAGTATGTCTCACTGCGTGCTGGTTTCAAAAGCTGGCTGTTGGAGCAGCTTGAGCAGTGTTCATTGTCCCAGAAGTGGCTGTGGCCACCTCCAGGTGTCTGAGCTCCTTGATTTAATTGCAACCCACTACGTATTTGTGCTCGCTGTTTTCCTCTCATGGTTTATTTGCCCTCTTTAGAAGCTCACCACTGCGGTTCAGCCTTGAGGAGGGCTGTGGCTGTCTCCTCCTCGTGACCTGTCGCGGTCCTGTTCACGTTGATATGTCGTTGAGAAAAGGAAATCGATCCAGGTTGGAGCCAGCTGAACATGGTGGTGGTTCTAACGGCTGTGATTTTGTCTCTGCAATTAGATTATGAAGACGCTGGAGCTGCTGCCTATACCCACCAAGAACATGCTGGAGGAGAGCAAGGTGCTCCCGATCATTCAGCGCTGGGCTCAGACCAAGACCGCTGTCCCGCAGCTCAGCGAGGGCGATGGCTACTCGAGCGAGAACACGTCGCGGGCTCACACGCCGCTCAACACGCCGGATCTTTCCACCAAGCAGAGCGCAGAAGGTGACACGGATACCCCCAAGAAGCTGGTGTTTCGAAGGCTCAAAATTATAAGTGAAAACAGCATGGACAGCGCGATCTCGGATACAACCAGCGAGCTGGAAGGGAAGGAAGGGAAGGAGGACCTGGACCAGCTGGAGGGTGCCCCGACGGAGGCGTCGGAGGAGCAGCAGCAACAGCAGGAGATCAAATCCGCTGCTGACGTGCCGGTGGAGAGCAGCAAACCCCAGGTCGTGGAGCTGGAGGCTGAGCCTGAAGTGGAGGTCAAGGAGAGCAACGGCGCGAAGCTGGAGGAGCCCATCACGATGGAGACGCCGTCTCAAGACGAAGAGGAGGGCGTATCCGACGTGGAGAGCGAGAGGAGCCAAGAGCAAACCGACAAAATCGTCGACGTGAGCGACTTGGCCACCAGGCTGCTCGACAGCTGGAAAGACCTGAAGGTAAGAGGCACCCTGTTGTACCCGCAGCTCCACCACCTCTGCCCCTGCTAAGGCCAACGTGGCGTTGCTGGCAGGGCTGAGACATGGTCCTGTTGGTAAATCTCTGACATCTACGATTGCTTTTGCTATGCAAAGGGTTTTTCGGGTGCTTTCTGTATGTATCCTTTCATTGCAAGCTCCCCCGTCCGTGACTTCAAACAGATTTCCAGGTGTTTTTGGTCTTCCACTTCCAGCAAGATCTTCCTGGAGCAGATCACGTAAGAGTAGGGTCTGGGGCTGCTGGTTGCCTCCTCTCCTCCCTGAGCAGTGTAGGTGGCCTTCTTGGCCACTTGGTCTTTAGCTGACAGCTATCTTTGATGGAATTTCGGGTGAAATTTAGTTCTGTAACCTGTTTGGTTCTGTAACAACGCTTCGGGCATTTTCTGGGGGCTTCTTTAGGTCTTTGGAAACTTCCTGAATCTGCCATGTTCCTGGGGAGAGCAAGGAGGGCGAGAGCCTTGCTTTGAAGTGTAAAAGCATTTACCGAGGATCCAGCAGAGCAAAGGCAGTGCCCTGAGGCTGTGTCCACACCAACAGAACAAAAGGAGCGAGAACAAAGGGACCTTTGCATGTCCCCGAGCACTGCCCTGCAGCTAAGATGCATCTGCCAGGTCTGCAGAGCTTCCAAACGGGGCAGCCTTGGTGGAAAAGGTGGTGGGGGAGCTCTGCCCTTCTCCTAATCAGGCACCTGCCGGGTTTTAATTAGTACTCTTTAAGCAAATTTACATTTTACAGTGCATCATCTAGCCAAAGAGCTGCTTTATGCACTGAAATGGGTAATAGCTAACGATTTAGAGGAGGTAAATAACAAGGACGGGTGATGCCCGTGACGCAGGACCACGTGCAGATGGAGGACACCACAGGGAGCTTGGAGTCCCCACACCTCTGGCTGCGTCGGTTAACTACCGTGGGTGCCAACGTTATCTTACAAACGTGGGGTTTTGCGTTAAGACTTAAGGGAAATCTTACCTTAATCTGCGATTTTTTCAGAAAAATCCGGTACTTTTGAACATATGCAGAATTGTGTGAGCGTAAGTCGTACCGGGAGAGGAAGCGAGACTTTACCAAAGAAACCGTGAGCTGAAGTTCTTGCTGTAGAAAATCAGGCTGTGGTTCTTGTTCCTTCCCCTCTCACCAAGGGGATCTGCTGAATATGGTTCGCCAGGTTTTAGTGTGCAGACTTCTTAGGTTTGCGTGGGCCTTACGGTTCCTTTGTGTAAGTGGCACTGTCAGGTTGAGGGTTGGGGTGGAGCTGGAAGCCCTTTTCCTTCCAGGAAAAGGACTTTTCCTTCCAGTCCTTCCAGGTGGAACTGGAAGTCCTTGATCCCTGGGATTGTTTAAGCTGAAAGCTCAGCGAGCTCCTGCTCCTGCTTTGGAGCCACGCTCGCGGGGTCCCCCCAGACCCGTTTGCAGCGCGAGGTTTTCACGTGCCGCAGGGCTGGAACCTGGAGCAGCACGGGGGAAACACGTAAAGGCACTAAGGAAAAAGATGCCCCAAACGGGCCACTTCTCCAAAACGTTGCGGTGAGCCCGGATTCGGTCTGACATCCGCTGGTCCCGGGGGGCTCGGGGTTTCCTCCAGAGCTCCGAGGAGCTCGGGGTACCCGGGGGGCCTGTGCTGAAGCCCGTGGTGGGCTCTGGAGCTGTCACCAGTGGGAGTTGGTAGCTGGGATGTGGATTCACGTCCCCTCGGTGGTCTGTTAGGCGTGCTTAGTGCTCACCTCGTGCCACGGCAGGGATGCAAACAGCCCGAGGCAGCGCTCGCAGGGGCACCGCGGGTGTTTGTCGCTGGAGCCGGCCCGAAAAGCAGAGTGCTCTCGGGGAAACCACGACCCGTGGGTGCCTTCTGTGCTGTCCTCGGTCACGAGTTAACTGCTTCTGTCCTCCTTTCACCTGTCAGACGCTGGTTTCTGGTTAACTGCTCTCTGGTTAACAGTAGGGCAGCCCGAGGGGGGCGATTCCTAAAGGACTAAAGGAATTCCTAAAAGACGGAGCTGGCAGGAGGGTGGCCGGGGGGGTGGGGGGGCGGGTTCTGACACCTCGTAACTTAAGCTATGTCCTCTCCGGTCGTGCTGATGTCCCCCCTGGTAATTTCCCCCATTTCCATCTAGCTTCTCAGGGCAGCGAGGAGCTTGTTAACATCACCAGCTGACCATGTGTCTCCTTTTCTCAACTCCGTGCTGAAGAAGGGAGCGAACGTAGCGTGCGTGCCGCCGAGAGCCGGGAAGATGGTTGGGAAGCTGGATGATGCATGAGAAAAGTGATAGGTGAAAAGAGGACAGAGGTGGTTAACTCGGCGCTGCCGACGTTATTTCGGTGCGTCCATTGCCGGCAATGGACGTCGCTCCGGGAAAAAACCCAGCTCCTGGCGTGAAAGGATTAAGTGAGCTATCTCTTTTCTCTACCTCTACACACGGGACAGCTGCCTTGGCTTACGGGGCTCGGGCACGCCGGCCCCGTAACCCCCAGGGAGCTGTGGCCACTGCTACACACCCACAGCACCACACACACAGGCACAGCACCCGCTGGGGGGACGTTTTCAGCCTGGGCTCGTGCCCGCGGATCCCGCGCTCCGAGGACGCGGTGCATCTTTCCCCCACGCTGAAAACGGACCCAACCCCGAGGGCTGGAGGGCACGCGTGGCTCTTCCCGGTGCTTTATCCCGCTCCAACCCGAGGATTGTGCTCCTGTCCCGCGGCAGGTAAGGTCCCCGTGGATGGATGCACGCGGCGAGACCCCGGGGCAGATGTGCTGCGATGGCGAACGGCTCCGCTGCGCTCCCCTCTCGGCGTCTCGGTGTGTCCTGGCAGCACCCGCACCTTCTGCGGTAGGGTCGGCACCGCCGCGCGTGGCACGGAGGACGTGCGCCCCTCTGGTGCCTGGGATTTGGGGGTGATAAGCCCTTAGGAAGCTGCAGTGATGGCTTTTTGCGGGGTGACATCTCGGTGCTGAGGCTGAGGAGCATCAGGCACGTTTGGAGCTGAGCGCAGTGTGCTTTCCTAACTCTGACACTCTGAGGGTGATCTGGCTGCTGGGTTTTATCACCGCTGGCCCCGAAGCCAGCCTGCAGGTCCTACGGCTCCACTGCCCCTCCCGTAGGCATCCTACAGCGATCTGCTACTCATGCATCTAAAATCCGTCCCTTAAGAGAACCGGAGAGCTGGACGGGAGCTGCAGCTGCGAGGCTCCAAGCCTTGTCCTTACTACTCGAAGGCTTCTTTTTTCATAAATAGATAGATTTTGTTTTAAGAAACCCCTTTGGAAAGAACCAAGCGCCTTGGATTTGAAGGGTTTTACTGGAACACTTCTTCACAAGCATTTAGCAGCTCAGGGCCAAGGTAATGCCCCAGCTGTTTGATTTTGGCAAGGTGGACTTGCTCTTCTTCAAAACAGCCTTTTGTGAACTTAATCATCGCCCTGGTAGGGGATAGCAGAGCTTGGGTGGCTGCGGCGAGCCGAGCTTTTCATTTCCCCCCAGCTAACCTCTCCAAATCACGTTTGACACATCTTCAGAGGGCAGTACTGGGAAGCTGCTCTCGCCAGCCCTGCTTGCAGCCCGGCCAGCCCCGGGGCGAGCGGCTCTCGCTCCGGCACGCACCGTCGCGGGCTCTAATTAGGGCGCTTGTAATTAGTCGTGACTTACAGCAAGAAACAGCTTGTGGAAACAATGGCCGCTGGTGAGTGGCCAGGCTGTTGTTGGGGTTTTTTTTTGGCCTTTATTTAAGGAAGTTTTGGGGTTAGTCCTTGCTCCCTCGGCATTGTCCTGTAGCTTCTTGCACGTGCACCGCGGATGGGGGACGCGACTTCCCTGCCTCACCTACCCCCTCCTGGGTCCAGGATGGGTGCGTGTGCAGCACAGCCTCAGTTCGGGGCTTTTTTCTTTTCTTACGTTGGTAACAGACCCGAATCTTGTGTCTAATTTCCCGTGTAACTGGCTAAAAGTGGTTCTCAAAGGTAGGGAGCCGCCTGGGCTCCGCTAGCGGCGCTCCCGTCGGGTTGGCAGCTCTGCGCCCTCGAGCTAGCGGCTTCCGTTTCCAAAAATAAAACAGGCTTTGGAGCTCTCCCTGCCTCGCGTCTGCTTTGACCACCATCTGCTTTTCATAGAGCCCTTCCCACACGCTGCTCCGTGACCGTTTCAAAGGCTCTGCTGCCTCCGCTCTGCCCCGGAGCGGTGCCGGCGGTTCTGCACCCAGCTGGATGCGTGCGGAGCCGCCCTCCAGCCGTACCCAGCTCGCCTCCGTGCACCAGTTCACCGTTCTCTTGGGCCATTCCTTCCAGTACTTTCACGCTGCGTCCTCTGTTATTATTTTTTTTGGAGCTGGGAGGTCCGGTGTGGTTCCTCGGCACCTCGTGCCCCGGTGGCTCCTCTCCAAACGGTGTTGGTGGGAGCGTGGCGTGGGCTGCCCGAGGCGCTCCGCTTGGTTTTACGGCGTGCCGCTCCGCTCTGCGTCCCAGGGGGGGCTTCTGGGGGTGCTGGTGCAGGAGGGAGAGAGTAAAAGAGAAAATCCAGCGCCGACGGGTGCTGTCGGGACTGCAGGAGCAAGGCAGTGAGAGAAATCCTCCCGCATAACTTGGCACGGTCGCTTATGCCTCTGGGATTCAGCTTGGAGAGGGCTTGAAGAATTGAGTGTAAGGGCAACTCGGGGCGCCGCTGTGCCGCACCTTTAGCCTTCCAGGAGAAGTCACCTCTGTCCCACGCAGGGTGTTTTGGCTAACAGGGTTAGAGTGCTGAAGGCTTTCCCGTGCCAGGGGCTTCCCTCCGCATCCCTCCCGCCCCAAGCAGCGAGTTACCGCTTTGTTTCCCTAGATTTAGTTCAGAACGCGCCATAAATTTCGGGCTTTTCATCCGTAGCGAATGGTGTGAGCAAGGAAGGACGTTAAAAAGGGCGAATTTACGGATTATGGACGCCTCTCACCGCTGAAAGAGGTCGGGGCAGGTGCTAAATTCGTCCAGCAGGTGAAAATGGAAGGGAAGCCACGGGAGGGAGCAGGATGACGGCGGTGCGGGGACCTGGCAGAGCCCAGAGCAGGACAGAAGCAAGGTGTGCACCAGGCTTTGTTTAAAAAGAGGAGAATTGCTAAAAAAAAGGAAAACCAAATCGGCATTTGACCCTGCTTTAGAACAAATCTCTGCCCCAATCCCTTCTTATAACCTCCAGCAGCACTTCGGAAGGGGCTGTGACTTGTGGCCAGGCCACGAGGGGATCCCTTACCCTTTCGTTTCTTTCACCGAAGGAAAACGCGTGTTTTCAGCCCACGGGGCGCACGCTTTCTCTAAAACAACAAAAGCAGGGCTCCTAAAGCCTCTCGTTAACGGGCTCTCTCTCGTTAACCGCGGTGCTGGAGGTGGGCGCATTGCTGAGGGCTGATGTAACCGGACAGCGCCGCGGAGGTGGCCCTCGAGTCACCACCTTTAAAAAATAAGGGCCGAGAGCTGGGATTTTAAGAGAAAAAAGGTTTTGTTTTGCTCTGAGGGTTCCTCCTGGTGACCTCAGCTGCTGCTGAAGCAGGCTAGGAGCCAGAGGGTCCCCCTCGCCCCGCAGCGTCCCCGTGGCACCGGGGGACGCCCCGACGGGGATTTCTGCCCAGCTCTGCCACACGCTGCGTGCCCCAAACTTGGCAGGATGAGCGCAGCCCTCCTCCGGAGCTGCTTCCGCAGCAAATTTCTTACAAAATGAGGCTGACGTAAGGGTGAGGGTCGTGCAGTCCAGCTGAGCTGGAGCTTTGTGCTTTCTGAGTTCACGAAAGCTTTGAGTCCCAAAGTAGAGGCCGGCAGCGCTCAGCACTGGTGGAATAACACGAGCAGCCTTCACTCCCCCCGTAACTCCCCCTTGGCCTCATCCGTCCCCTAAATTAAAGGATATTTTGGTGCTGCGCTGTAGGCACCGCGGTGTTTTTCCCCCGGGGCATCAAGGTTCTCTCGGTGCCTTTGAAGTCGCGTTGAGCATGAAGCATTACCGCTGCTCGGAGCCCGGTGGAGCAGGTTTTGCTCAGGTTTTGACTCTGCTTGGTCTGTAACCCTAGTAAAACACACACCCTAACGAACTCCGAGGTCCAGGATCTGAGCACATCGCACCACAGTACCCTCTTTCCTTAGCCCTAATGCTGTCTTTTACAAATTACTCTCCTCTTCTGTGAATTAGTCTCCGAGTGCTCCTCTCCTGGGACATTTTTACGTAGCTGCCGCCTGCGCCGGGGACGCCCCGAGCGCCTGCAGGCAGAGATCTCCTCTCCGCAGCCTCCCGTCCCCCTTGCCTTCGATCCCGTTTCCTTTCACCCGGCCAGCTGGTTGTGTTCGGGCAGCAAATACCCGCGTGGGTGCTGCCGCTAGCTGCTGGCATTGCTTCTGCGGAGAGCAAGGGCTTGGTCCAAGCTGGAAATAAAAGAAAAGGAGTCTTATCTTCTAAGCTACCGGGACTCAGGCAGTCGGTAGTAGAATATATGTATGTTTTATATATATATAGTGTGTGTGTGGATGGATGTGCATTCCTGCCCACGAGGGTGTTGTGGTTCAGCACCACGTAGCGCGCAGCCCACAGCCGTGGTTCCTGCCTCGAAGAGCCTGACGTCGCAAAGAATTCCCTCCCAGCCTGGCACCGTGCACGCCCGCTCGGCTCTTTCCTCGAGGCTCTCCTTCCCTTTCTTTCTGCCTTTCTTTCTGCCTTTAGATGAAGGACAGAGCCTGCTGAGCCTGGCTGCACCGCCAGCACCCCCCCGCGCCTGGGTGCAGGATGCGGGCCGGGGGCTGTGGGCCAGTGCCAGCAGCAGCAGCGCGGGAGGGGAGCAGAAGGGGTTCAGAGCAGCGCCTGTAACCATCAGAGGGATGATTAAAGGACAGGACGTGGCCGGAGGATGTTCCAAAAGCCCTTGTGAGGCATCAAAAACCTAGCTAACAAAGCAGCCGTGTGTTACAAGCTCCTCCCAGGTCAGCAGAATCGCCTGCTGTCCGTCTTAGAGCTACAGTGGGTGGTGCGAAGACTTCGGAAGCACGACCGGCCTTAAAACACGTGCAGAAAAAACATGCAAAAACATCTTTAAAAAAATCTTAGAATCATTCAGGTGGGAAAAGAGCTCTGAGGTCATTTTGTCCAGCCTTTAAGCTAGCATTGCCAAGTCCCCCACTGAACCACGCTGCTCAGTTCTGCGTGCATCACACGTGCATACATCGTTCTACGCGCCTCTAAAGACGTCATTGTACCTCCAACTGCATCCCTTAGCACTGGGAATTGCGTTAACGCTCAGATATTGGTCAGGAATGCTGCGGGGCAGCAGTGGTGGCAGTGCGGGGCAGGGAATCCCTCGGTGCCGTGGGAGGGATTCGGGGAAGGGGCCCGGTGCCAAAGCCAGGGCAGCGCGACTGCTTCGCTGGGAGCTCGGCGGGTTTGGGTTTGGGTTCAGGCTCAGCCCAGGGGCTCGGGGGAGCGTGGTGGGTGCGAGCAGCAGGCTCAGGATTCAAAAGGAAAGGAGAGATGTTAGTGCTCCTGCTGCCTCGTGCGTCTTCTTCTGCTCCGTGCCCCCCGGACCTGCTGCTGGGGCTGCGCTTTCTGCTCCTGCCTCTCGTTAGAAACACCACCGGGTACAGGGGTGCTGTTAAATACATGAAGCAAAGGGGAAAATGAGCTTCTGGACAGGTTGGGGGTGCCAAAATCGTCCTTTCTCTGTCCCAACAGAGCTCCAAGCTTACAGCGTGTGGGTGGGATGGCCGGCGTAGAGCTGGGAACAGCGGCTGCCCCACTGGCACAAAAACCCCATAAACTCATCAGACGGGAACTGCTGATGAAGGATAGCATATGGAAAGCACCACGATGACTTGCTTAAGAACAGGGCTTTGCTTCAAAAGACAATTTTGGGGTGTTTGTTTTAAAACTGCCAGAGCTGAGTTCTGGTTCTTGCAGGGCACTGGGGGTGCTCTCCCGTGGCCAGCTGAAAATGTGACTCCGGCCTGTGGCTTGTTTTGCAGGAGGTGTACCGAATCCCGAAGAAGAGTCAAGCAGAAAGGGAGAGCAGCGGTACGTACTGAGGCTTTTTTTCACGTATTCCTAGAAAACGGATCGATGTTCACAGGGTATGGTGCCAAGAGAGGTCCCCTTGGTAGCTGAGCTGCTGCTCCCGTGTCCCGGCGAAACCAGCCCTCGATGCAACCCCAGCGCTGGAAGCTCACCGTGCCGATGGAAGAGCAATTCCTGGTCCCTCAAAACATCACCCCCTAAAACATTGCCTCCGGGCTTTGGTGGTCATCTGCAAATCTCTCTCCTTTTTCCCCTCACCTGCATTTTTCTTGGGAGGTGGAAGCAAGAGTGCAAAGGGCGCATTCGGGATTTTTGACCTGAAACCTTCGTGGTGGCTGTGAAACAGCTCCGGGCTGAGCCCGAGCCCACCAGCACCACGGCTTTCAGTGCAGGCTCTGTGTCAATGTCAGTGTGCTTGGGGGACTTCTGGCTTTATAAACAAGTTTTTGGGTGTAAAAGCGCTTCGGGAGATGTGTGCTGAGGCCTGGAGCCACCATTTTTCCACTCCAAAATAAGTTTCCTGCTGGAAGAATGGGAGGAGGGGAAACCAGTGGGGTCTAAAAATAAGCGTGATGCATTTTCATGCATTAGGTAACAGCTCAGGAGCCGGAGAAGTACCTAAAAATAGAAATTAAGATGGAAGTTTTATTTTAACCACACTGCAGTCCCGAGGCTGATACAAGGCAACCTGGAATTTGCTTGAATGGAGACTCTGTTGGCTGAGACAGAGGAGCCACTGAAACTACGGGAGCTAGAAAAGCGCTGAATTGTAAAAAAAAAAATCTCTCCTTTTACCCGTTTTCCCTAACAGCCGACCGTGGGAGAGAGGCGTCTGGCCACAGGGATCAGACTCCCACCCCGAAGAACCCCGTCCTGAGCCGGGAGCGGGATCCCGAGCGGCAGAGCCAGAGCAAGGAGAAGAAGAGGCGCAGGGACTCGCTGTCCCCGCCGTCCTCGGCGTACGAGCGCGGCACCAAGAGGCCGGAGGACAGGCAAGTCATCTCGGGCGGCCCCCGTGGCACAGCTGGCACGGGTTTGGGTGCTGTGATCGCCGCGGTCTGAGAGCTCTGGGTGCGTGGGTGCGCTGCCAGGGTGCCCTATGCCACCTATCCCCCCTGTACCTGGGGCACACATTTTAATCGTAAAATTGAGCTTGGAGCAAGCCCACACCTGCACAAAGACGAGCAGCACCCAGGCCAAACAGCATTTCGAACACAAAGCAGCTTCCTTCACCAAGAGGACATCCCCCAAAAAGCCGCGAGCCAGCTGAAAGGCGCCGGGAGGAGGGATGCTGAGCAGCACTGCCCCCTGCTCCCGCTCCCCTTCCCCGTGGAGGAGCAGCAGGCCGGTTTTGGAGGCTTTGAGGTTGTTCTGCCTCCTGCTCCTGCTTCGTCAGCGCCCGGCTGGGTTGGCGGTGCTCTGGGTGAGGATGTGCCTCTGTCCCGGGGCCACCTCTGTTCTCTGCAGCACATTTAAAAGCAGAAAGCTCTTTCTGAACACCGGCTCCACAAACAGGCTGGTAACCAGATAGCAAGCCCGTCGTGGCACTTGGCACCGCGTTCAGAAGCTGCTACACGCAGACCCGGCGCTCTTTAAGTTACCCCGGTGGCGCTTCCACTCTCACTAGTTTTGTTTCTCTTGCACTCGGGCTACCGTTTTTCCTTACTCGACAGTTCTTTATTAATTAAGAAAAGGCAAACATCACACGCTTGTGTTTCAGGGGGACTTCAGATCACGTTAAAGGCAGTACGATTACCAAGGGGTCTCCTTTACAGAAGGCAGTTTCCCATTGTCCCTCTTAAATAGGATCTGAAGCAACGTAGTAATTAGGGAACAATCAGTGGTGAGTCAGCCAGGCGAGCCCACGAGTCCTCGGAGGGAGCTTAGTGGGGAAGTTTGAAACCTCTGCGTAAGAAAATCAGACACAAATCCACGATCCTGTAATTATCCCTGCGGGGATTGGAAACCCCATGGATAACTCGGGGCAGAAGTGGAGAGAGCCGAGTAACTGCGGCGTGTCAGGGCATGGGGAAAGGGACGAAGCGAGCGGGTGAAGCAGGTCTGTCTTGGGTGGTGGGGAGGTTTTCCAGCCAGGGACGAACACAAGAAGCTCTTGCAGGCGAGGTGGGAGCTCTGGGGAAGAGGTGAGTGGTCCCGCAATGGCACTGACACCAAACAGCTCTCCTTCCCTGGATGCCCCTCATACCGTGGCCACTTTCAGGTACTAAAAACCCTTAGGACAGACTCAAACCCCTAAAATTCCCTAAGAACGCACAAGTTCTGCCCTCCAGCATTTCGTAGTCCCTTTACCCCTGGTCCCAGCAGTTGCTGCCTGAAGGACCCTACACGACCGGAGCTTTGGGAAGCTCTGACCCCCCTCTGAAGTCACCACCACCCCTGTTCCCTTCGTGGTGCACGTGCCCCAAGTTAGATCCATTTGTTGGAAGGAAAGGCTTGAACTTCTCAGAGCAGAACGGGACAGCAACGTGAGCGCAGGAGGAAGAGGTGGAAAAGGAGTCGGAAGGACTGGAGCAGACAAAAAACCAGGGTTTGCATGAACACGGCGCCGTGCCGCGCTCCGCGCTGGGTCCTCGGTTTTCTCCTGCCCGCCCCTTCACGCGGGCTGCCTCTCACGTAAACTCCCGAGGCGGTGCCAGGAAGGACTTGAATTATTTAAATTAAACTCTTCATGTCAATGAGGTTCACATTAACAGATGCTTGCAGCTACTCCGGGAATGTGAGGAGACGAAGGAACATCTTAAGTGTGTGTGTTGGTAGCAATGTGCTTTTGATATGTGAACCGAGCTCATGAACACGGAGCTAGGATATTAAGCGTATACGGGATGCTTTGTAGAATCCATTATACTTATGGCTGCAAACCATTTTTGCTTGTAATCCCTGTTTTACCACGCTCGTAACTTCTCAAAATATCTACCTTTGATCTGAATTTTTCCATGGTTGAGGTCTGATCAAAGTCCTTAGGCTTTTTTGTTGTTGTTGTTGTTTTTAACTCCTTGGAAAAATCCCTCCAGCTGCTCCGCATCTCAGGACGAAAGTTCTCAGTCTTCAAAAAAAAAAAAACCAACAAAAACCAACCAAACAACAACAAAAAACATCCACACTTTATTATTTTTTTAAGCTAAAACCGCGGTCTAGTAAATAGCGTAACTCCAAACAGCACCGTGTTGTTTGCCATTCCATTGTTCTTACTAACGTCTGCGCGTCGGAGCTGGGGGGGGCTCCGGCACGGGGGGGGGGGCTGCCCGGCGCCTCCGCCAGCGCGCAGGGCTCGGTCTTCCAGCAGGAGAGATGGGGCCCGGCTCAAAACGGTCCCTGGGTGAGCCGTGCCCACGCCCTGAAAGCCAAATGAAACGAGGTGAGACGTGGGCAGCCCACCAAGGGGGCAGCGGCGGGGGGCGTTGGGGGAATTGCTCCGTGTTGTTCGAGGTGCCTTGCGCGGGCTGGAGCCGCGGTGCCCCTGCTTCTCCACTCTCCCCTGGGTTCCTCTTGGCCCACGGGACGGTGGACGTTGTCCCCCCTCTGCTGCTGGGTCCCCCGGGCTGGTTCTGCTCCGGTTTTGGACCTCCAGCAGCGGCCGGCTGCGGGCGTCTTGCTGCCGAGCAGCTGGACCAGCGGCTCTTCCTCCCCTCCGTGGCTCACCGCGCTCGGTCAGGCAGCTGAAAACCAAACAGTTGGAGCGGTTGCTGCTGCTGTAGCACGTTCATTGCACGCCGTGAGCAGCAGCCCTTCCCTTGCTGCTCAGGGCCCGCAGCCTGCCGAGGCCTCACGCGGCTCTACCTTTTTCTTTCCCCTCCAGGTATGACACGCCAGCGTCTTCGAAGAAGAAAGCCCGGCTCAAGGATCGCAACAAGCTGTCCACGGAGGAACGCAGGAAGCTGTTCGAGCAGGAGGTGGCCCAGCGGGAGGCCCAGAAGCAGCAGCAGCAGCTGCAGAACCTGGGCATGACTTCCCCCCTTCCCTACGACTCCATGGGCTACGGCACGCCCCACCACAGCTTCATGGGCTACCCGCCCGGCTACCCCATGCAGGCTTACGTCGACCCCAGCAACCCCAACGCCGGCAAGGTGCTGCTGCCCACCCCGACCATGGACTCCATGTGCTCGCCGGCGGCTTACGAGCACCCGCAGCCCTTGGTCGGGCACTCGGTGGAAGCCACCATGCCGGCTCCCCAGCCGGTACCAGTAGTCCAACATGTAGCAACGCCGCTGGAGGTCACGCCGCCGCAGTACGTCGCGCAAAGCGACGGCGTGGTCCACCAGGAAGCCAACGTGGCCGTCCTGCCCGCCGTGCCCGCCGCGGGAGCGGTGCAGGGCCAGAGCTACGGGGTGTGGGACTCGAGCCAGCAGACGGTGGCGGTGCAGCAGCAGTACTCGCCAGCCCAGTCCCAGCCAGCCATATATTACCAGGGACAGACCTGTCAGACTGTTTACGGGGTGACGTCCCCGTACTCGCAGACGACCCCGCCGATTGTACAGGTAATCCCCCGGGGGGAAAAAGTGACCTTTTCAGGGGCAGCGTGGCCCGAAAAGCCCCCAAAAAGTCATGGCCGCCCTTTGCTCGTGCCTGACTGGGGCCACCCTGCCTTGCTCTGGTGTTCGGCTGCGTCGTGGAGATAAAATTCCATCCAAGGGGCTGAGAAAAACCCGTTCATACAGCTTGTTTTCAGCGTACAAACACAATTGTATCACAGCCACCGGGGCCAGGCAGGAGTTCAGAGCTGGGCAGAGATGTTTGTTAGCCCGTTTGCACCAGCTGTAAGCTAGAAGCGGGGTCTGGAGCTGCCAGTTCTTGTTGGCTGAAACCCCGCAGGCCAACCTTTGGTTTCTGTTTCCTTTTGAGTTACTTGTTTCTTTACAGAATTACGTGTCCCCATCAGTCAGGCTCAGCTTGGAGCTCTGAATTGTGTAGAAGTTCGCTCTCAGCCCTCTTCCTCTTCCTTTCCCAGGAAGCGTGCAGCTGGTCAGCACCTTGCCGACGTCCCCTTCTTCCCGAAGGTGACAGCCGGGCCATTTTATGGCTGCAGACCTCATGATACAAAGCTCATCTCCTTGAATCCAGCCTCAGCCACTGGTTCCTCCTGCTTGATTTTGGTGTGACCTTCCCGTAGTCCTTCGGGACGCGAGACTTCTTCCCCTTAACGCAGCGGCCAACTTTTTCCCTTTCTCTCCATAAATCGGGGGTTAGCACAGGTGGGCGTCACGGCATCGGGGCCGCTTCTTGACAAGGGAGCAGAGATGGTTTGTGTCGAGTTTCCAGCTGGCGTGTTTTGCTCTGGGGCCCCTCTGCTCAGCCTGCTGGAGCTGTAGGGACTGCCCCGCCGTTCCCCATGCCGTCCCGGGGAGCGAAGGCACCGCTGGCTCCTCGGGCTGCCCTCCGTGGCCCACGGGCAGGTCTCCTGAGCGAAACAACGTCGTGTTGGAAGTGCTGAAGGATGAGCTCTCATCTTCCTTGAAATACTCATTCAAACGAGAAGCCAAGTGCTTTCCCTGTAACAGGAGCAAGGGTTGACCAGGAGGGCCCAAAGCGGCGCCGATCGGACGTGTCGGTGTGCGGTTGTTAATGTACACGGAAGGAGTCCTGCCGGCTTCCTTGGGCCACGCAGGCTAGCGGCGGAAGGGTAGCAGTAAGACAAAACCCATCCATTTTCCGTGGTAGGTTGGAAGGAATGGATCCGACGAGTTCAGCACAACTACTCGCCAGTGCTGCTCGTGCTTGTAGGATTATTCCTCCCTGCAGCTGGAGGAACGGGCTGCGGTGCCCCCGTGCAGCATCCTTGTGGCACACAGGCGCTGTGCTGGCGTGGTCTCAGAATACTTAAAAAAAGTGAAACTGTGCCTTTCTTTTGTTCCCTGAGTTCTTCCTGGCTTACGGCTCTGAGCATTACTGCTGAGTGTCACCAGAGCTCACTTTCCTTCCTCCCATCCCACGGGGGAGGCGGTGACAGGGGCTGTGCCAAAGCTCCCCGTAACTTCTGGGTCTCGGTGCCCGGAGAGGAAAACATCCAGGTCAGGCACTTTGGGGGGCTTTCTTGGACCTTTCCTCTGCTGTGTTTTTCCATCTTCGGGGCTTTTTGCATTTGGACAACGGAGAGCAGACGGAGACGTGTCGCAGTGAGGCTGAGTGGAGTGCCCAAAGCTTTTGGTTTCGAGTTCCTCCTGCCTTCCTCGCACACCTGACGAGTTCAAAAACCCCTCATTTTTGTTGGAATCGCTGCTTTTTTTCCATAGGAGCTCATTACATGTTGGAAGTAGGGGTAGATTTCATTCTCCTGATCCCGATGAGATTTTCAGTGAAGGGCGCTGCCCTGTGCCCTTCACCCCGAGCTTCCCAGGACCAACCCCAAACCCCTTGTGCTCCGTTTCAGAGTTACGCGCAGCCAGGCCTCCAGTACATCCAGGGGCAGCAGATCTACACGGCTCACCCGCAGGGCGTCATCGTGCAGCCCCCGACCGCCGTCACCACCATCGTAGCGGCCGGGCAGCCTCAGCCCATCCAGCAGGTAGGGCTCGATTAGGGACCGGGCGGGGGTTTCCACGCGTGGGCTCGGGCGTTGGGTGACCCAGGGATGCTGAAGGAGCTCCCTTGCAGCTCAGCGTGGGCTGCTCACCTCCAGCAGGCTGGGGGCAGCTGGCGGAAGGGTTCAGGGGGCATCGAGCCCGGCTCTGATCCCTCCGATGGCAGGAACTTGGGCTGGCCCACGCAAGGAGGCTGCATGTGGGGAGCACGAGGGCTGTTTGTGTTGCTGCAGCCCCTCCATCCTAAGTGATGGCTTTTTTTTTTTTTTTGTGCTGTGCTGTGTGCTGCTCTGGGGGATTTCAGAGCAGTGGCGGCAGCGTGCCTGTGTTCAGAAGCTCGGGGTGTGAGCAGGTGGCTACAGGGGGTGTGTGATGAAAAGGCAGTGAGCGTGATGCTGTCACCTCTCGGGACAACACCTTTTTATCTTCAACAAAGCCTTTGTCGGGGGGACAGGGCTGCTCTGCTCCGCCCTGTGGCACTGCCGCCCCTCGTTTTCCATCACTCCTGTGCTGTTTTTAGCCAGAGCTCGTGGTGAGCAATAACCTCCTGGACTTGCCTCCGCCGTCCCCTCCGAAACCCAAAACCATCGTCCTGCCGCCCAACTGGAAGACAGCCCGGGATCCCGAGGGGAAGATCTACTACTACCACGTCGTAACGAGGTAAGGGATGACGAGGGAAGGGATGACGAGGGAAGGGATGACGAGGGAAG
>CM021698.1:938767-952425 GCA_011074415.1 Stictonetta naevosa
AGGGATGACGAGGGAAGGGATGACGAGGGAAGGGATGACGAGGGAAGCGTTGTGCTGCTTCGGGGCTGAGCTCGCTCCAGCGATGGAGCAGGTGGAAGAGAGCCGGCCGCGGTGGCACCGGGCAGCACACCACGCGTGTCAGGCTCACTGGGACGATTACACTGATGCATTGCAAACGAATTCCCTTGCGAACGATGCCTTGAGCCTCGCGTGTCTCGGAAACAGGGCCGGGCTGGAGGCTTCTCAGCCCGCCTGGGTCCTTCTGGAGTCACCACCCTGTGTGGCAGATCGGGCTGTGCTTCTGGACGTGGTTGTACAGATCCTTTACTACAGATCATTTATCTCTTTTCAAATATTTTTTGCCCATCACTGGCTTAGAAACGTTCCTTTTGTTAGCTGCCCCGCGCCACGTGCCCTGCTGGAATGGCATTTCGCTCCCGGCCCCGCTGAGAGCCTCGGGTACGCACCCCGTTAGCAGCCAGAGGACCCTTGCGTGTCTCCAGCTCCCTAAAACACCCGTGTGGCTTCGGTGACGGTGCCAGGCAAATAACCCTGCTCTGCGGAGCCTTTTCAAGCCCTTGGGAGCTGTGCGGATGGCATGCCGTACAGACACGAGGTCCCGGGGACAGCCGCGATTAGTGGCGTGCAGCATCGAAGGGGGGATTACTTCTCACCCTGGCGTTTTCCATCTCCAAACCTCTGGGCTGTCCTGCAGCAAGAAATAGTTTCCTGCCTGAGCACTGTGATCGGTTCCGCGGGGTACGATGTTTGGGTGAGCACCTGTGAGCCCTAGAATGAATATCGTAGATGGATATCATAAATGTTACGCTTCCGAACATGTTTTTTCAATTTTTACTTAAACCTCAAGTGAGATCTGTGTGGGAGAGCCGGTCTGAAGGGTTACGGCTGAGTATTTCCCTGCAAGTCCTGACAGCGTCTCGATGCGCTTCTTGTTACGCGCAAGCATTTTCTCTGCATCAGTCTTCGCAGCCTCCTGCTTGTACTCCTTCCTGCTCCCGTAAGCACCAAGAGCTGCGCCAGCAGCACAACAGGAGCCCTTCCGAGCCCAGGAAACACAGAAGTGTTTGTGCTGAGCTGTGGTTTGGAAGCGGAGACGCGACTGAGCCTTACCTGTCGGTGAGGCATGCTGCCTTCGCCAGCCCTCCGCAGTCACGCCAGAACCCCCTCGTGGGCCGTAGAGGAACACGTGCGGGAAGATTTCTGTAAATCCTTCCCTTGTATCGCTTCAGGCAGGGCGAGGCCGGGAGAGGGAAGGAGATCTTGCTCGTCAGTGCGCTTGCTGATGTGTTTCCTTTTATCCGGCAGCCAAATGACAGTCGTCTGCCGTCAGGTGTGTGACGCGGTGTCTGTTCGGAACAGGCAGACTTTGATGCCTCTCCACAGCATTTCCTAAGAAGTAAAAAGCCTTAAAGCAGGGCAGGGTGTCTGAACGCACCTCAGAAACCCCAAGAAGCTCAGACGAGCGACTCGATGCAGACCTCCACTTTTTTTTTTAACCCCGTGCGGAGGAGTACACGTCCCGGCTCCACGCAGGCGCAGTTCGGAGATGGAAAATAGTTGCTGTGTTAGGTCACCTCCGTGCCTAGCAAGGGCTGCTGGAGATGTCTCTTCTCATCCCTTTTGTTTAGTCTGCTTTTAAGTCAGCCCTCCTACCTGCCGGGAGCCCGTGCGTGCAGTGGCAGTCACCTGGCCTGCTGTCTCTGGTTCCTCCTGGCCGCCTTCCTCCCCCGGTGTGCCTCTTGCTCGCTGCCACCATCCTCTCCTTGCCCCCGGACGCTGAGGGCTGCCCGCTCCCCTCTTGCGGCCGTCCTCACACCTTTGCTGACTTTGTCCAGCCCGGTTCTCTTCATGTGAGCATGGCCCGTCTCTTCCCCATCCCTGGCGTGATGAGTCGGAGCGAGCCGTGGTGCCTCCTTGCTGCTCACCAAAGTTGCTTTTGCTGAACCGGTGCCAGCCCTGCCACCCACCCACCCACCCATCCGTGTGTGGTGCTGAGCTCCTGCTGGGTGCTGAGCCGGACACAAAGCGGGCAGGGCCGGGTTCCCTGGGGGGCTGACAGCGCTCTCTTTGTTCTCCAGGCAAACCCAGTGGGACCCCCCGACGTGGGACAGCCCCGGGGATGACGCCAGCCTTGAACACGAAGCCGAAATGGACCTGGGGACTCCGACCTACGACGAAAACCCGATGAAGGTGGGTGTAGGGTCGGTGAGGGAAGCACCGCCAGCGTCGTCGCGATCGCCCCCGTGGGCAAACCCTGCGCCCTGTTCCGCGGAGCAAACTGCAGGGGGCTGCCTGGGGTCTCTGGGGGCCTTTTGCTGCCAGTTTCTCCCAGGTAGAGCTCAGCTGGCAAACAGCAGAGCGCACAGGTTTTCACGATGCTCTCACCTCCTCCTGCGCTGTGCTGCCGAAGACCCTCGCGCTTCTTGGCAGCGAGCTCGGGGAGCAGCCACATCCCACCTTCGTGTCTGAGCCTCGTGGGGCTGATCTCTGCCCCGGGTGCTGCCGCGGGAGCAGGTGCCACAGCACAGGCTGCTTTCAACCTCCCGTTGAAATGGCCCAAAAAATCCCCCGGGGACAACATCGGGAAGGGAAGACCTTAAGGGTGCAGCGCAGCCGAGGAGCTCTGTGTTGCTGCCAGCTGGCTTTGTGCTGCTGGAGCCTCCCGTGCCAGCACTGCCGGGTCTCCATCCATCCCTCGCAGGGTGTAAAACACGCAGGCCGTGGATGGGAGCAGCGTGTGACCCGTGGCGTGCTCCTACTCTCAGAGGTGGCACCCCAGGGGTTTGCTTTCCAGTCCTGCCCCTCCGTGGGCTCATCTCCCCGAGCACCTGGGCAGGAGGAGGTTTGGCTGCGCCTCCTCGGGGGGCCCAGGTCCCGTCTCCCGCATGCGCTGTCACCCTCGGAGCTGGTTTTTAAGCCCCCGGGAGATAATCTGGGGGCGCGGAACTGAGGCTTGTTAAAGGTAAGCAGCGAAATGCCACCAGGAGAGCCGCTGCCCTTGCAGCGGGTCCAGCGAACACAAGTCAGGCAGTCGGTTTGCTCCGTGACCTCCAGAGCTTGCCCAAAGCCAAGGCTTTACAGCTGCTAACTCTTCTCCTGCTTCCACCTTCTCACCTCCTGCGAGGACAGCAGGGAAGAGAGGAGAGCCATGGAAGGAGTGTTTTTACCGGGCCGTAACTCGGGGAGCAATCCCTCGCCTCTCCAGCCCTGCTGTTTTGCACCAGTCTTGCACCAATTTTCCCGTAGATACCGGAGGCGATGCCTCCCTGCTCTGCTGCACTCCCTTTCCCAGACGTCCCAATGGCCGCCAGGATCCCGAGGGTTAATGCAACCCCTGCAACGCCTCCGAGCACTTGAGCTGGGATTCCTGGAGAGGCGACTTAAGCGACATTATTTGCAAATATTTATCCGCCTGCAAAAGGTTCATTAGCGAGTGAACTAAGACCTGGGAGTGTTTACTTCTGCGACTCCGCGGAGGAATCCAGAAGAGCCCTGTAATGATTTTTGCCCCGGGTCTGCCTCCCCCTGCCGTTCTGGGACCTCCCCGGGGTGGAACGGATCCAACAGTCACGTCCCTGAGGGGATGAACCCACACGCGCGTGCCTTGCTGGATTTTGGGGTGCTCTCGGGGAAGGCTTTCAGCGTGAGTTCCCAGCGCGGCTGCGTGCTGCGGTGCCGCGGCCGATAAGCTTTTAGGTCGTATTTAAGCTTGGGTGAGCTGGTTGGGTTTAACCCAGCAGCTACACGGACACCTCGGGCTCTTCTCTGCGAGCTGTTGCTCTCGTGGCCGTGCGAAGGGGAGGAAAACCGGGAGCCTGGTGTCTCCAGCTGGCCGGGGAGCGAAATCCCTGCCTTCGGGTGCACGACGCAGCCGAAGCCACCCGTACCTCTGCCTGAATGAACACCAGACACGCAGTTTCGGCTGACCTTAGGCTACGTCTTGCCGTACGGCGATGTGTTTCTGCTCGCTCGGGAGCTTTAACTCTTCTTCTTCCCGGGCTGCACCATCTGTGGGCTTCGGGGATTTTTGCCCGTTGGATCCCCGTGCGGTCAGCGGAACGCGGCTCGCGGCACGGCGCCGCCACGAAGACGCTTTCCTCAGCTTGTGCCCCGCGTGCTGAAGCTGCAGCCTCATTCCTCGCATTTCTTCCCTCCTTTTCCCCACCCCGCACCTTTGCCGGGGTCAAACCTCCAGCCTGGAGGGCCGGCAGCTGCCGCTGCTATTCGGGGCTCCCCCGGCGGCGAGGCACCGCTCCTCTACGCGTGCCGGGGGCGTTCAGTTTCCTCGGGAGCATGCACAGCACGCCTCTCAGCATCCTCTGTTCGCTTCTTCACAGCTGTTTTTGCCTCCTGGAGCCCCCTCCAGCCCTTCTCTGCTTCGGGGGGATGCTCGTGGAAGGCAGCGAGGCTCAGGGTTGTGCCACCAAAGCTCTGCTCGTTCCTTTCTTCTTTCCCCGCATTACCGTTTTCCTGGCAGGAGGCGCAGCTTCGGGCTGCAGCAGCGCTTTGCGGGGACTCGGAGGAAGGAGCTGTGGTCAAACCAAGGCAGGCTGAAGCCTTGGAAAGACCTTTGGGTGACGGGAGCATCTCTCCTCTTCGTTCTCCCCCAGCCTCAGGCATTGATCTGCCCTCGGTCCGGGTCGAGGTGCGGGGGCGCGGAGGCGGCAGCGTGGCGAGGCTGGCGGTCGTTAAACCCCCAGCACCATTTGGGGCGGCCCGCGCGGGGTTTACAAGCAGCACAGTCACATCGTTTGCTTCAAACGGAAGACAAAGCCCCGGGGAGGCGTTTGGGGTTGTGTCCCATCCCAGAACCACAAGCAGAGCCCCCGCGGCACCGCGGGCAGGAGGCGAGCAAACGCGGGCGGCAGCGGGGTTTTGGTGCAGGAGCTGCTCGGGGCTCCCCCGTCCCTCGGGCTTCTCGCTCCGACTGGCTCTGGCTGCAGCACCGGGGCATTTTTCAGCCCTCGCGGAGGTTTTTCCTTCCACCCTGCCTTTCTTCTTTCTTTCTACTCGAGCTTGAGGTCGGCTTCGCCTCCCGGCTCCGCTCCCCTCTCCGTCAGGCGCGGGGAATAACCGCGGTCGTCCCCTCGCAGCGTGCCCGCCACCCGTCCATGTCGTGGTGGGCAGCGATGGGACCCGGGGAGCTCCGGGAGCCTTCGGTCCCAGGTCTCGACGCCGCAGCAGCGCCCAGCTCCCCTCCCCAACACACCTCGCTTCGCTGCTGGCAGCGCCGCCCCCTCCCCGCGTCGTGCGCGGCGGCGCCAGGAGCTCCTCGCGTCCCCCACCGTGCTCTGCCCCCTGGGTGACCACAGCGGCGACCTCTGCGCCTTCATCAGGGGCTCGCGCGGCCCTGCTGAGTTTCAGAAGGGTGCTCGGACGCCTGCGCAGCCCCTTTTAGGGCCACGTCCCCGCTCTGGCTTCTCCCGGCCCTCGGCACCGCTGCGTTCGTGAGCGACGCCCGCGGGGAGCGCTCCGGCAAGGCGGCCGCAGCGGCGGGCTGGCTCCCTCCATCCGTTTTTCCATGGAAAAGGAAACGAATCCTGCCTCTGACAGTCGGAAAAACGCCGAGACTGGGGATTTTCATCAAAGCGGAGGGAGAACAAGGGCTTTGCGTTCTTTAGGAACGCGTCATCCGGCGCTGCTCGGGCAGGCCAATTAGTGCCTGTAATTTATAACATCCTTTGCCCCCCGGAGGACCCAACGAAGATCCCGTTGTTGCCCAACTGACCCGTGTAGGAAACAACTCCTTCCTCGTGCCGTCCCCGCAGGAGCTGGCGGGGCGGACGCGGGCGGGTTGCTGCTGGGCTGTGGCGCTCCCCGACCCCGGGCATGCGTGGGAGCCGGGGATGTCGGCGGGGTCGCGCTTCGCTGCTTGGTTTCCTGCTCTTTTTTTTTCTATCAGGGTGTGCTCTCCTGGCCGGCTGCTGCTGCAGCAGAGGCAGAGCCAGCCCCAGCCCATGCCGGGCGCTCCCCACCTCGGATCAGGGAGCTCCAGCTGACCTCGAACGTCCCCGCAGCCGAGGGAGCGCGCGTGGGTTGACGCCGCTCGCTTC
Source organism: Stictonetta naevosa (assembly GCA_011074415.1). Classification (NCBI taxonomy): domain Eukaryota; kingdom Metazoa; phylum Chordata; class Aves; order Anseriformes; family Anatidae; genus Stictonetta; species Stictonetta naevosa. The sequence continues at coordinate 944,842 of CM021698.1, forward strand.
CAGCGATCACCAGAGCCTGGGATCCGCACCCAGGGCGCAGAGGAAAGGAGAGGCGAGGCTGGGATGGGGCTCCCCGATCTGCTGGCCCCGCGCGGGCCAGAGTTTCCTCCCCCCGAGGCTGCCGGAGGAGCACGTGTTGGTGGGCGCCGCCGCCTGCGCTGCCTTTCATCCCCTGCTGCCGCAGATGAAAGGGGAGAGAGCGAGGCTTGGCGGCGCTTCGCCTGCGGCTCTCCTCTTGGTTTCGGGGCCGGGCGGCCTCGCCTGGTCCCGAGCACGCTTCGGAGCCTCGGTCCAGCTGCCCAAAACGCGTCTCCTCCTCCCCACGCGTGGGCAGCTCGCTGCAGGTGCCCCCAGCTCGCCCCTCGCCCGGCTCCGCTTCCCCGAAACGCCCCCGGTCACCTCGCTCCCGGCGTGCCGGCTGCGCTCTGCCTGGGTGATTTTTAGGCTGTTTCTGCTCGTGTGCCCCCGAGGAAAGCACTGGGGCTGCTGCTCACGCGAGGCAGCTGGGTTTTCTGGCTTCCATCACGCGCTCCCTGCGTGCGGGGCGCCTGCGGTGGGGCTTTCCCGTGCCGTGCCGTGCCGTGCCGGGGGAGGCTGCTCTGGAAGTCGTCTGCGACCTCCCTGCGTGCCTGCTGCTGGCTGCGCTGGGATGATTTAAAGGAAGAAAAAACCCAAACCAAAACAAAAAAACCTCCCTAGGCTGATGTAACAGTTGCTCAGGCTTGGGCTGTGTGTGGGACTCGACTGCTTGGTGGCACCACCTCAGTTTCTGCACCGTGTGTCCCCGCGGAGGGAGGCACGAGCCGTGCCGTGGGCGCTGGGCACTGGGGAGCTCGCGGCCTCTTTCAATCCGTGCTCACTCCTGCCGGCAAATCCTCAAACTCTGCATCGAGGAGCTCTGCTTTTCTATCCGACTCGTGGCCAGGAAGGTTTGGGGTCTTGCAGTCTTTTCCTGAAGCCTCCCCCCGCTGAGCCCCGGAGCTCCTCGCCGCCGCGGAGCCGGGCCGAGGACGCGCGGCTTCGGCTCTGCGGGGAGCGCCGCCGCCGAGTCCTGTCGTAACTCGCACCCGGAGCCCTCGGGGGAGCGGCGCTGCCCCGGCTGCTCCCTGCTCCCCGCCCTGAAATCCCTCACATAGCCGGCAGTGCTTCCAGAATAGCCTGGGCGAGAGGGAGACCTCCAGGAACCGGCGGGGTGGGGAGGAGGAGAGGCCGGGCTCTGCTGGTCTCAGCTTCGGCTGAAGGCTTTCCCCCAGCCGATGGAAATCGCGAGTTTTGCGTCCTCGGTGTAGCAACGTTTGCTAAAACCGTCCGTAAAAGCGAAGTTTGGGGCGCTTCCCTCCTGCTTCCAACCCCCCCCCGGGAGCATCCGCTGTGCTCCCCGCTTCGCTGAGCCGCGGCGGAGCCACGCGCAAAGCGTTTTGGGGCTGCGGCGTGCATTTTGGGGAGGGCACCGTCAGCGGGGGCCGCGGGGCATCTCCCTCCCATCCTCCAGGAGCTGCGGGCTCCTCGTGAAGCCCTGCAGGACTCGGTGAGATGCTCGCCCGCCGGGTGCCTGGGGGCTCGAGGATAAACCCTGCCCGAAAGCAAAGCCTGGATCCTTTCCCTGCTCCCTCGCAGCTCCCCACCGAAATCTCTTTTTGCACTGGGGGTGTCCAGAAGTGACCCCGCTGTGTGATCGCCCCGTTCCCGTCGGGCTCTTTGCCAGCTCCGGGTCCCCCCCTTTTCATGGGGACGAACGCTCAGCGCCCCTGGAGCCGCATCCTGCTGCTCCAGACCCCTTCCAAAAAGCCGAGCCGACTCCGAGCAGCCGGGAGTGGCACGCGGGGACGCGGGGACACGCCACGGGCTGCGCCGTCGGCGCGGGGCCGGGCGTTGCCGCGCTCCCCGGTGCCTCCCGTGCCCTCGGTGCCGAGCGGGGAGCCGGCGCGAAGCCATCTGCTCCCCATTAGCGGCCGTTTGATGTAGGTACCCGGGATGAGGGAGAGGGAGAGGGCTTTGATGTGCGGCCAGCAGAGCCGGGCCCTGCACTAATTCACTTCGCTCGGGAGAGCTCCCGGCCGTAAAAGTGCCCCCGGCAGCGTTTTATTGAAGCCCCGCGCTGGTTTTACTGCGGGACTTTTGGGCTCTGCCCTCCAGCCCCGAAGGGCTGCTTCCTGCGAGCCGACACGCATTCTTTGGGCGCTTCCTCGGGACGAAGTTTCTCCTGCTTTTTTCAGTGCTAAACGCGTAAAAAAAAACCCAACCTTTTTCAATTACACAGGCAGCGGGCAGACCTCCCCCAGCTGTGCGGGAGGAGAGGTGTCGCTTCTCCATGGCTCGGCCTCCGAGGAAATCCCGTGGGTGTAGGATGAACCCCGTGGGTGTTGCTCGGAGCCGGGCATCGCAGGGATGCTCGGTGGCACCGGCTTCGTCCCCACTGCATTAAACAGGCAGGGAATTAAATCCGGGAGCTGCCGCCTTCGCCTTGTGGCCTTGGTGCTCGTGCAGCACTCGAAGGAACGGCCAGCAATTCCTCCGGAGCTCCCTGCCTCCCGCCGTGGAGCTGAGGATCATCTCCGTGAAATGCCCTGTGCAAACCTGCTGCTTTCCAAGCCGGCGCCTTCGGCTTCCCGCGTGGCCGGCACCCGGTGCCCTGTGCGCGTCCTTCCCGCCCGCGCCGGGTTTGGCCGGGGCAGCCGCTGGCGTTTGGCGGGGCGGGACGGTGCCGGCGAGGGGAGGAGGAGGCTTCCGCCGGCGTTCCTGGGATGGCCGAGAGCCGCAGCCGAGCGCCTGGCTTTGATTACGGCGCCGAACGAACGCGAGCGTTGCTCCAAGCGGCCCCGGGGTGCAGCGGGTCGCAGGCGGTGTCACCCCGCCGTCTGCCCACGCCGGGGGCTCTCGGGGTGCCGGATCCGGCCGTGCCCCGGCTTCGTTCCACCCCTTTGCCCTGCGTGTTGGGCGTGGGGCGCCGCTGCGGGCTGGAGAAGCAGGACGGAGAGGGGCTGCTGCAGACAACCAAACGCTTTCCAGCCGGCAGCATGAAGTGCCACAGCGCCAACAATTAGGAGCAAGTCGCCGCTTCATGTTGCTGTAATTGCGCCTTCACATGCATGAAATAAATGGGGAGGGGTGTGTGTGCGGGGGGGGGAGCCCTCCAGATTCCTCCCCCCCCCCCCCTCGCCTCCAGCTAAACATATTTTCAGGCTAATAACGGAGACCGCAGAGCTCAACCCCTCCCTCCCCGGGCCAGCCTCGGCTCCCAGAACCAGCCCTCGCCGTGCAGCCATTTCCCCAAGCAAACAATAGGGGCGAGGCGGCGCGGCCCCGCTCCTCCCGCTGCGCCCGTGGCACGGCGCGGGGGCGCATTTGGGGAGGTGGGCAGCGCGGCCGTGCCGCTCCGGTGGGGGGATTTCGCCTCGGTTTGGCTCCCCAGAAGGGTTAAGGGACGCTGGCGACGTGGGCTGGTGGGACGAGTGCCCGTGGCTCCCTGGGTGCAGGCTTCGTGGCGAAGCCCCCGGTTTTGGTAACGCGGCGTGCCGCTGAACTTGCGCTTTTTGGCTGCCCTGTTGGTGCTGGAGCTCCTCCCAACCCCAAAACCAAGGTCGGGGGAAGCTCATCCCCCGGTGTGTAAGCTGGGAGCGCAGCGGAGCCGTCACGGCGTATCCCTGCTCGGGGGAGAGGTGGCCGGGTGTGGGCTGTGCCGCTCCGTCAGCCGGCTGCCGCCCGCCCGCACGTCTGCATCCAGAGCCGGCCCGGCAACGCTCCGTAATTATTTTAATTTTTCTCCTATCGTTTTTAATCTCCCTTTCCCCTCCCCATTCCAGTCTTCCAAGAAGCCCAAGACAGCCGAAGCGGACACGTCGAGCGAGCTGGCTAAGAAGAGCAAGGAAGTCTTCAGGAAAGAAGTGAGTTCGCCCCGGGGACCGTCACCGCCGCGAGCGGGCGACGTGCCGCCGAGGGGCAGTGGCACGGGGCCGCCTGGGCTGATTTGGGGCATCCCAGCGCCAAAACGCCCATCGTGGCACCTGGCCCGATGCCGCGGGGTGGGGAGCGGGGCGGAGGGCTGGCGCTGATCCCGTCTCTCCCCGCCCGCAGATGTCCCAGTTCATCGTGCAGTGCCTGAACCCCTACCGCAAGCCCGACTGCAAGGTCGGCCGGATAACCACGACGGAGGACTTCAAGCACCTGGCACGCAAGGTAACGCGGCTCGGGGTGTGCCGCCAGCCTCCCCGTTCTGGAGCGGTGTTTGGGATGAGGGAGGGAAGGGAAATCAGGATGTTTGTCCAGCGGGAGCTTTAATAAAGGCGCTGGGAAGGGCAGCGCGCGAGGTGCTGGTGCGCGCGGTGCCGCCGCCGCTCCTTGACCCGCCTTCTCCTCCGCAGCTGACGCACGGCGTCATGAACAAGGAGCTGAAGTACTGCAAGAACCCGGAGGACCTGGAGTGCAACGAGAATGTGAAACACAAAACGAAGGAGTACATTAAGAAATACATGCAGAAATTCGGGGCCATTTACAAACCCAAAGAGGACACGGACTTGGAGTAAACCACCACCAAACCCCTCCGGAGCCGGGTGGCCGCGGGGACCGCCGGCTTCCCCCCCCCCCCTCCGTTTCGACACCGACCTGTGAATTTCTGCAGAAGCAGGACTGTCCCCGCGGCCCCCCGAGGAAGAGCGGGGTGGGAGCGCTCTTCCCAACCCGCCCCCCGACTCCTCTCCCCAGGCTGACCCGGGCGCCCACCCCGGCGGTGCTGTTCGGCGCGTTCCCCGCGCGCGCGTCTTGTGTCACCAAGATCTGTATTATATTTTAACGTATATGTGAATATATTGATAATTTTGTTTTGTTTTGATTTTTTTGTGTTTTTTTGTTTTTTTTGCTTTTAGCCCAACACGTGCTGATATCACGGGAACACTTTGTAAGGATAGTTTCGGGGTTTTTTTGTTTGTTTGTTTGTTCGTTTCCTCGTTTTGTTCTGCAAGGTTTAATCTGTTTTCATGTAAATATTCAGGAACAGGCCGCCCCTGGATTTCTGGCGGGCCTCGTGCTATGTTGATAAGATTGATTTTACTGCTTAAATCGTTTTACTTTATTCAATTTTTACTGAACTTTTTATGTAAAAAAAAATTTAAAAAAATAAAATAAAATGAAATCAACACCGTACCTGGCCTGGAAAAGGTGTCTGGGCGGGGCAGGAGGCGGCGAAGGGGGGTGGTGGCTCCTCCGAGGGGACCTGCTGGTGGCACCGCAGGGGACAAGGTGGCCCTCCTCGGCAGCCCTCCCCATTTGGGGACGGGGACCCCCATCACCCTTCTTGCGCCCCTGTGAGCCCCAGAACGCAGGGGCAGCGGTGGGGGTGGAGGGGTTTTGGTGTCCTGGAGCAGCCTGGGGTGACCCAGGGGCGCCTTGGGGCTAAGAAGGCTCCTGCTGCTGAGCTTGGGGGCTGTGGGATTGTCCCCAGAGGGTCCCTGGGTGCTCCTCACCCCGCAGGGTGCTGGGGCAGCCACCTCCTGGCCCCTCGTGTACCCCCCCAGGGCCGGGGGACACGTACGAGAGCGGGGGGACACGGGGATGGAGGGGACACGGGGACGCGTCCCGGTGACAAAGCAAGCGACACCAAGGCACGTCTGGCTGTTTAATGCACCCCTCCCCTCCCCAGAAATACAAAAAAGGCATTCCCCCCCCCCGCCCCCCACTCCTAAAAAAGTACAAAAACGGCTTAAAAAAGAATACATGGCACGGTAAAGCTGCTGGCGGCCGGGGGCTCGCCCGTCCCCGGGGGGCCGCGGGCAGCGTCCCCGAGGGTCTCGGCGTCCCCAAATCCTCGCGGTGTCCCCAAATGGCCGTTGTCGGGGGGCCGCTCACACCACGGAGCTGGCGTCCCCGGGCCCCGCCAGGCGCTCGGCCACGTCCTGGCGTCCCACGGCGGCCAGGGCCAGGCACAGGGCTTCCAGCGTGGCCCCTTCGGTGGCCGCCCAGGCGGCGAGCAGGGTGCGGGCGGGCGCCTGGCCGCGGGCGAAGGTGCCGATGGCTTCGTCCCCGTAGCCCAGGCGGGCGGCCAGGCTGCGCCAGTCGCCGCCGGGACCCCCGCTCTCCAGCAGCCTCTCCACCTCCTCCTGCCGCTGCGGCGGCACCGCGCCGTAGGGACGCCCCTCGGGACGGGGTGCTGAGGGGGGCGGGGGTCAGCATCGGCACCCCGAAAAGCGTCGGGTGCCCCCCCCTCCACAACCCCAGCGTTTCTCCTCCTACGGCATCTCCTGCACCTGGGGGTGGGTGCTCCCCGGCCACATTTGGGTGCTGTCCCCTGCAAGGATCACCCTCACCCCACCGTGAGGCTCCCCAGGAGGATGGGTGTCCCCAGATCCCCTCCGAGTGCTCCCCAGGGGGCTTCCCAACGCTATCCGGGTGCTCCTCAGGACATGGGTGCTGCACCAAGGCGATGCTCCCCAAGTATGGGTGCTCCCCAGCTCCAGGGGATGCTCCCAGACCCCATCTGCGTGCTCCTTACGCTGCACCCCAACCCCACCTGGGCGGTCCCCGGATCATGGGCGCTCCCCAGCCCCATCCAGATGCACCCCGACCCCTCCGTGTGACCCCGCAACCCCCTCCAGATGCCTCCGGGGTTTGGGTGCTCCCCAACCCCGCCCCGGGATGGCCCAAGTGACATCGGGGGACAATTTTCCCCCCAAACGCCTCCCCCAAAACGGAGTGTCCCCAAGGGGCAGGGACGCTGCTCACCCTTGCCCAGCTGGTGGGGCTCCTGCAGGCTGTGGGTGTCCAGGAAGACGCCGCTGTCGCTGTGCAGCTTCTCGCCCTCGGGCACCGTCCCCAGCTCCCCGGCGCGCGCCTTGGCCAGCTGCTGCTTCTGCCTGCACGTGTGCCAGCTGCGCGGGCGTCACCCTGCGCCCCCGCCTGCCCCCTGCCCCGCACGTCCCCGTGTGTGTCCCCCCCCCCGGGCCCCCCCAGGCCCCTAAACCTTACCACTTGAAGGCCACGTAGGCGAGGAGCCCCACCACCACGGCGGCCAGGATGGAGCAGTAGACGGGGATGATGTCCTTGCCCGTGTCCTCGGGGGGCGGCAGCATGAACTCGGAGGAGGCGGCCGAGGCGGTGGGGGCCGCGCTGCCCCCCGGCACTGGCTGCCGCTGACGGGGCTCCTTCTGGGGGTCCCCCTCCGCCCGCTTTAGGATCTGCAGGTCCTTCTCTGCAGGGACAGAGCCCCCCCCCCAGGCCCCAATTAGGGGAGTCCCAATGATCCAACCCCCTCCCACCCAGCTCTGCTGCCTCAGTTTCCCCTGGGAAGGGGGGGAAGGTTGGGCAGGGGGTACCCAAAACAGCACCCACGGATGGTCCTCGCTGTTTTGGGGTGGGAGGGAACCGGAGCCGGCTCTGGGAGGGGGAACGGAACAGAGAGGGCCCCCACCCCCACCCAGGCCCCCTCCAAGCCCCCCCATCCCCTCCCGGCCACATCAAAGCCCCCGTGCCGGCGATGCCGGGAGCATCTGCTCCGCGCGTGGGGCCGCGATGACAGCCGCGGGGCGGCAGCTGCCGGTGCCGGTGGCCCCCAAGAGGGGGGCGAGCATGGCTCGGGGGGGGGGGGGGGGGGGG
>CM021698.1:1000578-1035344 GCA_011074415.1 Stictonetta naevosa
TGGGGACACGGTTTGGTGGTGACATCGGTGGTAGGGGGTGGTTGGACCCGATGACCTTGGAGGGCTTTTCCAACCCTAACGATTGTGTGATCATCCGCTTCCAGCTCCTGGCAGCCGGCAGCAGGGCCTCACCACCCCCACAGTGACCTTTTTTCCCCTTACAAATAATTGAAACCTCTCCTCTTTTCGATTTAAGTCATCACCCCTTGTCCCCGCAACAAAGCCCTCCCCCGGCCCCATTTAGGAACGGGGAAGTCGTTACAGGGTCTCCCTGGGGGTTTCCCTTCTTCAAGCTGAAAACGTGTTATGGAGGGCGTTGTTCGAGCATCTCTTGTCCAGGGACAGGTGTGGGGCCCGTTCCAGTGCTTCATCACCCTCGTGGGAGAGAAATTTCCGTTTATTTCTCGTTCAGGAAGCCTTTGGACAAAGCCCTGAGAAATAGGGTCTGGTTTTGGGGTGGTGCTGTGCGGAGCCAGGAGCTGGGCTCGGTGATCCTGGTGGGTCCCTTCCAACTTGGGATGTTTTGTGTTTGGGGGGTGTGGGGCGATGAGAAGGGTCTCAATGGGGACTTGGGGTTGGGGGGAGCTTGGGGACAAGCGGGCGTGAGGGTAGGGAGGTGCTGGGGGTTTGAGGAGGACTGGGGGGGGTTCTGGAGCCACCAGGTCCAGGTTATGGGATGCTGATGAGCTGGGCACGGAGGACGGCTGGCGTTTAGGGTGAAAAAGCGTGGCGTTTGGTGCAGGGGTTTGGCTAGGGGTGTAGGGGAGAGTGATGAGTGGGACAGGGGCCGTGTGGGCTGGGGAAGTGGGTTTTAGGGTTGTAAGGTGAGGAGGGTGGTGATGGGGTGGGTGTGGGGAAGCAGGGTTTGGGGCAGGAGAGGGAAAGAGGAGATTACGGAGGATGGGGTTGAGGAGAGGGGGGTCTGAAGGGGTTTGGTAAGAAGGGTGCAAGAAAAGGGAGAGGTGCAAGCGGTGGAGGAGGGAGCTGGGATTTGGGGATCGCTGCAGGTAAGTGGGGAGTGCTGGGGTTTTATGAGGGGCTGCGTGGGGAAATGGGCTGCTCTGGAGTGAAGTCCCTTTTTTCCCCTACTGGAGCTGAAAGAAGAACGCAGCGAGTGTGAGAACCCGGCAGTTAGTGCCTCCTGAAGGCTGCCACGCTCCAGCGTGTCTCGGCAAGTCCCGGCCTTGCTTAATTCTCCCCTCTCGGGCTCCCGAGGCGGTGCGAGCTGTTCCCCTCCTGCCACGTCAGCCTCAAGTTGTTGATCGAGGTCGGTACGGTCCTGTAACGTGGGAAGGTGTCCTGCCCCTCTGCTGAGACCTTCCTGGGGCTTCCACACCTCCGCCAGGAGCCGTGACCGTGGTGGGCACTCTGTGCTGTGTTCCTCGCCTTGAAACGCCCGTCGTTATCAGTGCTGAGCTTTTAGGGAGGGGGAAAAGCTTTCCGCTGTTCTTGCGGAGAAGAAAAGGTGATGGAAGGAAAAGCTCCTTCCTTTTTTTTAGGCCTGCTTGGAGGGAGCGAGGCTTCCTGAGGAGCTGTGTCCTGGTAAACTTGCCCAGCTCAGGCTGCTTGAGCATCTGTGTAATATAAGTGGTGTTAGCCTTCAGTTTGGACTTTTATGACGTATTTATCACGGCTGTAAACCAAACGGTGACTTGCTGTCGTCTCTGAGGCAGGGATCAGCTGGCAGCTACCCGGGGATGGCTGAGAGCCTTTGAGGCCGTTTGCAGAAGAGTCTAAAACGTTGGATCCTGGTGCCTCAGAGTCACACTGGAAAGAGGAAAGAGCCCAGCAAAGTTTAGTTCCTCCAATGGGGATGATCTCTTGGGATCTGACGTAGCAGGTGGTTACGGAGGGCGCAGCACACGGTGCGTTGTTCTTACCCACCGTACTTCGAGGTTTTGCCAGTGCCGGCGTGCTGCTGTGCCCTCGAAGGTAACACCAGGTCCTTACCCCGCACAAAACAGATGTGTGCGGGTTCTGGGCTCAGCCCTGAGCCTGATCACGGCTCCCTGAGAGGGCAGAGTGCTGGAGGTGGGCTGCCAGCTCCTGAACTGTCTGGCGAGGCTTCTGGCTCCCGAATCTCTCGTGAAATCCCCTGTTGGTCAGGCTGGGAGCTCTGCTCTGGTGGTCATTCAGCTCGTGCACGGTGAGAGAAACGTCAAATAATTGTTCTGTTCGTGTTTGTTATCTTACGGCGCTCTCCGTCTCTCTTCCAGGCTCAAGCTGGGGTCTGTGAAGCCAGTCTCTGTGTGTACATCTCTCCGTGATTTCCTTGCCCGTCTCTTCTGGTGCTGCTCAGCACCGAGCTGACGTTTCCAGAGGGCTCCCCTCGGCCACCCCCAGCCCTCTCCCGCGCAGCACTACTCATCAGGAGCCCTCTCCCCGCCTGTGTGTAGCCAGAATTACTCCTTTCCCCGCCTGCCCGGCTTTTTATCAGGCTCTGAATTTCGCCTGTTGCCCTATTGCTCGGTGACGCGTGGTTGTAAAACCCTCCTGGGGGAACTCGAGGCGCTGCTGGATTTCCTTGTGAGTCATTTGTGAGTTCCTGCGAGCCCTGCCGCGGAACCCAGTCGAGCCTTTCCCCAGCCTTTGGGCGTGCTTGTGCCACCCCAAACCCTGGCAGAGGGAGTGGGGGGAAAAGGGAGAAGTGGGGAGCTGCCCTCCTGGTTTTGTAGGAGGGAAGGGGCAGCTCCCCGCTGCGGTCACACAGCGAGGGCACCGATGCTTGGGGACAGACAAGGAACCTCCTTCGGGTCAGGCTCCTCTGCCACCTGCACCCTGTGCTTGGTTTTGACACGAAGGCGATGGGCGTCTTGTTCCTAATTAATGAGGAAACGAGTCAGGGTAATGCCCAAACGTTTAAAAACTCGATGTGTGATCCCGTGGGCTCTGCCGTGCTTGCCTGCCCTGCTGGGCTGCCTCTTCCTGATCGCCAGCCGATGGTTTTTTTACTCAATAAAAGTTGTAATTGTTTGAGTTTTGGGCATAACCTACACTTGAGTCATGTCGGTCGATGTCTGCTTGTAGAAAAGTGCTTAAAATAGTACGTGAGGCGATCCTGGGCCTTGGCATCATGGAAGTTTGCAATTCCAAGGTGATTTGGAGGATCAGGTACGGCACCAGCGAGGCCATTTCCCTCCTCAATCTACATGGAATTGGCTCTCAGCAGCGAGTAATCAAATCGTGGCTCGGCCTTGGTGGCGCATTGAATGTTCCTGTTCTGGCAAAAAAAAAAAAAAAAAAAAAAACAAACAAAAATGGCACAGTTGGAATTGCCTGACTGTAATCTATAGTTTGCAAGCTTTCCTTTTTTTTTTTTCCTTTTTAAAGCCGGATCAAAACGCCTTGCAGCAGCTGCTCCCCAGCTCCGAGGTGCCTGCGGCTCCTGGCCCCGCAGAGAAGCGCCTCCTGCAGCCTGTCCCCTCTCTCGGCGCAGCGCGTGGTTACTTGTAGCTGCTCCTGTGGCACCAAGGCCTTTCTTTTTTTTTTTTTTCGGTGCTTTTGGGTGCTGGGATTCTTCCCTGGGTGCTGGGGCGTTAGCCAGACCAGTTTTACTCCCCTGCAGCGATCGGTGCTGGCTTGGCCGGCCTGGGCAGCAGAACCTCTTTCTGTTGCGTTGCTGCCGCTTCTGTGCGAGCCCTGCCGACTGAAAGATCCCTGTTTTACACCCAAACAGATCAGAAGCTGAGCTAGGGGAATACAAAATGCCTCTTATCTGGGAGCCTTTGGAGAGCTGTGGGAGTAGCTGTGGAGGTAAAACTTTGTCTCTGCGCTGGGCAGAGGAAGCGTGCTCTGCTTGCCGAAGGCTCCTCGTGCTGATACAGACGATGCTGAGCCTTTATCCTCGCAGCATCTTGTGCTAAAACCTGGCGATCTGCTCCCTTCCCGTCTTTCTTTCTTGCCTAATGGCCGCAAATCAGATTAAAGCCTTCGGATTATGTCTCTCAGGGAGACTTTTTTGTGTTGAGGAGTATCTTTTGCTCACTTTAAGCTTTAACAGGGACACAAAATACAGGCACAAGCTTTGGCTAACTGCTGATTATTACCTAACGACACCTGTTGAAGACCCAGGTTCCCTGGATCTGTTTGAAGCTCCTGGCAGCGTGCTGCCTGGCTGGAGGCGACTCCGTCTTCGCATCCACCGAGGTCCTGTTGCACGCTCAGGTTTGACCAGGTGAGGGATATGCAAAACCACGAGCGTTTTCAGGCCGGGGACCGTACGGTTTCACGAACGCTTTGCAATTTTCCTGGTTAAAAAAGAGCCCAGTGGCACGGCGCTTGCCCAGGGAAGCAGAAAGCCCTTGCACTGCCAAGTCCCCGTGCTACAGCTTGTGCTGAAGCTGTCGGGGAGCTCTGGCTTCTTAGTGGAGGGGTCAGCCCAGCGGTGCTTGGCGTAGAAATCACGTCCTTGCCCTAGATAAGAAGCTGCCAGATAGCTGTGCCGAGGGGTGCCAGCCTCTGAAGGGCTGAGTATTGTTGCGAGTCCTCTCGGTAACTCACAAGGAGCCGTATTCCATAGCCGCAGCTTTCTGTGAGCTGATAATGAACTGCAGCCCCTCCTGTTTGGGAAGCGCTTGCCTACAGGTTGCCCTTGGAACAAGCTTTCCGATGCGTTCAATCTGCCCGTTTTGGGGTTAGATGGGCATTTTGCTCAGGTTTATGTTGCCTCAAACCCCGTAAAAATCCCCACGTAACGTCAGCTCCTCCAGCCGCCGTGCCCTGAGACAAGGTTGGGAGCACTGCGCACCTCAGAGCTTCTCTTAAAAAATACTGGGGGCTTTGTGAAAGCGAAGCCCACTTGGGGATTCACCCGTTAGGAGGAAAACTGCTTGGTTTTAAAAATAAAGGGGGCGTGTAGAAGGTCTCAGGCCTCTTCTTGGTTTCGATTACCCAGTGTGGTGTCTTCAAGGCTTTTCCTTAGGGAGGAATTTCTGTTGTAGTTAAAAATCTGTGTGTTGGTATAAATATATATATACTTAGAAAAGGGTTTGATGGGTCTTTTGTCTGGGCAGCACCAGCGAGGCGAAGTAGTAGTGACATAAAGAAGCACGTACGTTATCTCCTTGCGAGGAGCTAAGTGCTTTTCCCACAGCTCCTTATTTTTAGCGATAGATACCGGAGCAGTGGAGAGGAATTCTTGTCTCAGCTCCTGCTCGTAACCTGCCCTTGCTCCTCTGATTCAGCTCCTAAATAATTCGGGTGTGTGGCTGCTGCTGAAGTGAGGGGAAGTGCTCGCTGGCTGCTGGTGGCAGCTGAAGTATGGAGGGTTTTCCTCTGCCTTTCCCTGCCGGTTTTTAGGGTTTTTTTCCCCTCTTCCTTAGCACGAAACCTCTGTGATATAGCACACCCCCTTCGGGCCCCCATGTTATCTTTAAATGGGGGGTTAACCCTCGAGGAGAAACAGGCAGAGCCTTTGGGATCTGATTTCCCTGATGCTCCTTCATCTTGACTTTCTTTCGCGTCGCCGTGGTAGTGGGCAGAGGCTTTTCACATCATATTTCTCTTTCCATCTCTACCCTTAGAAATAAATAAACAGATTAACCTCTCCTTTTCAACACCCGCCAGGCAGTGCTCGAAGCCTCGGCTCCTTTAATCTGCCGCTCAGCAGTCCCAGCTGTGCCGCCCGGCTCGGCTTTGGCTGCAGCTTTTGAATGGGCTCCATGGAAATAAGTCCGGACGCCGAGCCTCTTCTCATCCCCAGCTGGTGGCCAGCTCGTGCGGAGCGAACAGGAGCTCCGAGGGCAGCACAAAGGCATGGGATGAGCTTGACAGTGGCCTGAAATGGGGCTGGGGAGCACCGGGTGTGAGCTCTCCTTGGAGAAAACCTCATTTAACCTTTAAAGTCAATAAACTCGTCCCTAAAACGCCTTGTTCTGTAGGTTACTGGAACTGCCTCTTTGTTTTTTGACGCAGGAGCCCCGTTTTCCCAAGGATCCGGGGCTGGCAGGACCGTGCCTCTCCTCCTGGTGGGTTTAACCCCTGACGGGTTTAACGCCAGGGCGGCAGAGGGTGGGCACGCCGCGGCTCGAGGGCCCTGCCAACATCACAAAAATAGGAGGTTTTGTACGGAAGGAGACTTTATTTTTCATTTTTAAACCACCCTGCTGAAACGTTTTGGTGCAAGCTCAACTGCTACTGCCTGGTTGGGAAGCTTAAGTCTGAAAAACGTTCTGGGTAGAGCTCCTGCTTTATGAAACCCCAGAGGAAATACCCACGAGCTGAATCCGTAGGAAAGCAGGCCTGCTTGCTTCTGCTGGTCACAAAGCAATTCCCGCAGGAATTTCACTTGGCACCTCTTCTTGAATGCTTGTTACTGGGAAGGCCGCTTCGGCGCGGTCCTGAGCCTGCGAGCTTTGTAAGCTGCGGTTAAACTCAAGAGGGTGTTTGCTGAAGAGGAACCGTGTGGTTAAAGGTCAGCTTGGAGCTCCTCTTCCCGCGTAAGTGCTTGATTCCCTTTCAGATTCTGTTTTTGGTGCTTTCAGCAGCTTTCCTTGCCTTTGACAACTCTTTCTGGCGTTGTTTGACCGGCGCTCGGCGTTTGCTTTCCTGCCCCCCTTAGTTCCAGCCGCACAACAAATGCAAATCACGCCAGGCGATCCGACTAGCGGGGTGAAGCCTGGGCACTTCGAGGGTAGCGCGTTTTCAGCTGGAAGGCAGAGATCTGAAAGCCTAACGCCAGCGGGGAGAGCAGCAGATCTCTCAGACGCTCCTTAGGCTGCGGTCGTGGTTCGGAAACGGGGATCCGAAGGTGATCCGGGCAGCAAACGCCTTCCTCGGTGGATTTAGGACAGAGGTTGTTTGCCAAACGAAGAAAGCCTTCTGTAAATACCCATTTTTACCCGTTTCTTGCAGCTGAGGCAGGTGGCTCTGTGCCGTCTGAGCCTGTGCAGCACGTCCGACGAGACCTGCAGCTCTTCCCTTCCTCCCTTTCTGGTATTGTTCTCGCCTCTCCTGGGACGCCGATGGCTTGGTGCCCAGCCCTCCCGTACGTGGCGGCCTCGGGTTATTCCCACTGCTCCGTGCGAATCGAGGCACCGAGGTAAACAGGGGACAGAGAGTCTGTGGGGCCCTGGAGAGCGCTGGCCTTGCAGCCGGGGCCGTGCTGCAGAGATCCGGGCTGCTTGGGATTTTTTTGGGGGGGTGAATTCAGCGTTAAGGCACAAAAAAGAAAAGGCGGAAAGTGGCTGCCTTGTTCCGGGTTCCCTGTCAGGAGGGATCAGCTGAAGGAGACGGCTCCAAAAGTGGTTAGTGGTTGTGTGGCCGGGCACAGAAATAACGTGAGCCAATAATAAACAGAACAAATAACGAGAAGCAATGACGGGCTCCACGATGAGCTGATTCTCAGCAGAAGACCTGGCTGTCCCTCTCCTCTTAGAGCAGGACCTGTGGTGTGGTGGCACGAGGGGATGCTGCTCCTCTTCCAAAAGCATCCACCAGCGGAGAGCATCGCGGGGCTGACCCGAGCAGGAAAGGTGCCTTTCTCCCACCCAGCCCTGGTAAACCCACCGAGCAGACCAGCCACGGAGCTGTTTTTCCTTCCGTCTTGCCCCGGAATGCCTCAAACCCAGGCAGGGAGGCAAGAGGGAGGCAAGCAGGAGCCTTTGTGGCCTCTCATCCCTGTGCCACCACCGAAGCTCTTGTGGCCGTGTCACGCATCGCATCGGAAGCGTTGCCTTGGCTCAAACCCAGCCTTTTGTCTCCATTTAACGTCGCTTTCTCTTTGTGGCCGGAGCTCCCCGCGCCCGCCGGGGCTCAGGAGAGAGGCAGAGGAAGGCGGCGGGGCCGCTCCTTTCCTCCCCTCGGCACCCAAGGCGATTCCTGCCCTTCCCACTCCTTTTCCTCCCAGTTTTTCCCCGACCTGGGGTCCCTTTTGGCTGGTGCGTGGCCCCACGCCTCATCTCCGTGCACATTTCTTCTGCTCGGGTTTTGTTGCGGGGCCGGGCGAGCCTGCCAGCCCGGCACGGGGCGGCTGAGAAAATAGTTGCTGTGGAAACAGAGCAAAGTTATTACAGCCAGAATAAAACACACCGAAGGCTTCGTTTCTGTTTGGGCTTTATTAGGGAAGCAATAAGCTGTCGCTGCGGTGCTCGGAGGGCTGGGGATGGAGGCCTGCAGACGCGCTGATTGTGCTTAAAACCACAAAAAACCACAGGGAAAACGAAACGCTTTTCGGTCTGCTCTGGTTCCCGGAGCTGATACAAGGGGAGCAGCAGGAGGCCGTGGGCAGCAGGAGCTCTGTTAGAGCCCTGGCTTCCTGCAGGGCGTAACTTGACAGCCCCTTACACCCCTCCGAGCTGACGCGCGGCCGTGTCCTGCCCGGGCAGGCACGCGCTTGACCCCGGTGCGAACTGGTTCAGGAAGCTCGCCTTTTTTTTTTTTTGCCTTTTTTTTTTTTTCCTGCCCCCTTTTGTTTGGTTTGTTCGGCTTCGCTTCTGTGCCAGGGCGAGCCCTTCAAGTGGTTTCCCACGGGGCGAGGTGAGCGCCGGCGGGGACAGGGTGGTGGCACACGGGTGGCGGCCTGGAGGGGACAGGCTGGGGGAAAGGTTCCCCTTCTACCTGCAACCGGTGCAGGTAGAAGAGGAATCTTTCTCCTTTCCTGTGCAATTCCGGCTCGTTTGGGGCCGTGAGAGGGATGTGGAGACGAGGCTTGTGTGCCCCCCGCCATCCTCGAGCTCCCTGGAGAGCCCTTAATCCTCTCCCCCTACCTTTTTCCCCCTCTTTTTTTATTCCCCACTGGATGCTTACGCTAAATCTCCGCGCTGTTTCCCCGGGGCTGCGTTCGCTGCTGCCCGCGCTGTTGGCGTGCTGCTGCTGTGCAGGAGGTGCTCCAGCATCCCACGAGGGCTCTGCGTGGAAAACTTAAACCTTCAGAGAGGTTCTCAGGCTCTTTAGAAATAAACAAACAAAACAGGGACAGAATTATGTAGAGGAACGCTTACTCCACGCGTTTTTGGGGAGCCACAGGAAAGGAAGGGCTCGGGAGGCTTTTGCGGCAGGGAGCTGTTTGGCTTTTCGATTCAATATTTTGTTTTCGGCCGGGTTTTGTGCGTGGCTGGAGGTCCCCTTCGGCCGTGACCTTGCGTGAATCAGAAGAGAGCTGCGGGCGTTAAAGCCTCGCCTCCTGGCGATGCCCGATTACCTCGGTGCTGGGCCGTAAAGACCTGCCTCGCCCCTCCTAGGAAACGGCTGAGTTATTTGCGTTCGTTTCCCCTCGCGGCATCCCTCTGGGGTAGTTTTGAACCACCCCGATTTCACGGATGGGGAATTAAAATCTCACTGTAAGAACGTTAAAAACCCGGAACGAGCGGCTGTGTGTTGCCGAGCTGTTTTCCAGCTACGCAAACGTTGCGGCTCGGTGATGGCACCGTTTCCTTTTAAACTCACTTCCATTCCCTCGTAGCCTCCGAGCGGAGAATTTACAAGGCTACCGAAGACGTCTTGGTGGTCTCCAGGTCCCCCCAGCACCTTTCTGCCCGCAAGAAGCGAGGTCGATGCGACGCCCAGGGGAGCCCGTGGTGGGTACGGGGCCCGTGCCCTTGCACGGCTGGTGGCACTCTGCACCCAGCGGGCTCTCGTTTAAATTTATGGAGGGGGAAGAAAGAAGAAAAAAACAGCCTCCAGCAAACAGGTTAATCATCAGCTCCAAAAATGCAGAGTTAGGTTTGTCTTGCGCCCAAGCGGCACCGCCTAATTAGCGCGTGCGGGGCTGTGATTTCGTTGTGAAACCCTGGTGCTTTAGCTAACTTTAAAAAAAAGTATATAAATATGGGTCTGGGGAGATTCATGCATGGACCTTCTTCCTTCCGCAGACGTTTCACCTTTCGACAGGGTCCTGCTGTGTAAACACAGACCTGGTTGTAGTCTTTTTTCCTGTTTTTTTTTTTTTTTTTTTTTTTTGGAGAAATGAAACTGGCCGTGTGTAGCGTTTGCTTTTGTTTCTGCTTTTGTGCAACAACAACAGAGGTGGCATTAAGGCACTGAGCTCCGCCGAGCCCGCCCGCTTGCCTCCCGCGCTGGAGAGCACAGGTTTTGTACCCCCAGATAACCCCAGTACTGCCCCGGGCAGCTACCGCAGGGCTGGCTTCTCAGCCTGAACAGGCCTAGCAGCTGCTTTTCTAGTTATTTTTTTATCTTTTCCCCTTTCTCCTCTGGGAGAAAGCTCCCCACGGGCTCGGTACTGAGCAGCCCCTCTGGGCACTGCGGGCAGCAGCTCTGATTTTGGGGGGCTTCTTTGGGGGCTCCTCTTTGGCCTCGGGCACCAGCCGAGCACCACGTTGCCTCCCGGTGTCCATTATTCGATGCTGCTGCCGCTCGGCAGCTCCGTCCCTCTAACCTAAACCCACGAGTTTTCGCCGTCCTTGCTTCGATGAAAGGCTTGTGGTTCTGGTCTCGGGGGAGTAGCCGTGCCGCTGAGCTCACCGGGGACGGCAGCTCGCGGCCAGAAGCGTTCCGCAGCCCTCGCGGCGGCGTTCGAGGTGCAAACGTGCAGCTCCCGAAATCGCGGCGACGGGCACGTCTGAAACGGCAAACCGCAGCCGCTTCGGTGTTACTGTGGGTTATCGGACGGGAAGGAAGATCTGTGAGCGTTTGCTGTGTAAACAGTGTAATTATGTATACAAAAAAAAATGAATTAAAAGCGCCTTTTGTTGTGGAAATAGATTATTTTTTGTTCCTTGTGTGCTTTTCCTACGTGGAGCCGCCCTGCTCGGGCTCTCCTTTAACCATTTCCATAGTAACCGGCGGGGACTGAACCAGGATTATGGCTTCAATAAGGAAAAAGCTGCAGGGACGTCGCTCAGGCTCTTACAAATCCCGTATTTATACGATTACCGCAGGGGCTGCTGCGAGCAAATGGCTTCCAAACAGCTCCCGATCGATATCGGTGGATCTCGGCTCCTACCCTGACGGCGTTTTGACGCTCAGAGCTTTTGGCTGCAACATCTGGGCGAAGCAAGAAGTACCAGCTCGTGCCGGGCTCCTCCTGAGACGCCGCAGCTCTGTCCTCGCCCCACGGTGGGTTCGTCCAGCACAGAGGTTGGGGAGATCGAGCAGAGGGGCCGACGTCGGCACCGAAGACGACGACGGATGCTCCTTACCTGGATGAAGTCTGGTGGTGCCGTGCAGAAAATGGTGCTGTGGGACCTGGGAGATCCCAGCGGGAGGAGAAGCCAGGACAGGATAAGAGGGTAACGCGACCATCCTTGGAGCCTTCAATGAAAGATAAGGAGAGCTTCAGTATTCCGGTCACTCCCCGAGGAAAGCGAGCTGCTGTTAGTTCCCGGGAAGAGGAGAAGCCGTCGGGTCATTTTGGTGACTTTTGGGGCTTGCCAGGGGATCACCGGCTGCATTTAATGTGGGTGCCCCTGGGATTGAGGAAAGCAGCTGTGCTGGAGCTGGGGAGGGACGGAAACGCGGCAGGACGGGCAAAATGGGAGATTGAGGCAGAAATCAAAGCATCGCAGTCTGGTTACTGGGACTTTGTAAGGGCCAGCTCTGAGTGGAGGGGGAAGCAATTCTTCAGACGAATTTTTAAGACCGTGGAGAGAAGGCAGTAAATACAAACTTGACTCCATGAAGCGTTCTTTGGGAAGGAGTTAAGTGCCACACTTGTGTCACGTGGGAGCTGCTTCCCAGGCCAGCGGTGATGAGAGGATGTTTGGGTAGCTAGCAAAAAACCACTTAAAATCAGCAGTCGTGGGTAATTTGCACCTAGGAATCCGAAAATAATCAGCCGAAGAGGTTGTTAGCCTGCTGCGTTTTGATTGCGATCTCTTTCCGAGCGCTGGATAAACACCCCGGTGTTCTCGCCCCTGGCATCGCACGGGTTTTGAGCCAAGCTGCTGGCGAAAGGAGTGGCTCCCGCACCTCGTGTCTCCAGGACGAGCCGCGGGGTGGCTGGGCGAGGCTCCCCACATCAGAGGTGTTTCACCGACCCGGCGAAGTGATTTTACGCATCCCTTTTGGCCCTAAATCTTCGAAGGCAATGCTTCCCCTGTTATTGCGGTGGAAGGAACCAGAGGGCTGCGCGGGCTCCTACCAGGAAGGAAAAGCGCCGAAACCCGGGGGGATTTTTCGCATTCCTCGGCACGTCGTCGCCTGCATCGCCCAGCGCCGGGGCCGGCTCCCGGTGCGCCGAGGGCTGCGACCTGGCTCCCGCAGCCACCCGGATGGGCAGGAGGGGTTGTTCTGCTGGAACGAAAACGAGTCTGGCGTTCGGCGCTTCCGAGCGCAGAGCTCGGGAGGCGAGATGATAGAAATGCCGTCTGCGGCCTCGCTCTTCTCGGGGCTTACCTCCCGTTTCGCGGTACGGCCTCGCTGGAGTCCAGGAGATGGGCAGAATACAAAACCGGCGCTTCCCCTGGCGGGCTGGGAGCCTGGTGTGTCGCAGAGGGAGCCAGGGAGGAGAGCAAACCGTGCTGACCGAGCGTGGCTCGTGTCTGAGGTTTTTCAGGAGCCAGCCTCGCGGGCATCGTGCTCGGCGAGGAGCGCGGGCTGTCGCCCCGTGGCTCGCTACCGGCCTCGCAAGCGCTGCGGGGAGAAAAGAAGAATCGCTCGAGCAGAACGGCAGAGGGGTTATTTTCGGCTCCCTTTGCGGCGTCAAGGTTTTAGGTAGGGGAAAGTGAAGTTGAACCAAAGAGCGGTGAGAGTCCAGTTGCTGCTGCGCACCCGTGGGACCATCGAGAAGCAAAGGGAAACATCCGGACGCTCGTGGGACCAGCTGGTGATCGTTTGGGGGAGGAAATCTGGGGAGGAGCGCTTCCTGTCCTGAGCTGAAGAAACAAAAGTCGTGACACAGCTGGCGAGCACAAGTGTTGGAAGAGGAAAAATGCAGAGCCCAGTGGAGAACCCCTAAAACACCGCTGCGGTGTCGAGCGATGGCGTAAATCCAGCGAGGGCAGAGAAGAAAAGAGAGACGGGGCAGCGGTGAGACGCGGAGCTGTAAGATAAGCTGCGTGCTCGAGCCTGTGCCCGTATCAATAAATGATCGCGTAACGAGACCCGACTCAGCCCTCGTCCCAGGACACCACCCCTCCTCTCTGAGTCCCCCCACCGTGCTCAGATGAGGTGCTGCGAGCGAGGAGGCTTCACAACATATCCCCAGTAATTGGCAGTGCTGGTGGCCGCGCTCCCTCTGCAGTCGGGGCCGTGCCTGCTGGCTCTGCTCGTGGCCACTTCAGCTCTTGTCCGCCTTCACACCCCCGGGCTTTCAGGCGGGTTTCCCCTTAAGGACGTGCCTGAATTATTCCAGGCTCAGCTGAAACGTGTTAGTTTTAAATATCAATGCAGGGCATCCCCGAGGAGCGCAGGGCTGCGTGTTGGGCTTGCTGTGCCCAAAGGTTTTTTTTTCTTTTATTGCTAGCCGAAGGTGCGGGCACGGCGGAGCAATGGGATCCACCTCTGTGGTCCTGCAGGAGGAAGGATCGTGTCCACGCTGGTTCAGATCGTGCTGCGGTGAGCTCTGACCCGGTCCTTTCCCATGCCCTGCTGCCTTTGTGCCATCAGCTTCCAAGGCTACGGAAGCTTTAATTGCATCTTTGCAGCTCTCTCCTACACCCAGCTCTGGAAGCTCCAGCCTCCTGCAGGGATTTTTGGGGTGAGGAAGGATGGAAAGCAGAGGAGGAACTTCTCCAAGGCTCACCAGGGTGCTGCTGGCCATACACGCTGCTCGGTGCCTGCCTTGGGCGTGAAAACGAGGAGCGCTGTGGATCGGCTGCGGGCTCGGACCTTGAGTTTAGGGACTCGTGGCAGCTCCCTGCACCCAGCATTGGGTGAAAGCCGCCGTTATCTCGCAGCTTTGCCTCTTCTCTGCCTGAATTCACGTGCTCGAAGGCAGCACAAGAAGCCCTGGCTGCGGGTGCCCCCTGCGACTTGGTCTTTGGGCACCGCGCTAACGAACCCGAAAATCTTGCTCAGCCCCTTCCGCAAACGGCGAGCCGGCAGGAATTTCTCTTGCTGGGGGGAGGGCCTGACTCGAGACATCCATTTCAGACCTTGTTTGCGTTCCTCTTTCTTTCTGATCTGCCCAAAGGAGCCTGATTAGCGGCGGGTGATGGCAGGGAGCATCGTTTAGAGGGCACGCCGCAAATGGCTCCGCGCGGTTGGAGGCGGCGCCGTCGCCTTGAACCTCGCTGCCATCCATCCTCGTTATCCCGCGCTCCCTTTTGCTCCATCTCCTCCTTGCCAGCTCAGGATTTCCCCAGGGACGCTCGTGCCCCCCTCCCGTGTCTCCGCAGGGCAGCGTGCCCCTTCGGCACAGAGCGTGAGGGTGCCACGGGGGAGCTGCAGCGGAGGAAAGGAGCTCGGCTAAAAGTGCCGCGGGGCTCGTTGCAGCTGCGTTTGCTGGCGGCGTGCTTGGCTTTGCTGGGAGCTTTAGGAAACGAGCGGGACTTCAGGAAATATTTGGGTGGCAAAGGGGAATGAGCTGCAGAAGGTACCTGGAACTGGGGGCTTTGGGCAGGCTGGAGAGGAGCGGTAGGGTTTCAGCGCCAAATCATTTTGGTGCATGGGGGAAAAAAAAAAAAAAAGGTGTGCAGCGCTGCAGGACGTGCAAGCCTGTGCTGGGAAGTGCAGCCACAGCTGGGGGATGTTCTCGCCAGACCTCTCGTTAGTGTTTCAGGACGCGCTCGACACCCTCCCAGATAAGTTTCCAGCGAGAACGAGGAGAAGGCAGGCTGCGAGCGCCTGCGCAGAGCGCGAGGAGATGAAAGGAAGGAGAAAGTGAAAGAAGGAGCTTCCCCCGGCTCACAGCAACGCCGGCTGAAGGCTCTCCAAGTCTTGCATGGCAGCAGAAAGCTGCAGCGGGCTGCTCGTGGGCTGCTCGTGGGCTGCTCGTGGGCTGCTCATGCTTTCACCCAGCCCAGCTCCTTACGGCATGGGAAACATCGGTGCGATGTCAGAAGGCTGCTCTGGGCCTCTAAAAAATAAAACCCGCGTTCAGACGGGGTTAAAACCGAACTAAATGCTGGTTTTAGGAGTGATTGGGTTTTTTTTTTGCTTTATTACAAGCACCCTTCCGCTTGTGCTTTGTTCAGGGGTTGAGCCTGAGCACCTCCAGGCTGCGCTGGGCCTGAACCAGAAGCGAGCTGTTTGTGCCTCGTCTGCTTTTTAACCTGGCAGAATAGAGTTTTAGAGCTTGATTATTCAAGTTAAGCAAGCTGTTCACTGGGGAAACGTTTCTGGTCCTTCCTGAGGACAGACGTAAGTCTGGCTGCTGAGCAGTTTTGGTGCCCTGAAGGCTGCTGTCAGATGTAAGCGATGGAAGGGCTTTTTCTCCCCGACGGTTCCGCTTTGTGTTTATTACCAGGTAGCTCGGGCAATTCCCCTCCTGCAGCCGGCCACGCTCAGGGAAACGCAGCCTCAGTCTGCCAGCTGCTAGGGTTTAGCTCCTCGTCCTGAGCGTCACGGGGACGTTCAGTCACAAAAACGACTGCTGCCAGGGAAATCCTTCCTTCCTCGCCTTTGCTGATCGCTACCGTTGCCTCTGAGGGCAGAACTGAATTTGCCTTGCCGGCTCTTAGAGTGCCAAGAGGAGAAAAAGGAAAGGCAGCTTAATTTCCAGCTGTCGCGATTTAGCAGTGGTTTCAAGCCCCAGGGAGGGTCTCCGAGCTGGGCTGCCCTTGCCTTGTGTGGCTGCAAGGGTCCGAGGTCTGACGGAGCAACTTTTTGCCTTTCCAGAACAAGAGCAGCGGCGAGCCCGAGAGCAAGCAGTTCAGAAGAGACGACGAAGAGGAGACCGTCAGGCACAAGTAATTCTTTCTTTCTTCCGACTTCTCTCTGTTGTATGTACTGTTGGGGCTCTGCCCTCGCGTTTGCCGATCAGGATCGCAGAATCGCGGAGTGGTTGGGGTTGGAAGGGACCCCCACGACCACCTGATTGCACCCCCTGCCATGGGCAGGGACACCTCCCGCTACGCCAGGCTGCGAGCCTTCTCGAGAAGTGCCGGCTTTGGGCTGGGAGCACTTCTCGAGAACGATCTCAGAGGCTGAGCTTCATCCGGAGGCGCCGCTGGTGGGTTTCGTGCCGCGAGAGTCACGGGATCCGCTCTGCCGCTGACGCGGGAGTTAAAGATCTCGGAAACGCTGCTGAATAATGAACGAACGGCTCTCGCTTTGCAGCCCTGCCACCTGATCCGCGGCGTGGCGAGGTGACGCGCTGTGCTGCTGCCCTCGGACGAGGAGCATCACATCACGCCTGCGCTCCTTGCCACGCCATGAGCTGGCACCATCCATCGGGCTAGCAGCGATGCGGCCCTGCGCCGAGCTTGAACTCTGAAATAATCCCCAAAATAATCATTTTTTTTTTTCCTCTTCTGACTGACTTTTAGGCCAGGATTAGCTTCTTTTTAACCACTGCTGAGCCACCTGAAGTCTATCAGTTTCATACCAAGCCTTCAGCATCACCCCTGTTGGTTTGGGAGGTCCCTTTTCCGACGGGCACACATCAGGGAGCTCTCCTCCTGCGGCAGGTTCAGCAAATCCTTCCTCTGCCTGCAGCGATGCCCTTGAAACCTCACCGAGGTTATGGGCAGAGCGAGGTTGCTGAGTAGGAACCCCCGTCTCCAGTCACCGTTGTGCTGATGCAGGAAGCTGCCCGCGGGTGTGGGCGCGGGGCATCTCCTGAAATCCGAGGGAGTGATGCCTCCGGGGAGGGAGGCAGCTTTTGGGGCGAAAAGTTTCCTTTCCAGCTCGATTTCCCCGCGGGAGTCTGTAGCTCTTTGTCTGCCTCTCCAGCTACCGCGTGTTTTGTCAGGATCCGAACGGAGCTTTGCAAGGCAAATTCGAGCAAGATCTGCTCTGCCGGCAACGTTTGGATCACAAACTTGGCCGAGACGTAGCTTTACGACTCGACTCCAGCCCGTCTAGGGGTTTCGCTGCTTTCTGCTTTGCTTTTTGAATGCCCTTTGCTTGCTGAAATTGGACGTGCGCTTCGGACGGGATCTAGGATGCCAGCAAGCCGCTAGCTCGATTTTCGTCTCGGATTTTCATTTCCCGGTAGCGCGGCTTCAACTTTCTCAACCCTTTGAAAAAGGGGAAGCTGCTGCGCACTAACGCCTCGCTGGCTGGTGGTGCTGAAAGGTGAGCCGAGATGATCTGCTGGTGCCCCCCGAAACAAGAGCCTCGGTAGCTGGGCTGCTTTCTCGAGCTGAAAACCACCGAGAGCACGACCGAGGGAGGTGAAACCTAATGGCTCAGTAAATAATCTTGCGGCCAACGTGCAGCGTTCGGGTGCACCAGTTAACTGGGGAAGCCGGCTTGGGGGATGCCCTGAAAGCCAGCTGTGCCCAGCCTCGTCTGCTGTCTCACCCCCACGGGCTGGGATTTAGGGCTGCTCTGGCTGGTCACCAGCTGCTGCGGCCGTCGGGGCGGGACTGGCAAAGCTTTTTTTTTCGCCTGGGTCCTCCTCTCGTCCTCGGGGGGCCAGGACTTTGCACCCTGCAGCAGAGCCAGGAACCTGCTTTGCTGATATTTTCTGGCTGCCGCGGCGTGACGACACGATGTGGGGCAGCTTCCTGTTTTTTTGGGGTTTTGTTTTTTTTGTTTTTTTTTTCTCTGCTCAACTCGCAGCTCTCCCCCCTCTATTTTTTTTCCTTTTTCTTGTGTGTTCCTTGGTATTATCTTTCACGCCGCGAGATACCGCGGCAGGAACAAGCGCTGACGAGGCCCTCCGTGCAAAACCCGAACGCCCTCGCGGCCATTTAAGCTCCGGGTAGCTCTGATCTGCCTCTCCGGGGAGTTGATATTTGTAATAGTTGAAGCTCTTGGGTTATTTTTCCTACCGGCTCTGCTGCCCGGGAACCGCCTCCCGCCGCGCAGCAGCGCTCAGCCTCTGCAAGGAGCCGGCCGTGGGTGGACTCAGCCCCTTCTGCCCCGTTGCTGCAGGGAGAAACGAGCGACTGCTGCCCGAGATGGGTGCTGCCACCCCGCAGCCAGGTGCTGAGCTTTGAACCGGCTCCCCCTTCTTCAATCGGAGCCCGTTGGGGTGTGAAAAGTGTAAATAAAAAGCCAAGGTGGGGCTTGCGAAAGGAAGGGGGGGGGACACACACCGAAAGTCTTGGCCTTAGCTGGAAGTTAAGCCTCGGTGAGCTGCTGTTAAGCGGCTGCCGGTGTTTCACCACTTAGTCATCCGTGAAAACTGCAGCTCTGAATGCTGGGCAGGAGCCGGGGGAGGCAGGGGCTGGGGAATGGCATCTCTGCCCTCGCCGTGGGAAGGATGTCACGGGGCAGGGCAAAACCACTTGTTTTTTCTTGTTTTTCTTTTTTTTTTTCTTTTTTTTTTTTGGTTTTCACACCTCTGCTCCGAGCTAAAAACACAGCAGCGAGGCTGCTCAGCCAAGGCAGTAGCCCGGTAACCGCTGTGCGGTTGGCCTTCCTCCCGTCCTGGAGAGGCTTGTGGAGGGACCAAAAAATCATAAATGCGGGAGAAAGCACCGCACGTGGTGCAGGGACGCGGTGTTTTTGATAGCCAAACCCCTGGCTTGGCACCTCCCCAGCAGTGCCCTCTTTGTTTCGGTAGCCGCTGCTGGTTATGTCCCTCCCGTAACCAAACCGGAGCGTTTTGGGGGCTGAGTTTTGGGTGCTTCGTCCTCCCTCTGACCTGCCTGCAGGCAGGCTGTTGGCGTGGTGCTGGGGCAGGCTCTGGGTAGCCCTGAGCCTTCCCCGAACGTCTCTCGTTCGTAAATTGCCAGCTCTGTGCGAGCTGGAGCCGGCGCAGTGGCTGTGAGCGTGGTTATCCGGGCGCAGCGCTGCAGAGAAGTCGTGCTCGGTGCTCTTTGAGGCTGCCTGGGGGGGAATGTCAAGGTCCCGAGGTCCTCCAGGTTCTACCAAGGTACCTTCGGGGCCTCTTCTTGGCTTGGGCCTCGAGGATGGCAGGCTGCTTCTGACCTACCACCAGCTGGAGAAGCCCCACAAAGCGCGCTCCTGTGCCAGGACGAGGAGGAGCGCCGCAGGCAGGGCATCACCAGCCCGGATCCCCCTCTGCAAATCGAGCGTAGGCTTCATCCCAGCCCCATTTACTGCTGCAGATGCTTGTGCCTGACCGGGAGATGCTCAGCTGTCTGCGAAAGCAGCGTGGGAGGCCGGACAGCCTCGTGGCACCCGCCTGCTGCGTTTGGAGCGCTCCTCTCGCAGCCCTCCTCCGGCGGCACCCGGAGATGCGTCTCTGCCCGCCCCGAGCCCCCTCTGCGCTCCCCGAGGAGCACGTCCTGAGGAAAAAAGAAAAACCTCCTCGGCAAGCCTGGGGGGCTCACGGTGTAAGAGAGGCGCCTGTTTTTTTGGCATTCCTCGAGCGCCTTTGGGCGGCCGCTCGGGGAGGAGGATGCGCTGCGACGCGCTCGGCTCTGCGCCGAGATCCCTCTGCAGGGGCTGGGGGAGCTGCTGGGCTCTGCCCCTGCTTGTTGCTCGCTGCTTTCCTGCCCCGGGTGAGGAATCCAGGAATGGGTGAGGAATCCTGGAAGGGTGGGAACAGCTTCACCCCCGCTTGATCGAACAGCGGCTCCGACCCTCGCTGCGTCCTGCGGGGCTGTGTCTTTGCACGAGGCGGCGAGGAGAGCAAACACGGGGCGCGCTCGGGACACGAAAAGGGACTTCTTGGTTTTCAGTTGGAGCAGATGCAGATTGCCTGGGTTGCCAGGAAGGTCACCGTGTGCGGTGGGACGGCCTGGAGGTGTTGGGGACCTTGCTTTGAGCTGGCCCAGCTGCAGGGAAGCCTCCAGGCAGGCAGCAGGAGCAGGAGGTGCACTTGGATATCAAGGAGCAGAGGGCAGGGCTGTCCGAGGGGGGAAGGCGAAGCGTGAAAAACAGGGTTGTGAAACGGAACCTGCACCACGGCCGGTCCCACAACAAGGCTCGCAGTGCCCCCAGAGGGTGGTGGTGCTGCGGCATCCCCTCGGCACCCTTGGGTGCTGATGGATCAGCTGGCACCCGGTCTGTGCTGGGCGGACTTCGCAGAGCGGTGCCGCGGGGAGCAGCACGGAGGGTGCAGGAGGCCAAGCCTGAAAGCTCTGCCCAGATTCCCAGCGAATCCCCAAATTCCCCAATCCAGGGAAGTGGCACTTCCTGGCTTGCTGCTGGCAGTCCCCTGCTGTCCTTCGTCGGCCGGCTGCCTCGTCCGTGCTCCTTCAAACCTTTTTGCCTCCCCGTGGCGCACCCCACCGCTTCCCAAGGATGTGAGACCTCCAACGCGGCTTCCCGGGACCCCCCAGGAGCGAGTGAAGGCAGAGAAAGAAAACCAAATTCTTGCCGTGGTTTCTCCTTCGAGGGCGAGATGGAAATTGTCGTGGAGGATATTCGGGTTCGAGCGGCTGTCACAAAAAGCGGCAGGCTCTGAGAGCAGCTCGAGGAGGTCGAAGGGGGAACTGAGCTCGTGCCCTGCCCGGCGCGAGGGGACCTGGGCACAGCCCGGCGGCCGCTTCCCCTCCTGCTAAACCTGTGCTGCTCCAGCTCCCGTCTGTGCCGGGACCTGCTCGGTTGTGCAGTGCCTTTTTTTTGTTGTTGTTTTGTTTCCTTTTAATCTCACGGAGAAATCTCCGGCGAGCACGGGCGGCACCGGGTGGCAAGGCTTTTGTTTGCAAACCGAGGTGGGGCTGTGCTGGGGGCTGAGCGCGGAGGGAGCAGCTTTCCCCGGCAGCCCCTCTTCCGTGCTTGTTCCCCACGCGGTGCCGGCCTCCCGATAAGTGTGGGAAGGGGCTGAAGCTCGTGGGGACGTTGCTAAACAGATCTCCGCTGGCGTGGCTGTGGCTGAGCGGCCAGCATCGCACGCCCAAGCTGGTGATTTTGAAATATTGCTTGTCAAGGTGCATGGTAACATCTCGCTGGCCTGAAGGAAGCAGCTTGCTTGGCTCCCAGCTCTCGTTGCAGCCCCTCTGACCTTAGCGCGAAGCCTTCTAAACACGAGCTAAACCCAGCAGAAAGCAGGGGAGAGGCTGAAAATTCGCGTTCTGCTGGGTCTGGTGCTGCCGCTTGGTCCGATTAAATCCTCTCCGAGGAGCGGGAGCAGGCTGGTGGCCAGGTGGCCAGCATCACAGCCTGACGCCCCCGTTGCCTCCCGGGTGAATGAGCTGCTTCCCTCCCCTCCGCCCCCCAGGTCAGCAACGAAACCCGGCTGTCCCTAAGCTCCCGGCGTGCCGGTGAGTCCTGCGTGCCTGGCGGTGGCATCGCCTTCTGCCAGAAAGAAACCCCTCGATCGTCCGGGACCAGGCTTCCCCAAAAGCCCTGCCTTGCTGGCTGGGGAGTGACGGTGCTGGGTCCGGGTTAACGCAATAAATTCCTCCTCCCGGGGCCAAGTGTGCGTTAAAAAAGAAACGAAAAACAACTTAAAACCTCGCGGCGGCTTGTCCTCGGGGGTGGCTGCTCCCCGCGCCGGCCGCAGTCCAGGCGCGCCTGGCCGGGGGGAGGTATTGCAGTGCCGGGATAATCACGAGCTAATCCTGCCCCCGAGTTTCTTTTAAGCATCCTTTCTCCAACAAGCTGGCTGAAACCAAAAGAAATGGCTCGTTTGTAGGGGGGCTGGCAGCAGGCTGCTGGAAAGGGGTCGGGATGGGAAGGGCAGGATGCTGCGCCCCAAGCAAAACCCCTTTTTTTGCTTCTCCATCCGTACAGCCGAGCCGGGGAGCGGCCCTGGTATCGGCTCTCTGCGGGGAGGAAAAAAAATGGTGACGTTGGATTTATTTCCTGCCCGAGACAAATGTCCTGGCCCCGTCTTTGCGCTGGGGGCTCTCCGTGTCCTCCCGAGGCTCTGCTGAGAGCCGGGGCAGGATCAGAGCCGGCAGCGAGTGCCTGGGTTTGTGCTCGAACCCATTAAACCCACCCAAAGCGTTAAATGCATTTAATCCACTTAAACTTGCCCCCCCCGGGGCCGCTACGCTGTTATATAGACCCAGCAGCCTGCGGAGCGCGTTGTGCACACGTGTAGGCGGCCCATGGGGTCCCGCAGGCCGCTTTTGGGGGCTCCGATTTTGGAAGTGCTCGAGGTTTTGAGGGGCTGGCGCAACGGGGAACCAGCCCCAGGGGTACGTGCGGCTGGAGCCGCCCGGTGTTTATCCACTCCAGGCCCAAAATCGTTAGGGAGAAGCTTAAAAAGAGCAGATGTGAAAGAGGGAGAATTAATATTGGAGCATCAGGGCGGTGTGCGTGCTGGGGAAAGGGCTGGCTGCTGTCCTGCGTGCGGGACTGGGGAGCCTCTGGGCGCTGTCACCCCAGTGCCACCAGCTCAATACTTGCTCCCCTTGCAGCTCCTCTGCACCCCTAGCCCTACGCGTCCAGAAGCATCTCCGGTGGCTGGTTAACCTCTCGAGACCCCAAAGGCTGGAGCTCAGAGCCTTGCAGGGCAGCTCGGGGCTGATCCTGGCAAGTCCTCGAAGGATTTGTGCGGGTCTCAGCCAGCCCCTGCTGGTGCAACGTGCCCCTCGCCAGCCTGCCCGCCTCTCACTGCTCTCTGCTCTTCTCCTTCCTCCCCAGGGAGATCAAACTGCGAAACTACGACCCCGAAGACGAGGAACTGAAGAAGAGGAAGGTGCCCCAGGCCAAGCCGGCCTCGGGTGAGTGAAGGCGTGCCTCCAGCCCGGGGCGGCAGAGTCACCGCGACACGTTCTGCTGGCAGCTTCTGCTCGAGGGGTTTAGGTTCTGGGAGAGGGCGGCTGCAGCCCTTGCAGGGCGCTGGCGTGCCTGAGCAGCCGTGTCGGGAGCGAGCGTGGTGCTCTCAGGGCCCGTTGCTTCACCGGCCCCTCTCGCCGTGGGGCTGCACACCCTGCGTTGCACAAGCGGGGCGTGTGTCTGAGCACACCGAGGCCGGCCCAAACCAAAGGGCCGGCGCTCAAGAGGAGCGGAGATCTCGCTGCAGGATTCCCCAGGAGGTTGGGGTTCTTTGGTTCCGAGTTGCCTTTAAACGAATGTTAGTCACGAGTCCAAGGCGTTCAGCCAGTTTCCTAGTACCGAACCTCTGCATAGCTTTGAGAGGGAGGCAAAGGGTCGAACTCTTCCCCTGTGCGTGGTTTGGGGTCAGGAACGGCAATTCTGACTGTTCCCAGTAAAACCCAAACCTCCCTGCCAGCCCCTTCGGAGCTGCAGTGCCCGTCAGGTGCAGCTCCTGCGTCCGGAGCAACCAAACCTCCTTTTCCTGGGGCACTTTGTGCAGGGGCTGGGGAGGGAGGAGGACAGAGGAGCTGGGACTCAGAGCGGTTTCTTACTAAACACCCCTTGGGCACACACGTTTGCTGGAGCAGGGTTCGGTTCATCCCTGATGGATGTGCTCAAGCCTCGGTGCCCGCGCTCCCTCCTTGCACCGACACCTCGTGGTTAGCCCTTTTCTCCCCGGAATCCGGAGGTCTTTACGTAAGGGCAGGGCTGGGACTTGGTCCCTGCCAGGTGTCCCACGCTGTGCACTCAGAAGTGAGTCACCAGCTGCAGATTAAAACCCTGCAGACTCGCCGAGCAGCTCATCAGTGCAGACCTTGCCAAATACTTGAACCCAGAAGGCTCCCTGCTGCTGTGTGCTGTTTGTTCTGTTCAACAGCTGCTAGTTTTGCCTCATTTTCGGGTGATTTCTGTAAGTCTCTGAAAGGCTTTGGGCGGTGGAGGGATGGACGAACCCACGTGGATTCGCCTGTAGGCACTGCCCTCTTTAAGTTGATGCCGTTCAAATGAGCTTTAATAAAAGCTGCTCTGAAACAAGCCCGGGGTTCTGGTGGGTTTCCCCGTGCCTCGGTGTCCCCCCCCTCCCCCGGCTGCGCCTTGTGCTGATGCCGGTCCTGTTCCCCCATCTAGTGGAAGACGCGGTGAAGGAGCAGCTGGAGGCTGCCAAGCCGGAGCCCATCATCGACGAAGTGGTACGTGTAGTCGGAGCCGCTCGGCCTCGGGCGCAGCTCTGCCTCGCTTCCACCTCTCACTGCTGCTTCTCCTCTTCCTCCCTAGGATCTGGCAAACCTGGCCCCCAGGAAGCCGGACTGGTGAGTGCTTGTGGCACCGCTGTGCCACCGTCGCCTCGGGGTTGTCCGGGTTGGGGCAGAAGTGCAAGAAATGGGAAACTCAGCCCCGCTGTTGAAGTGCAGGGCACGCTGAGCCCTTCGGGGTGCGTGGTGGCCTCGGTGACACGGGCTGCTCTGGACATCAGGTTGCTTTGCCCATGGGCTGGTGATGGACACGTGCTCTGCTCCGCGGTGTTCGCAGGAGAGGGAAGGAGTTTTTGTCCCGCTAGGAAAAGTCCAACACGGCCCCTGCCTTCACGTCTGGCTTGTGTGTGTGTGTGGGGGAGGATTTGTTCTCACCGTCTCCTTCTCCTCCCTAGGGATTTAAAGCGAGACGTCGCCAAGAAACTGGAGAAGCTGGATAAGAGGACTCAGAGGGCCATTGCTGAACTGATACGTGCGTGACGGTGCTGCGGGGGGTGGCGCGCGGGGTCACCCCCTGTCCCAGAGCGGGGAGCTCGGTGCCTTGCTGCTGGGCTGGGGAGGGACTGGCGGAGCTCGATCCCCTTCCCAGAAGGGCAAGGCAGCCGTTTTAAGGTTGCCCCACTCGGCTCGCGTGGCAGAGAAGGATGCTTTGCAGGCACAGGGGCTGCACTTTGGCTCCTCAGGCTCTCCCTGCGGGTTCCCCGGTACGGGAGGCTGATTGCTAAGCAGCTGCTGCTTCTCGCTTGCAGGAGAACGATTGAAAGGGCATGAGGAGGAGCTGGCGTCAGCAGTCGGGTCGGCAAAGCAGGAAGGAAGCGACTCCGACTGAAGAACTCCGTCCGGCAGCCTCGGGCACGGGCTCGGCCAGCAGCACCGATCCCATCGCTCTCGGGTACACGCTGAAGCCCTCAAGTCCTGCCGGGCCTGGAGGAGAGGGGCAGATCCAAGGAACACCGCTGGCCTCGCTGACACTGTGGCTGGCTTGCAAGGCACGTTTCACAGACCGCCTCTTGGGACCACGAGGGATTGACGGGAGCAGGACAGACAGCCACGTTAGCTTCGATCTAGGCTGGTGGGAGTTGGAGCAAGGAAGATTTGAGCAAAAGAGCAGTGCTAGAGAAGGTAAATTGAGGCTAACTCTCACTTGCTGGGCAAGCAAGAGCTGCCCACGCAGAGCACGGCGGCCCCCAGGGAGGCACCTTCTGCAGAAGAGCTGCTGTAGCTGCCACGCAGGGAACAACGAGGTCTCTTGCTCTGGAGAGCCTCTGGCTCTGAGTATTTGGGAACATCTCATCCACGGTCAGACCCGGCACGTGCAGAGCAACTGCTGGAAGTGACTGTGTGCTGAGGACCTGCTCTGTGCTGGGAAAAGCGTCCAGCTGAGAGGCTAACGTGCGGTTTGTTCTGTACCTTGACGTTCCCAGACCCTCCAGGCTGTGCAGCGTGTGCCCCTCCTCTAGACGTTTTATAACGGACAAAGTTTGCTGTAAGAAGCCTTTTCATAATAAAATGGTCCCGCAGCGGAAGAAGCTGTCGCTTGTTCTGTCTGCAGAGCTCTGGGCGAGGCAGCTCAATTCATCTGCGGGGACTTCAGCCCACTGTGTCTGCCGGTCCCTGTGCCCTTCACGTCCCGTGGCACTGGGGGACGCTGCAGGTTGGGCACCTCGGCCAGCCCCGTGGGCTCCTGAGTTCTGCGTTTTTGTCCCCAGGTAAAACATCTGGTGCACGTGGCCTTGACAGCAGGAGTTAGAGAAGAGTTAACCTGTGATAAAAAGAGCTGTTGCTGTTAATGCATGCATCCTGCTGCTTTTAAAAGAGCAGCCGGGAGGAGAGGTCCTTAACAGAGCTCTGGGAGGGGCGCAGCAGCCTGCCTGGGTGAAGGGTGGCATTTCTGGCCCCGAGTGTCACCGCCTGAACCAGGATGAGGTCCTTGCAACAGCTCCTTGCTTGCAGCCACCCCGGGAGCCAGCCCTAATGCCCCTCACCCTTCCACCCAGGCTGTTTCTGGCCAGAAATCCCTGAAGGGTCTCCACCACGGTGAAGGTGCCGGGGTGCCATCAGGTACCCGTTTTGTCCGGGTCCAGCACGGAGCTGGGGCAGGGGAGGGTCAGGCTGGGGGTTAGGGAAAGGTTCTGCACCCAGAGGTGCTCGGGCACCGGGACAGGCTGCCCAGGGACGTGAGCACGGCCCCGAGCTGCTGGAGCTCAAGGAGCAAACGTCAGACACGGGCTGGGTTTGGGGTCATCCTGCCCGGAGCCAGGGGTTGGAGTCGGTGATCCCGGTGGGTCCCTTCTGACTTGGGGCATTCTGTGATTCTGTGAAAAATGGGGGTGGATCTGCTGGTGTGGGGACATCCTTGGCATGGGGTAGGTGCTTTGAGGAGCTCAACCTGCTTTAAAAAGAACAGGACCCACCGACGTGGGGCAGTGACGGCTTCTGCATCACCGAAGCAGAGCTGGCTGCTGAGCCTTCCCTGCTGCCGAACGAGATGAGTGCTTCGGGACGGCTCCACCGTGTGGGTATATTTGTGCTTTTTTACTAATTACCTTGGCCTTCACGTGTCTTAACGTGCAGTTCCTTCACCGGGAAGGAGATTGGGGAACGCGATCCCACGTCCCCCGTAGAGCCACGGCCTCTCCTCCGTGAGATGCCCTGTAGATGTCAGCAAACCTCCGCACACAGAGGAGCACACCAAGGGATGTAAATTCCCTGGAAGCTCTGTTTTTCCCCAGTCTGGCTGCAGGCACAGCCCTTCCCGGAGCAGAGGTGCCCGTCTTGTCCTCCCCGCTCGTGGCAGAGCAGCCGGCCCTGCAGCAAGAAGGGGCTGACGTTTTCAGAGCTCATTTGAAGTCGTATTTCCTCAGATGACGGCAATTAAAGCCTGAGCCATTCCCTTCCCCAGCCTGGGGGGCAGTGGGGAAGGAGGGAGGAGAGCAGCACTTTTGGGATACGACCCCAAACTCTGCATCCCGTGGATTTCGTTTATGCCTTGGCTGCGTGGCCACGGGGTGAGGGTTTTTTTTGTTTAAAAGGCTGTGCCCCGAGCCCGTGTTTATCCTTCAGCATCCCAAACAAAGCTTCTGGTGACCCAGAGGCGGTTTTAACTTAACCACAGGGGTTTTGTGCTGCGTTGCGGTGTCCCAAGGACCCACCTGAAGCCCCCTGGGGCATCTCGGTCCTGTGCTCATGTCCTTGGGGTGCTGCTGTGGTGGAAACACTCCGAAAAACATCATGGGTTTGCTTCGCTCCGTTTCCCTGGAGGAGGGGAGCTCCTCCGAGCGCTGGGCTGGAAGAGGACGACCAGAAACGAGAGCCCCAACAACCGGGAGGCGACTTGGCTCGAGTTCCTTTGCGAGGTGGACAGCGGGACCAGAATTAACAATTTCCCAAGCAAAGCAGATTGGAAAGGCCAGGGGAGAACGGCAAATATATGTACCAGCGAGATAATCCCCACGGCTCTGGGGAAATCAAAGGCTTGGCGTTCACCTCCTGGGGGATTTCTGCAGACCACCGAGCTGCTGATGCCCGGAGCGGGCACAGACATCCTCCCCGCCCCTTGAAATACTTCCCAAAAAGGCTTTTTTTTTTTTTTTTTTTTAATTTGTTGTTTTTTGAGCTGTTGCCCTTTGCAAAGCCATCGGAGGGGGCAGCACAAGGACCTTTGCAGGCTCTGGTGGGGAGCTGCGGCACGATGCCTGTCCTGTGTCTGTCCTCTGTCTGTCCCGTCTGTCCCTCCCAAACGGGTTGGGATCTGCTGTCCTGGCAAGAGGTGGAGGTTCAGCCTCTCATGCGCACCTTCCCCCCTCCAGCAGGCCGGGAAGTGTCAGCCCGCACCTCACAGCGCTGCTCGGTGCACCTCTAAAAGTCAAGGGGAGGCGGTCACGGCCCGGATCAGTCAGCATTTGCTCAGGAAAACTGCATTTCTGAGCTGGGGGTGGAGAAAGAGAAAGGCAAATCACCTTCCCAGCGTCTCAGATCTGGAACTGACATCTAATGGCCCTCCAAGTTCACCACACTGGAACCCGCCTCGGTGTTTGTTATTTAGTTTCTGGTGGTTTGCTATATATATATTAGTGTGTTTGTAAATACATACACACGCATTTCCCCTTCTTCTTTGCAGAGATTTGACTAGCTGTAGCAGCAGGCACGGGTCTCAGAGCAAGACCTGGATCTTTGGTCTCGTTTCCACGATCCCACCACGCAGCTGTCCCCTGCTGTCACACCGAGTGCCCCAGGGATGTTGGAGATACTCGGGCTGCCCTCAGCTGCCGTGGCGTCTCACGCCCGCACGAGGACACAGGCAGAGCGGCGGCCAAGGTCCGGAGATGCTCACGTGCTGAGACCAAACACCTCATGCCTTTATCAGGATGTGCACGGTGTGCCAAACTTTGATACTTTTGGGACAAACTTTGCCATAGGGTGGTTGTATGAAGGCTTGATGAGCCTTGCAGCGTGCCCTGCTGCAGGAGCTGCCCCTTCGGTGCCTTTGGCCGGGCTGGTCCCAGCACCCGTGTCCTCCTGGGACACCCTTTTCCCAGTGATCAGAGTAAACTGGCCCACGGTGGAGGAAAACCCATCAGCTTGGGTGGTGTTGCTGATTCATGCAGCAGGATTAGCCCTCCCGTCCCTCCTTGTGCTCTCAGCTCCCTTGAGATGAAAAATCCCCCCGGATTCCAGCAATATTTGTGCCCAGCGCCCGCTGGTGGGAGCTGCAGTGGGTTTTGCCAAGCTGGCATCTATTGGGTTGGACAAAACCCCGGCACGGCTCCCAGCATCCCAGTCCCACCAGGACAGAGGGGCTTGGGTGGGGAGGGACCTCAAAGCCCACCCACTTCCAACCCGGCTTGGTGAAATTTAAGTGAATTATTTTCTATTTCAGAAAAGAACACTTTTTTTTTTTTGTTCCCCACCAAATTTATTAATTTTTCAAATATCTACATAAAGCAGAATTCATTTTCATTTGAGAAGTAGTAAATCTCAATGATGTCAGCTGGGAGTTAGAAAACAGATATTATTTAGAAAATAGATAATATTAATAATAGGTAATAGATAATATTAATGATAAGAAAGAGAGGTCAGGCGTTGGGACGGGTTGCCCAGGGAGGTGGTGGCGTCACTGTCCCTGGGGGTGTTGAAGGCAAGGTTGGACGTGGTGCCTGGGGACATGGGTTAGTGGTGACATTGGTGGTAGGGTGACACGATGATCCTGGAGGTGTTTTCCGACTGTAATGTTTCTGTGATTCTGTTACACTGATGAGAGGCAAGAGCCTGGGCTGGAAAACGCCGTGTGGGACACGGGAGGTGCGGGGCAGTCCCTGTGGCCAAGGGGCTGCCTTGCTCTCAGGCGAGCCAAATGGCCCGGGGGAGCCAGCCCCAGAAAAGGGGCCCTCAGCCCCCCAACCCTGCTCCTTGCCCCACGTGAGGACATCTCCCAGGCCGCTCCCGACACAGCCGCCTTTGGCCACGCGCGGGCCACTCCATCACAGAGGCTTGCTGAGGTCACAGTGGCCACCACTGCCCGTGGGCCCCATAAAACAGGGCCCCTGCCGCTGGCCCGCCACTCGCTGAGCTAACAGGAGACTAGAGGCAGCAAGGCGAGAAGCGGCTCTGCCTGGTGTGCGAGGACAGCCACGCCGTGCAGAGCAGCACCAGGAAGGAAGGCAGCCGGCAAGGAGACGTGTCACGGGCAGAGAGCGAGCGCCAGCAGCACCAGGTACAGCAGTGCTCGAGGGACCTCTGGTGCTCGGCCCACAGACACATACCAGCAATATCACTGGCACCGCAGGCCTGAACATCGAGCCGACGGCGGCGTGGGACCTCAGGGTGGAACAGGCCGACCCCCTGGTGCGGCACCCTGGCCGGAAAACATGCCGAACCGAAGGCATCCTGTTGGGGCAGTCCCGGGCACAGACTGGCTCATCCTCCTGCCCAGCGCCGTGGAGCCCATGGAGCTGGATCCACCAGAAGAGACGGAGGAGCAACGGCAGTGGAGCCAGCGCAGCCAGAAGGGACCTGGGACTGCCCCGGCACGTCTTCACCCTGTGCCACCAGGAAGCACAAACAGCGTCACAGCAGTGCCCGGCCAGCTCCCTGCTCGTTGCTCAGGCCCCATCCCGAGCATTAGCTTGGAGCCCCCAATCTCACGGACATCCCGCAGGCTTGCCTGCAAGATCCCGGCAATAACCAGCTCTTGCCAGCTCTCAGGGGTTGTGTGAGTGCTTCTTTCCCATCCCAGCCCTCCTGCACAGAGCCTCGAGGAACAGCACAAGAGAGGACACAGCTCCCTGCGGGCTGCCGGAGGAGTCCCCGAGGGCCTCCTGCACCTTTAGCGCTTGTGGAAATGGGAGTGTGTGAGCGATTATAGGTGGCTAATTTCTTACACTGGGAGTGAGCTTCTACATCTGAGTAATTGGTAACGACAGCCATGGGGAAGGCTGGGTACTCAGCAACTTCTTTGCCTGCGTCTGCACTGGCAGACGGGCTTCCCAAGTCTTTCATTTCCCTGAACCCAGAGATGGAGGCTGGGGGAGCAAAGTCCCACCCGCTGTAAGTGAAGAGCAGGTTGACACCACCTGATGAACCTAAACAGGGACAGGTCTGTGGGACCTGATGGCATGAATCCCAAGGTCCTGAGGGAACCGGCTGATGGAGCTGCCAAGCCTCGCTCCATCATAGCTGAAAAGTCCTGGCATTGGGCGATGTCCCTGGTGAGTGGGAAAATGGGAACGTCAAGCCCCTACTCTTCAACAAGTAAAACAAAGAATTGACCAAAGAGCACTACCCTTCAACAATTAAAACAATTAGGGGACATTTCTTCTCAGAAAGAGCGGTCAGGCATTGGAACGCGTTGCCCAGGGGGGTGGTGGAATCCCCATCCCCGGAGGTGTTTAAAAGACGTGTGGACGTGATGCCTGGGGACGCGGTGCAGTGGTGGACTTGGCACTGCTAGGTTAGCAGTCGGACCTGACGCCCTTGGAGGACTTTTCCAACCTAATTGATTCTGTGACTGTGAGGGCAGGGGCACCTCCCACCAGACCAGGCTGTCCCAGCCTGACACATTTTTCTGTTGTCTGGCCTGAGCCAGGGTCACAAACCCCTCTCTGGGTGTTTGACCAGATGCCCTCCAGACATCTGGTCCCCCACGTTTTTTGGGGGGGGTCCTTGTAGCAGCAGCAGGAGCCGAAGACCCTCAGTGCCCCCCCACGCTGACTGGCTCATCGCCCTTGTCGCTTGCTTTCTGTTTCACTTGCAGGAGGCTTTTCATCTTTAAAGCTCACAAAATAACAGAAAAGGATATATTGATTTATTTTCAAGTCTCCTTACTTGTCTTGGCAGTAATATTTCTGTTTCCTCCACCACCGGGGAGCTGTATACCCCTGTAGGTAAGGGCACGCCATCTATCAAATGTTATTCTCCCAAACGGGGCATTTTTTCTTCAATAATTAAGTAGTTCTTGACTGATTCACTGTGTCGTGACTTGCTTGATACCATGTATTTTTTTTTCTCCTGCCAGGTTACAAGCTCTGCCTCAAAAATCGTTATAGAGACAGATGTAGATCCTTTCTATGACTTGGGAAACTCAGTTCTTGCTGCTCTATGTCCTAAAAAACAGAAAAAAAAAAAAGGAAAAAAAAAGTGGCTTTTGCCATAGTGGGCTCTTCTGTCCTGTGCTCTTTGCTCTCCTGGGGCATTTCTTGAATTTTCTTGGCCTCCTCCCTGTGATGTTTGGGGGACATCACCTTTTGGTTAAGGCCCTTGGGCTCTGGGCTGTGCAGAGCTCATTGCAGAGCCCTCCGAGGACATCAGGGCTCGCAGGGGCTGAAAACGGGCTTCAGGACTCCTGAGTTATCTGCAGCCTTATCTCACGCCTTGGTTCCTCGGAGAACCTCCCCACAAAGCTTACAGCGTCACTGCTGTGCCATGTGCACAATTAAGTGCCTCTTGATTTAGTGCCCACGCAATGCTTATGGGCTTTGGAAGTGAATTTAGCTAAATCAGATTAAGCCACTTCAGTTCTGAATAAGAATGTCCTCACAGGGTTTTAATGCAGTTTAACCAATCTGCGACGGACGTTAACTCAGATGAATTTTCCCCAGTGTCTCTGGGTAGATGAGCCCTCAGAATCAAAGAGGCCTGAATTTTCCCTAAGTTAATTTGTTTTAGACGTGAATTGCATAAATCAGATTATGGCCCCTTGGACTTATGGGCACGAGTAGGAGGTTGACCCGATTTAGACTGGATCACTTTGAGGGCACACCTGGAGCGAATCCACACCGACTTCTGCGTGCGGGCATCCCTGGGGCCGAATTTTAACCCAGGGAGCTGGGGGTCGGCCTCTTCTCGCAGGTAACCGGTGATAGGACCAGAGGGAAAGGCCTCAAGTTGTGGCCAGGGAGGTTCAGGTTGGAAACGAGGAGACATTTCTCCTCAGAAAGAGCAGTCAGGCATCGGGACGGGCTGCCCAGGGAGGTGGGGGAGTCACCGTCCCTGGGGGTGCTCAAGGAGAGGTTGGACTTGGTGCTTGGGGACATGGTTTAGGGAGTGCTGGGCAGGGGCTGAGGTGGTGCTGGGTCACCGCCTTCCTTCCTTGCTTGGAGGAAAGAAGGGGAGTGGACAGATGTCCATTTATTGGGTGTGAACCGTTCTGTGCTTTGAGCTGTTGCCGGGCTCTTTGCATCCACGTGGTGGGACGCTGCACTTTTTCTGGGTAAAAAAAAAATGAGGCAAAACCAAACCAACCCATGCCTTGTCCTGTTCCTGCTGTCTCCGCTTTCTCCATCCTTGCTCTGCCTTGTGTCAGGCAAGTCTGGCTCCTTTTTAGCAAATACCATCTGCTGCTGCCGCTGCTCTCCTGACCTTTCTCTTTAATAGCTTGCATCTGCACAGCAGCCTGTTTTTCTTCGTTGATCTGGAGCGTGATTGCTTTGCTGCCTTGTACCAGCAAGTGTAGAAAGCGCTGGTATGAGGCAAAATTGACAAAGTTGTAAAACACATCCCCGCAGGACTCTCCTGGTCACTTGAACTGGTTCATCCCCAGCCAACATCATGTCCCCCTTTTGATTACGATGCTTCTCCCACTCGTTAGAAATGCCACCTCCTGCCTCTTTTTTTGCTTGGGACAAAGCATGGTGGGGTGGGGAGACATGGAAGGGGCTGGCGGCTGTGTGACACAAAGCAGGAGCCACCCCGGGGTGCTGGGGCAAGAACCGGGGATCCAGCAGATCCTGGGGTCCCACCTGCTGGGATGGAGGCAGCCTTCACCCTACCATCCTCCAGGCATCCTCCACCGTGGTCCACACCTGGGGACAAGGTCAGGCTGTCAGAAACATGAAAGGAAAGGCTGAGACCGTGACAGCTGCTGAAAAAAATCCCTTTGTGACATCCCCGGCCAGACTTTTCCCAAGATGAGAGCTTCTGCTGGCTGCCCCATGAGCTGCCCCCAGTGGAGAATTAGGACTATCGCTGCTTTGGTAAAAAAAAAAAGGAAAAAAAAAATCTCTTCTGGGCTACAGTCATGACTCTGCAAACTAAATATTTTTTTGCAATATCGTTGTACAAAACTGAGCAGAGACAGTAGGGCAAAATTCTATTTCTTAAATGTCTGACATGCTCGGGAAATGGCTGGAGGTTTCCTAGTGCTGTCTGAGATGCTCTGGACGTGGCCTGCAGATGGGTCTTGAGACCCCTGGGAGATCCGTGCCCTGTGCAGTGGTGGGTGGAGGTGTGCAGGGGTCTCCGTGGGCATTTCGGGAGGCCAGACCAAGTCCTTTGCCAAACCAAGTCCTACTGATTTCAGCTGGCATCACTGCTGGAGCACCAGGGCAGCGGTGTGCCTTTGAGGAGCTGGGCCAAAACCATCAAGGGGAAGGCATCTTGACTCGGTTTCACTTTTCGTGGCAGGACTTTGAGCAAACACTTTCAAAAATGAGGAAAGGAGCCCCTTGGCTGCTGTGAAAATCAGGAGCAGGGGAGCCGGCGGGCAGCTTCTCACCGTCCTACAATGCATGAAGTCGCTAATTACGACTTACCGCTCCCAGTCACTAATTGCATGGCCATGAGCAGAGCAGAGGGCACAGCCCCAGGTCTAAGTAATGGCTTTCTCTGGGGTGTTAATGGGGTGACCAGGGGCAGAGAAGCAGCAGTAGGGAGGGCAGCGGGGACCAGCTGCACATCCCAGATGCGTGCTTTGGTGCCGCAGCCGCTGATCTCAGCCAGGCTCTGTCCTCCCCTGCCCCTGCAAAGGGACAGGAAAAAAAGGGATGGCAAAGTCCTAATATAGCCTTCCTGTCTGAAATGTCATTTCAGGTGTGAGACGGTGATTTCAGGGTAAGATTTTTGGGTTTCAAACCTTGTGCTTGTCTTTGAAGACAGCCATGTTCAGTACGGTCACCCCCACCTCTCAGTGCACATGGGGAGCTGGGATGTGGGGTGGGCATGTCACATTTTGCACAGTAGATATGCGTGTCCTCTGATTGATTTATTTTTAGAGCCTCTAGACCTCGAGATCTGGAACTATGTTAAAGAAAAATGGAGATTTTTTTCTTGTTGCCACACAAAAGTAAGGATGGACCTTTTAGAAAAAAAAAAGTGAAATACGTTGCAGTTTGGAACAAAATAACATCAGGCATTGCTGCGCTGGATGGTACTTAGACTCCCTTGGATGGTGGCTCACCCAAGAGTTTTCAGCTTGCCTGTTTGATCAAGAAATAACAAAAAGCTTATCATCCACCCATCCTTCCATCCATCCATCCATCCATCCTTCCATCCATCCATCCATCCACCCATCCATCCATCCTTCCATCCATCCTTCCATCCTTCCATCCATCCATCCATCCATCCATCCATCCATCCATCCATCCATCCATCCACCCATCCATCCAT
>CM021698.1:1050344-1164771 GCA_011074415.1 Stictonetta naevosa
CCATCCATCCATCCATCCATCCATCCACCCATCCATCCATCCATCCATCCATCCATCCATCATTCCCACTCTGTGGACCAAAGGACACAGGGCTACTAGAAAGCGAGAATGACCCAGTCTTCCCCTTTCTTCTCTCCTTGGCCTTTCCACAAATCACATTTCCATTCTGAGGGCTGGAAGCAGAAGTGAAGTCTTTCCAAAAGCAAAGTCTGCATGGGCCATAGGGTTCTCTTAATCCCACATTTTTCCCTACCTTGCAGTGAAGCCAAAAGTACTGTGGCAATGAGGAGGTTGAGTGTGACCTGTTGATGCTGCAATGTATGGACATATATTTCTTGCTATGTAAATTTATTTGAACACCCATTTTCATTTTCTCCCACTAGCTTGGAGGTAGGATAAAATCTGGGAACACCCCCAGGAGATATAACCTGCTCAGAGATTTGCTCTGGTAAATGTGTGTCCTGGGAGAATTTTTTTTCTGTAGTTCTTCAAGAGGAAAAGTTGCCGACTTCATTAAAAAGAGCAACTGGGGGCTGCTGCACAGCTAAAGAAGTGGTCAGTTGGTTTTCTCAGGGACAAATGAGGTCCAGCTGGAGGAGTTTTAGTCCAGAATAGTTGTATTTATTGTGATCTCAGCCCCAGATCCACATGTGGTGCCAGGCAGCCTTGATCTACTGAAAGGATGCTGCTGGGATTTGTGCCAGCTCGGTCTCTAAGAGCTCCAGTTTTTGACCTATAATTTAGGATGAGAAAGAAAACATCCAAGGGACTGGAGGAGACTGGCTTACTCCATCCTCTTAGTCACTCTCGCACCTGTGGAGGACAACTCAGGACCTGGATGCTGTTTCTGTCTGGTTCCGTATAATTCATAGGTAAAATGATCCAAGAGATGATTTTCCTCCCCTGGGCTGTTGCATACCAGAATAACTGTAAAATATGACTTCTGCATCCTTCTCCTCTTCGGTAGGGTCCCCACACAGTCTTCTGCTGCCCCTTGAGTTGCAAGGGTCAGGACTTCTGAGCAGGACCAAGGGACGGCAGAGCTCACTGGGTGGTGATGCTTTCTGTGGCTTCAAGGTTTCCCAGCGCTGGCTGACACATCAGCGAGTGGTTCCTCAGAGCTCTCCATGTTTCTCAAGTGTCTGGAGGACTTAAGAACATAAAAATGTCCCCATTTGGTCAGAAAGCAGCTCTTCCATCCAAGTATCCCCTTCTAACCCATGGCAAGTGGCTGATATTCAAGGAGAAGAACAGGGTGGGCAAAAACAAGGTAAACACAGCTTTTGGCAGTCAGGAAATGGTGACAAACCCGGGTCTGAAGTTTTGTCTGGACCACTGTGCCTAAAGGCATCATGATATCTCCTCCACGAACTCACCTGATCAGCAGGAGTGAGGGCATTCCTTCAGTCTTTTGTGGCTTGGTGCGTTACGGATCAGGTGCAAACCAACGTTGCTTTGCCTTCAAGTCTTGGCACAACAATAACAATAAACCAAAGCCCCATCAAGTGCTGCAGGAGGGGGGCAGAAAGCAGCCCCGTTCCCCCGTGAACTCTGAGGACAGGACTTTCAGGGTGCCAAGTCAGTCACCCTCCAGTAACCCTCCTGTGGGTGCCATGTGGAGTCAAGGCTCCCTCTCCATTCTGCTTTCTTGGACCACCAAGACCTCATTCTGCCAAACTCAT
Source organism: Stictonetta naevosa (assembly GCA_011074415.1). Classification (NCBI taxonomy): domain Eukaryota; kingdom Metazoa; phylum Chordata; class Aves; order Anseriformes; family Anatidae; genus Stictonetta; species Stictonetta naevosa. The sequence goes on from CM021698.1 coordinate 1,052,027, forward strand.
TTTCACAAATCCTTACCTAGACACACGTCCCACAAAGTGCGGCAGCACTGAACAAAATCCTGGGAGCATACGTGCGAAGGAAATACCATCTCCAGCAGAAGAAGGCGATTTTCCTACAGAAGACAAACCCCACTTCTCCTGGCCCAGCGAGACAGTTCCTAAAGAGTGCTTGTCATCTTGTCGCCTCCGAGCAGCTCTCCCTTTCAAATATCTTGCTAAAACGAGGGAGCCAGGAAGAGCTTCAAGCTTTCTGTGGATCTTTATTTCTCCGTATTATGATATTTGAAAGAAAAATACCCCAAGTGTTCTAATAAAACTCCCGCTGAATTTATGAAGTGATTGTTAGAGAGCAGAAAATGTCCAGCAAATGGCAGTTTTCAACAAGGGGCTAACCTACCACAGCTCTTCGGAGGCTGTATCTGCGAGCCCTCGTCTTGCAGGCATTTGGTTACTGTAGGTAATAATAGCAAACCCATGCTATTATTAATTATTTTTACCTCCGGGGCATCTGAAGAGCCGAGAAGAACCGAAGGTCGGATGAGCTCATCCCACCTAAGCACCACCAGCAAAGGTTTGACATGATTTTTTGCGAGTGTTTCAGTTGCAGCTGCCTGGCTGCAGGCTTTTGACCTATTGTTCGCTAAAATAATGACGAAGAAAAAGAGGAGAGAAGGGCTTACTGTTCATCTGCGTTTAATGGAGAATTATGGTTTGTAAGCTGAGGGTGGTTCGTGTCCTGGGAACGCTTGGCAAAAGTAACCGTGGCTTGATGTTTCGCAAAATGGTTGCTCAAGGCATTGGTGCTACTGGGGCTTTGTCCTTCAGAAAACTGTAGAACAGCTAATGTGCAGAATTTCTTAAGGACCTGTCCCTCTCTCTGCGTGAAGCGTAACGCTCTGGAGTGCCAAAAACTTCTGGCAAGCATTTTGAATGGAGATGTAAGGATAGGGGTCTTCCCATGCCTGTCAGCACTTTGGTTTCAGAAAGAGAAAAGCTTTTCAGCTGGTCTCCATCGGAGCTGTGATTAAATCATGTCAAATAAAGAGGCAGTCCAGAAAGTTTATAAATGGAAATGCATGAACGTCTCATGGAGGCCTGAAATAGTTTTTAAATGCTTTTCATTTATTTATTTATTTATTTGTTTTCTGTGTTAACCAGAGACTTTTGGGGGGTGCGGCCCCTCACAACCGGCAGAAGTCGGGCAGATATCTGGGTATTAGTCCTACGTTAAAATAATCTGCATGGCTTCTCCGAATGCTGCGGCCGTCATACTGGAAGGCAACTTCATGCCTAGATCCCGTGAAGACGCTGCTCTTCCTTATGCCTGTGCTGGCTAAGTCTTGCTGAAGTCAGTAGGAGTTTGGCTGATGAAGGACCTTCAAGTTTGGCAGGAGGCGGCGTTTGAACATTCATATGTCCTGATGATCAAATGTAGATGGCTTTATTGCCTCCAGTGAGGATACGAATCTGTTTTCATTCTGTGGAAGTAATAAACCCAGAAGGAATACGAACCTTCTTGCAGCTTTTAAAATTGCTATTGGCATTTCAGAGATGAAGACTGTAGCCAAGCATCTTGCTGCAGAGTGATAAAGAGGCCAGGATCAGAGCCTTTTGAAATTTGTGGAAAAAAAAAAACTTCCACTGTGTTTAATGAGCTTGAATTAAACTCTGAAATGTTATCCATCTGGATCCCATTTCCAAGAAGAGTGAGAGCTGGAGTGGAAGGTAAATTAACCTAATAGCAAACTTATTTTAAAATACAGCTTAAGCAACATGAAATGAGTTAAGAGAAAGCTCCATTTTTAATAAAAAAGTATTACCACTTCCTTATGTGATTGAATAACCAAGACTGGGAGAAATGGCGTTGCTGGAGCCTCCGTAAACTCCACTTACAGAAGTTGCAGTCTTTCAGACTGTGGAGGTATTTAGTTTATGACTGAGTGTGATCTTTGAGCATGATGAAGACCGTGGCTCTATTTAAATGGCCTCTTAAGGGCATTTTCAAGGCTATTAACAAATGAGCTACTGTAAGCTGTGGGCATCTAACCCTAACCTCTGCTCGACGTGAAGGCAGAAGGCTATCCCTTGTCCTGCTCCAAGTTTATCTTCTAGTCTCTGCCTTGGAGTTATTTTGACATTTGTTGCATGGGGATCTCGTTTCTGGGATTTTCCTTGAAATGAGCCCAGATAAACATCAACGAAAGGTGAGGCTCTAGGGGACCTGATAGCGCTTTCACACCAGGATTGCCCAGGGGACAGAGGTCCATCGAACTTCACGAGACAGAGCTGCTTGCAGGAGGACGAGGCCTCCAGCACTCCAGAAATGCTGGACACTGAAGAGGGTCGACTTCTTTCCAGTTTATGTGGGAGTTCAAAGTGGAAGCAAACCCCAAACTTTTTATTTTATTTTATACCATTTTAAAAGAAATCATTTTCACAGGTAATGGATCATGGAAAGTCATTCTTGGTGGGTGATGACATTTATACTGGATTTGGGTAAAGAAGGTGTAGATTTCCTTAGCTTTAGCCCAGCTGACAGCATAACAGTTTTTTGAACCTCAGCATTTTACAGAGGAGCAAAATTAAAACCAAAGAATAATAAAGTTTTACTTAATGAAGATGACACAAGAAAGTAGTGGAAACAAAAATTGTTTCCCAAGCAAAACCCTGTTTACTTTTGCAACCAGCATTTAAAATACATGAATGCTTTTGGAGTACAGAAGTGCAAATACTGAAATGAGGAAGAGCCCCGTTCAGCAGAACCTGCAGTGGGACTGGAGGTGATACAGGGTGCGAACCCTCAGTGCCACCACAGCCGAAATGCAGTGGCCACGAACCATTTTGGCTCCAAGCTGCTGCTTCCAAGAGGCCTTATCTGTCCCTGCATTTTTCAGGGTGAGTTTTTTATGATTTATTTATTTATTTATTTTGGGTTAAAGACCAATTCTAAAGACAATATTCGTTGCTCTCCTGGGCCCTGTGGTCATCTTTTTTTGCTTCCCCAAACACCTCATCTCTTCTTCCAGTGAAGCCACCGTGGCCTGGGCAGTCATGCTGCCCCGCTGGCTTTTAAGCGTCTGCGTCAAGATTCTCCCCGTCCTGTAATAGCTCCTTTAAGCAAGCCCTAGATAATAAATAAAACAAATCCCAAGTCCTCCATGCAGGCGTGCACATACGCACAAACGCTCCCAGTTGCCAGCCAAAAAAGAGCCAGCTCCACTAATGTCATAACTGCTAATTTATGCAAAGTGCCTTGTTTTGCCATCGAAGGCTTTTCATTCTTGACTATAGTCCAAGCAAAATCCCATTAGGTCCTAAAAATTAATTTAAGGCACATTTCCCCAGTTGTTTACAATTACCCTCCACACTAATTCAAGCAGCATGCCGATCCCCTCCTGCTGGCTTTAATTTATTTACTTCAGCCTAATTTCCCGCCTCCCCACAGTCACTTTGTGTGCGCTGGAGAAGCAGAAGATTCCAGAGCTAGCTGCGTTGCAATGGACAGAAACTTCAGGCCCGGCCTCCCAAAAAAGCTGTGGCACGGGCAGTGTGGGATGCGACTCCTCAGTCATGCCCAGATCTCTGCTGGAGCTCAACCTTTGTACCACGAGAAGGTGAGAGCTGGGAAAGTCCTGGAGCAAGTCCTGTTTCACCTTGGTCCTGGGTACAAGGCAACCATGGACACAGAGTCCTCTTCCATGTCCATATTGCTCCGTGCTTCTGACCCCATAACTCACCTTTGGGGCCAGGAGGGAGCAGCGGGAAGGAGCCTGGTTTGCAGGACAAGTGTGTGGTGCAAATTGGGGAGGGAACCTGCTGGGCTTGGAGGTTTGGGCTGAGGTTCCTGGGGCTGGTGAGGGTGAGGTGGGGTGGGGAGGAGGAGACAACTCTGCTATTGTCCTTGCTAAGTCTCAGGATGAAAGGCTGCTTGGTGGGTAAGGTTTTGGGTTGGGTGCCAGCCAGTGACTCCAGTCACTGGGGTATGGTTCTACCAACACATGGAGACATCTGGGGTTGGGACGTGGGTGGAATACACCTGATCTCCGTAGAATAACAGAGTCATAGAATCATTTAGGTTGGAAAAGACCCTTAAGATCATCAAGTCCAAGCATCAACCTAACATGGCCAAGTCCAACGCTAAAGCGTGTCCTGAAGTGCCACGTCCACACATCTCTTAAATACCCCAGGGATGGGGACTCCCCCACTTCCCCAGGCAGCTCGTTCCCATGCCTGACCACTCTTTCTGTGAAGAAATCCTTCCTGATACCAATGGGACATCCACTGCAGCTTTATGAGAAGACTCACGGGTTGCCTGCAGCACCGCCTTGGTCCCGCCACAGCTTGGCCCCTCATTAGTGGCATTTAATGAGGAATAGGACTGTCCTGGAGGCATTTCTCAGCCTCAGCAGCCCCATTCCCTTGGCATGACTGAAGTCCCTAACTCACCTCCCTGGCTCTGCACAGCTGAACTGCCTTGTAAGAGCATTTTCATGCAAAATCACAGCAGAACCTCTAGAGTGGAGACTTCGCTGAGGGCTCCTGGGGATGGACATTTCAATCCCAACTTCGCTGGAAGTCCTCCCTTCCCCGTGGAGCTAAATCAACAGTCTGTGAGCTGCCGGGGGAGATGGAAATGTTCTTGCATTTGGTGCTCTGTCTCATTCCCAGTGTAAACTCTTCGGCATTGCTCAGGCAAAGCCACTCCAACAGGAGATGCTGTGAGGTTTTAGAAGTGGTGACATTTCTGTGATTTGCTTTTTCAGGCAAAATAACATCCCCTGGAGTAGGGGGTAATCAGACCTTACCCAGGCTTGAGCAAAACCCTCTCTAATATTCTAGGTATCTATTTAGCTCTCTCCTTAATAGGAGAAATGAGGGAGAAAACTGAAAGGTGCCAGGACTCGTGGGTTGGGGTAAGAGCAGTGTAACTGGGAAGAAAAAAAAAAGAAAGAAAACTAACCAACCAAAAAAAAACCACCAACCAAACAGGAACAACACAAACAATAAACAAAGTGAGCGATGCACAGCCCAATTGCTCACTGCTTGCTGGCCAATGCCCAGGCAGTCCCCAGTTAACAGCAGTGTCCCTGGCCAGCCCCCCCACATCTATTGTTCAGCTTGATGCCACATGGTATGGGATATCTCTTTGGCCAGTTGGGGCCACAAGTCCTTGCCATGTCCCCTCCCAGCTCATGGGCACCCCCAGGCTCCCCGCTGGCAGGGCAGCACGAGGAGCTGAAACATCCTTGGCTCCGTGTGAGCACTGCTCTGCAAAAACTGAACATCGGGGTGTGATCAGCATTATCCAAACCTAAATCCAAAGCACAGCACCGTGCCAGCCACTGGGAGGAAAATTAACTCCATTCTAGACAAAACCAGGACACAGGCATGGGGCATCATCCACCTCACTAGGAAGCCTGTTCCAGTGTCTGACCATTCTCAAAATAAAGGATTTTTTTTTTTTTTTTCCCTAAACCCCAGTCTGAGCCTCCCCTGGTGCAGTTCTGTGCTGTTCCCATGTGTCCTGTCATTGATTACCAGGGAGCAGAGACCAGCACCTCCCTCTCCATGCAATGCACCAGGCTACGTGAGACGTACGGGATGCGGTGCCCTGGGTTGTGCACGGGGCTCTAAGTGATGCCCTGGCCTGTGTGCAAGGCGTGCAGGGCTGTGCATGACGCAGTAGGTCGTGTATAACGTGCCAGGCTCTGTGTGATAGGCAATGCTGTGTGCAACGTGCTGAGCCGTGCACAACACACCGAGCTAAGAGCTCCCGGCTCCTGTCTGAGGGTGTCTGGCCCCACTGCCAAGAGGTGACACGGTAAGTGAGCAAATTGACCTGGTAGTGTCCTGAGTTTGTTGCCAGATGGCAAAAAAGAAGAGAAAGATGGGATGCTTCTTCCTCTCCCCTCAGCCTCACGTGCCTGCCCCATCCAGGAGAAGAGGGGGATAAAGTCCACGAGCAGCAAGAGAAGGGAATGAAGCTGGAAAATTTCCATTTGCTCATGTGGAATGAAACCAAGAGCCACTCTTTGCACCAGCACCTCTGAGCAGTGTCCTAACAAGCCCCCTTTCCTTGCCTCCTTTTCTTTTGCAAAATTTCCCCTATGAATCATCTTGTTTTGTACAACGTCAGGTCCCCATGTGGCACGACGCCTCCCCAATCCTGGCTGCTGAGCTGACTTTATTTCCTATTTTTCTACCTCACTTAAAAGATTTCTCTCTGCTCTCACCATGACCCTTTCGGATAACCCTCCTTAATTGGGGTGGCAACACGGAGATTCCTATCAAATCAATACGAGTGCATTAAAAACGACCTTCAGTGAGAGCACATTAGCCAACTGCAAAGTGCTCTGTAGGGCTGTAATGCCATTTTTTTTCTGTGGTGGTATAAAGCTTTATATAAAGAAAATTTCCAGTGCCCTTGATGAGGGTGATTGAGTTGAGAATCATATTTCCATGTAGGTAATTGAACTGAGAGCACAGCAAGCTTGTACCAAAGTCTATAAAACCATGGATTTTTTCTGGGGGAGCAGTGTTTTAGGGTGGATGCTGTACCCTTTCTTTCTTCTAGGCTTTATTTGGATTCAGAAGTTTCATCTATTCTTCATGCTGCTGAATGCTTTGGCAGGAGGATATGGGTTTAATCTCTATTTATTATTAATACAACGTAATGGCAGAATTCAAATCAACAAGGGTCAAGCCGCAGAGTCCTCCTTTTGAAATTAATTCCTTGTAAATCCCCACCGAGCCTATGAGGCACCCCTAGACATATTAAACAATTAAGAGGTATGCCCCATATTCAAGATCTTGTCGGCCTAGGAGAGCCTGACCTAATGAAGTAGCTGAAATTCTCGTTCCGCTTCTGTCATTTTAATTAACATTAGCGGAAATAATCTTAATGAACTCAGCTATTAATCTTTCCTACCTGGCCTCAGACTCCTTGCTATTAATCAGCTCCACGTTAATAGTTACTGTTCCCGGTGTGTCGGACTAAGATAACTTGACCTCTCTCCTTTTCAGAAGGAACAGAGGTCTTCGGTGACGGGTCCCACGAGCCCTTGGCCAACCCTTATCAAATCCTATCTGCAAGCCCCTCATCTCCTTGCCCCCCTGCCCAATCCCCCTGGGAAATGCTGCAGACCCCCACTTCCCTGAAAGCTCAACCCCTTTTCTTCCCCTTCATCCTAAAGCTTTCCATTGCTGACTGGTGCCTACTTCTCCGCCCCTTCTGGGGCAACCTTTTGGGACAATGTCCATGTATTCCCTCCCAGCCTTCGTATGAGGTCCTGGAGAGCCAGGGGGGCACCCAGCTTGGGGTGGGAACAGCCGCAGCCCCCTGGTCTTTTTACTCCAATATGGGAAGGAAGCTTATGAGAAAGCCAAAAAAAAGGTGCACTCCAACACCTGAAAGGCATCTATATACATGCAAAAGCCTGCACTTCAAAATGGAAATTTTGATGACATGCTTATTTCTTTAAAATGGAGATTTTTTTTTTAGGCTGGACATTTTTATTTTTTTTTTTAATTTTTATTCTTTTTTTTTTAAATATTTTTCTCAGCTGGCTGAAATCAAAAGAAATGGCTTTAAACGTGTATTTTTAGTCTTCTTTCCAGCCATCTAAAGGAAAAAAAAAATTAAAAAGTCACAGATATATCAACTCACACATAGTTTTTACAATCAATTTCTTTGATAAAATACAGAAGCAAGAAATTCCATGAAAACCAAACCGCTTCCACTTTCCCCCTCACTTTTTCATGTGGACAAAAGATCCGGCCAGACTTTCTGCCCAGCACATCTTCCAGACTCGGAGCCTCCTCTCTTAGAACAGAGCATCTCCTTGGGGCTGCAGAGACAGCTGAGGAGACGGCAGGGGAGGGAATGCAATCTCTTTCAAAGTCTGGTATAAATAACACAATCTTTTGGCTTTCTGACGCTCAGTGGCAGTGGGGAGACTCGCAGACAGGCCGTGGTGTGTCAGAAATGATGTTGGTACAGAGAAGAAATGGGGTTTGAAGAACTTTCTGCCTTTAGTATATTACCCTCCCTTTGGAGCTTCTGTGTTCAATCTTTTTTTAATTATTTTTTTATTTTTAAATTATTTTTTATAAACTCTAAACAGTGATTATGCAACAGCCAGAAAACAAATGACTTTGCCTGCTAGCTTGGATTTAGACCCACCCCATCACACCTCACCCCAGGTGTGAGCAATGAACAGCAGTCTGCCAGTTTCTGAACACTGCCACATCAAGGAATGCCACCGCCATATCCCGGTGACAAAAAAATCAGTGAAATTGCCCAAGCCACTGTGCAGAAATCCTCTGGGTGCTCCACGGTCTGTAGTATCTCGTTTCTGGATGGTGGCTCCTGTTCAGGGGCTCAGCTTCAATGTGCAAGGGGCCCCCTGTCTTGGTGTCCGGTCCTGTCCTTTCCCCTACATCCACGATCTTTCACACATTTTCCTGCTCCCCAGCGGGACCTGTTGTGCCGTTGACCCGTGGGAGGAGCTGCCCTTGAAGCTCAGATTCCTGTCAGCCCCGTGCTTTAATTAGATGTGTGCCAAGCTATCAGATAAATGGATCAGAAGGAGCAGCTCTGGCAACCACAGCCAGCGTTTCTCCATGCCCAAGAGGAGGGAGCTGTGACCTGCCTCTGCAGAGCTTCTGGCTGCAGAGAAGCTGCTTTCCAGGGGCTTGCTGCCCTCGTGGCTGTTTCTCCATCAGTTTTTGTGCCATATTCCCTCCCAGGGCTTTGACGTTCGGGTGCCTCTGCCAAGTCCAGGTGCTGTCCGCCCTCCCTTCGGAGCTGGTGAGCTGGCAGAGGTTGGCATCTCCTATCTCCGAGGATCTCTTGTCACACGAGAAGGTTAGGGGCAGGGTGGTGAATCCAACAGAGGCCTCCCAAGTCCTGTCAGTGCCCTGACCTCCAGGCCATTCCTCCTCACCTCCAGGCCATTCCTCCTCACCTCCAGGCCATTCCTCCTCACCTCCAGGCCATTCCTCCTCCCACGGCCCGGGCAGGCAGCACCTGCATCTGCCCCTGCTCCTTCCTGTGGCTTGTTGGAAGTCAATGGTTCGACCTCGGTCTGAGGAGCAAGGAACCACACTGCTGGACCTCAATTAACTACACATGCGCCTCCCACCACATCAGGACCTTTCAGGGAGTCAACACAATGTGGCTTGGAGGCTCTCCATTGATCTGGAGGCCACGTCCTTCAGGAACTGGCAAAAGGACGGCAGGGCTGCCGTGGCGGACATCAGCTCGCCGCATGCACTGAGGTGGCTCTGCACCTAGGGTCCCCCTGGGGACCACCAGCACCAGGGAGCTCTTTGGGTTGGGCACCCTTCGAGCAAAGAGTGGGGTACAGGAGGAGGTCTGCAGTCAGCTGGAGGGGAGGTGACCCACCGAGCAGACGAGGAGAGGGTTGTACCCATGATTTGTCTGTCACCTGGGGTATTTCTAGGACCTTCCCCAGAGTGTCCTGTTATCCGGTGCTGGCCCTCGCTCACACTGAGCACCATCACAGAAGTCAGCATTTCTGCACGCAGGGATGTGCTATTTTTTGGGGGGTAACTTCTCCAACTCAGCTGCCCCGTGGCTGGCAGAGAAGCTGCACACACCTCACATGGGTCCCCCCTTGTCCTCTGCCACCTCTGCACTGCTCGTCCCAAGACAGCCCCCGCCACGAGCCCCTCTTGCTACCAGCTTGTGCTGCCCCTTGGATCTAGCTCCAGCTCAACAACAAATGCCTCGTCTGTTATTTCCTGTTAGCTGCACTCAACAACTAACACCTCATCTGTTATTTCTTGTTGGCTGCGGGTCAACTTAATTTATAGCCAATTGAATTGCGTAATTAACTGATTAGCAGGTGTAATAATTTACATAGATCCAGATAAAGGGTTTTATCAAGAATGAGAAATTTAATGGGGGGCAAAAGGCTGCAGTTGGCTGTTCCTTGCTTGTAGCTGCTGCCAAATGACGGGTTTTGCACTGGCCTGATTGCTGCTGGGGCTCGAACCAACAAATGCAGTGAACACAACTGGCTCTTCCCTCGTCCCTCTCCTCCTGGAGCCTGATCTCTCCCCCTGGCCATGGGGTGGAGCAGGGAGAAAGGAAGGGCAGGCTTTAGGGGAAACTCCACCAAATGCCTATGCACACTGAGCTAAAATTAGGAGAAACATCAGGACACTCTAGGACTGGAATCACTCCCTTCTCTTTCCCTCTTTCCCTTGAGGTCTTTACAGAGGGTGTCCTCGCTCTCTCCTGCTCAGCAAGAGAGACAAAAGGGGCAGAGAAAGGAAAAATCCCCTTCTGTAGTGAAACAAACCCCTTCAGGAGCACTGGCCTGGCCACGGACACCTCTGATCACCCCGTCCTCTTCCCCGTCCTGGAGTTATCAACTGCAGGAGGGAAAACAGCTTGCTGGCAGCCGAGCTGAGTGTTTCATGCGAGTAAATGAATGTAGGCAACAATCTGTAGAGGGCTGTCTCCACACGCCAACGGAGCCACTAGCTGTACTGAGCAACCCTGGCCTCGGGCCCAGGAATTCAGCAGGGTAAAATAAAGAAGGCTGGGGCCGTGATCAGCAGCTGGGGTTTTATGATCACGGGGTAATAAAATTTGAGGCATTAATATGCAAGTGAAACATTAGCGCTAAATATTGGAATATGCTTTAAAAGAGTCCACAAAAGATGTGCTGAGGCTCAGACGTTAGCAATGAGCTGCCTGGGAGAAGGCAGGGCCAGGTCCCGTGGCTCTGCCTGGTCCAGGGAAAGGCTGGGATGGGGTGATTGAAGCACTTTGGGCTGGCCTTGGGAAGAAAAATCCAGGGCTATAAGAAGGCAAAGTTTATTAGAAGAATCGGGTTGTCTAGGAGGAAAATAAATTTCTTTACAATGAGACAGACTGCTTAGCACAAGCCCATGTGCTCCTGTTAAGTGGTGCTGTATTTTCACCAAGTCCACCGGTGAAATCAGCCATCAGTCGCTGCTCCATGTGTAGAGGTGCTGGGCTGAGATGGAGGGAGATGGCTGCCTTGGCTTTCTCTGCTCTGCCCAAAGAGGTTTTCTCCTCTCCTACCATTCCCCCTTGGAGTGACAAATCCCAGCACAAGCCGTGTTTGTGCCCACGTGAAATTAAAGAGGAAATTTATGGCATAAATGAAGATAAGCAGATTATGTTTTTATATATATCTCTGCTGCTGTGTTGCCAAGCCCAGGAGACTGGAACTAAAAATACGAATATGTGTAGTAAATGATCGCTGTACATTTTATTTTTTTTACTTTGCATTTAGCATTGCTTGAACATGTCATCTCAACTGCTTCTGGTGACTGTGACAGCTGGCAGCACTTGCTATAGATCCAAACCTGAGATCCCATGCAGTGGGGGAATCCCTGGCACAGCCATGTGCCATGGGACACAGCGAAGTCACTGCTGCTGTCAGCAATGTCCCATCCTTGTCCTTTGTGCTTTTGGGCTTCCCTCCCTGCAGCTGGGATGTGCAATACTTCCAGCTGAATTTACAGCACGCAGATGTTATTGAATTTTCCATCTTCACTGCGGAATTAGCATCAGAGGATATTAAACGCTGCGCTTTTCAGTCTGGTGGGGGGCAGCGTGGAGGGAAGGGATACCCACAAAATGCTGGAATATGAGTCCCTGTCCATCTGCTGCCGTCGAGAAGCTGCGGGCTGTGCTGGGCTGTGCTGGGCTGTGCAGAGGATCCAGTGCCACCTGAGCTTGCCGGTTCATTGCAACCCAGCCGCCCTGCACTGATAAAATCCCTTGGGGAGCCAGGAAAGGAGCTGCCATGGGGAGACACTTTCGAGGCAGGGCTGGTAAAGCACAGGAGAGGGAGAGTAAGACCATGCAGTAGGATCAGATCCAACCTTCATCCTGCATGCACCCCCCCCCCCCCCCAAAAAAAAAAGAAACCACCATCACCAAACCAAACCCTGTAAAATTGTCCTGCTTCCAGAGGGTTTTCTGTGCACTGAGGTCCCACCAGCCTCTGCCAGGTCATAGTTGAGCATCCCCTGCATTAGGGATAACTGGATATGCAATAATCCAGTTATTAAATAAATGTGGGTTATGAAACTCCTTGGTGGTCTGGGGTAGGGCACAACAGACATTTCCTTTGGTTCTTAAAAGCTGAGACCAGGCAAGTAGTAATTGTACTTGATGTTGCCTACTTTCTGTAGCACTCCCTGATTCAGTCCCTGCAGCACACCAGCTCCTCTAGGATTTCTCTCCTAATGTCTTGATAGCATGCTTACTAACTCACATATATATATATAAATGTGGTGCATTCAATAACAATCCTAATGCCCTTGGCTCCAGATTGTGTGCTGACTATAACTGAAGGGAGGTGTCTGTAAAACATTTAGTGGATATGGAAACGAAGCCTCCTGTCCTGTGCCTGTGAATAGAAAGTGCTTTGGCAGGGCAGAGCATTGATATTTCCTTGCAAGCAACATAAAGAGCTCACAAAGGACTGAGACTGGTCCTAACAGAGGAGCCTGGGAGGATGAGTCTTTGCTGACTCTCTGCCTTCTCCTATAAGCATTTTTGATCTCCTATAACATTTTTGATCGCCTTTTCCCTGGCTGAGCTGGCTCTCTCATCTCCTTGGATGGCCTGTGCTGTTCTTGGCACACCTCTTCATCCAGACCTGGCTCAGTTCTTGCTCCTGCTTGAGCAGCTTCCTCCTCCGCCTAGGCTCCAGCAGATCTTGTCCCATTTCCCTGCTGAGGGGCATTGCTGGTTTCCCCTTCCCTCCAGCTCTGAGGGTCTGTGCATCTCCAGTTGCACCAGGGGACATTCAGATTGGACATTAGGAGAGACTTCCTCATGGAGATGGTGATCAAGAATTGCCATGAGTTGCCCAGGGAAGTGTTGGAGTCCCCATCCCTGCAGGTATTTAAGGGAAGCATGGACGTGGCACTAAGGCACATGGCTTAGCGATGGACTTGGTGGGTCAGGCTGATGGCTGGACTTGATGATCTTGAAGGTCTTTTCCAGTCTAAATAATTCCATGAATTTATGACTCCATGATCTCCTTTTCATATCTGTTAGCTAGCTGTTGAGCCTCCCCTCTCTTCTTCCTCTCAGCTCTGTCACCATCCTCTTTTCACCACAACTTGGACCCCACCACCCCCGGCTATGATCTGTGACGTGGAGCCCAACACTGCAGGGATGCTCAGGAAACCTGGTGCAAATTCATGGCAGGCATGTACGTAAAGTGATGCATTATTTAAACTACATCAGATCACAGCCTGGATGGTCCCATTTAGAGTGAAAACCCCCTTCATTTGGTTTAGCTCAATTTCACATTTGAAGTTAATTGGATTCAAGTTGCTTTTGGTTCTCAACAAATTCCACTTCAAAGACATCATGCCCCATAGCCAGTCTGCTTTAGGAACTCATTTCCTTGGGTGCCTTTGAGTAATTCTGCCCTTCTGCTCCCCACTCACCAGAAAAAGCCCCAGACAGGATTTTGGGTTGGCACAGTCTTTATGAGAAGAAAGCTTGTAAGGGACATGCACGGGACTTTAAAAAACACAAACCCATAATGATTTCTCTGTGTCAGGCGTAGCAGATAATATCAATGAACCTCAGAAATACACTTGTATTTGGAACAACTTGTTATTATCCCTGGGATGGTAGAAGTCTGTGAGTGTACCAGATTGCTGCTGGTACAGATGTCTGAAGACAGAAAATAAAACATGATGCCCATAAAACAGAAGGCAAAGAGTCCCCAGATGACCTCTGGTGAATTCAGAATTCCTCAGCTCTGTTCTGTTTGTTGTATTTTTGACACATGCTGGGAGATGGGCAAAAAGGGGACTGGAGCCAGATCATCAGGGTTTTTCTCCTAAGGAGGAAAAAATGAGTTTAACCAGCTGGCTGATTGTAACCACACACATTCGCAAGAATGATAATCTACTGTTTGTTTGCTTGTTTTCAAAGATGGAAAGATTAAAGCTTTCATCAAAGGTGATAACACTCAGCCAAGATAATAATGCTCAAGCTCTGCCCACACTGTAGTATTTATGCCCATTTCAGATCAGATTCAAACATTTCACTTAGCCTGAAAAATCTAAAAACAAAACAAAACAACAAACAAACAAAAAAGCAACTAAAATTTATTAGCTTATTATTAGTTCACTGTTGATAATTTATAGCTCACTTAAAAAAATATAAGTACCATTTCCGAACAGGAAGCAGAAAACTTTGTTTCGAAATTCTGTAAGCAAAAATTGCCTCTTCATTCCCATCACTTAGAAACAAGATGTTCTGATATTTTTAGACTATTCCACAGTGTGTTTTAAAGCTAAATCGATGAACAAATTAAAGCCAGTCCACCAGAGTTTCCCCATTTTGGACAAATTCAGGACTCTCTGGAAAGTATCACCCAAGCCTCTTTGAAAGGGACCTGGGGGGCTGCAGAAGAGGTTATTTCAGTGTGGGCTGCTCTTGCTGTCTATGGGTCAACAGTTCCTACAGCCATGCCAAGGGAGTTTCCTAACGATGCTTGCTGTTGCAGCTCAGCAGAAGAAACGAGCTAGCCCCACGCAGCCAGCAGGGCTCAAGCATCAGTCCTCTGTGTCGGGATTAGAGGAAAAATGTCCCGTACCCATGCAGGCATGACCAGCTCCTCCCCAGAATTTCTCTTCTCCCTGTACTGCAGCTGAAATCAAGCTTTGCTCTGGGATCTGCAGAAGGTGTGGGAGAGGAACAGCTGCTTTCCTGAGCCCTTGGGGTCCCATTGCCCTGTTGCACTTTCCCTGCAAGGGCTTGCGCAGGTAGGAGGCTGAGATTTTCTGTGGGATACATGAAAGCCACCTGAAACCAAGAGAGGGCAGCAAGCAACTTCTCAGTGCCTGAGCCCAGCCGGTGCAGGAGAGAGGGAGAGAAGCCTCCTGGTGTTTGCCAGGCCTGCTCCCACTTCTATTCGGGAGAAAGAGACCATCCAAACAGTGCATTGTGTTCATTTGTGCAGCCGGCACCTGGCATTCAGCAGGTAATGCCGTTTTTCTGGCTTTATTTCTCCTGACCTCCCTCGTCACGCTGGGGAGCTGGTGGAGAGAAGGGTCCCAGCAAGCAGAGCTGCTGCAGGAGCTGGTTTCTTGTGCTGCTCCACGTTTTAGGGCCAGGAGAGGGCACAGGGTGGCTCCCTGGCCCCAGTGCTGCTCCCTGATGCCAGCCTCAGGTGCAAGCCCTGCAGGTATGGACGGGCCATGGGGCAGGAAGACCCAGCACAGAGCCCTCAGGGCCTTTGCTGGTTTTGCAGCCACCTCCTGGTTACCTGTTGGAAGAGACCCTAAAGATCATCTAATACCAACTGCCTGCTGTGCCCAGGGCCCCCTGCCCCCAGCCCAGGCTGCCCCCAGCCCCATCCAGCCTGGCCTTGGGCTCTGCCAGGGATGGGGCACCCACAGCTCCTGGGGGCAGCCTGTGCCAGGCCTCACCGCCCGCAGAGGGGAGGATTTCTTCCTCATACCTCATCTAAACCTACCATTTTTTAGTTTAAAACCATTCCCCCTTGTCCTGTCATTATCTGCCTGAGTAAAAGTTGCTCTTTATCTTTTTAATAAGCTCCCTATTCCCTTACCCCAGAGAACAATGACCAGGCCGCAACTGCCATTTCTGGATGGTGCCATGTTTTCCTCTGTACAAATGCTACTGTTTGGAGGCTGTTGGTGTCTAGGCAGTAGGGAAGGGATGTCTTTGGCTCACACCTTATACCACAAGCAGGATTTTCTCAGCCACATCTCCACTGTGCTTCCCACAAGCGACCCAAAATTGGATGTCCCACTCCTGCAGTGACTGCAGTCAGAAATGCTGAGTGCACATTAGGGGGGGCACAGTGAGAGACAGCCCAATAATGACTTTGCAGACATCAGTGGCCTCCTGCAGTATGCTGCCCTGCAGTATGGATCCTCCATCTCTAAGGAATGGGTGGATAACATCAACAAATATCCGTTTTTATTACCTTCATGTCCTGGAAAGGAGTAGCTCGTGCATTAGGACATCATCACATGCAGGAAGCATCATTGCTGCTCAGACTGACCCTGCAGCAAGCAGAGCTGGAAAACAGCTTTTAAAGAGGTATGTTCCTGACTCTAATAAAACCCTTGGTAGATCTCCGGTCTCCAAAATGCCTCACTTTTTATTGTCCCACATTGCAGGATTACTACAGTCAAATTGAGTATTGCTAAATGCTGGATTTCTTCCTTCTCTTTGCTTTGCTGCTCAGACTTCTTGTTAAACTGAAATGTTGTGGGCAATAGTTCAGAACTGAGTTGTACCTCTGGGCATTTGGCAAATAAATCCAGCATTCCTCTTGGAGTAGAAATATATTTTCCAGGAATGCAAAAAAGCTTGATTGAATGGAAACCTGAGAACCTTTCACACAGAGTCTAGGCCTGGTGCTGCCACTTAAGTGTGAGGTCCTGTGTTTGGAGACCTGTGAAGTTTCAGGTACTGTTATCCATGGTAAGTGGTCCCGCAGAGGTGGAAAACCAGAAGGAACCAGAACCATCCCATGTGCTAACCAGCTACAGCACTGGGCATTGTCAGGGTTTTTCCATCCTCCAGATCGGCTCAGGGCTTTCAACATGAAGAACTTTGATTTACCTGGGATGAGAGGAACAAAATAAGTGGATCTGACCCAGGTTTACAGGCTTCTGACAGGATATGAGGCACTGGAATTAAAAACAGCAAAATAATTTGCATCTTGGATTAAGTCTCATCCTGGATTCCAAAAGTCAAAGACTGACGCAGGCTCTGAAGCACAAAGTATTATATCTCTTCCAGCATGCTCATCATTAATTGGTGTGCCTCTCAGTCTAGTAGGGAAAAAAATAAAATATGGCTCTTTTGCAGGAAGTGGTTTGTGTAAATCTTGTGTGACAGTCTGCGTGCAACTCGCATCACCACTGTGTAGATGCCCATGGGCAGATGCGTCCAGCTCAGCAGGCTACCCTGGGCTCTGTTTATATTCCACAAAGAAAAATAAGCAATTTTAAGGTGTGATTCATCTGACCTATTTTAGACATCAGTTTAAAGCGGGATGAGTTATTTCAGGAATGTCGCTGACTCTACTGTCTAAGTCTCTGTTGACTGTAGAGAAGGCTGAAGGTACTGGCTGTTTTTGTAGATATCTACCAAAGCTAAGTCCCATTTTGATGCATAAAATGAGCCTTGGTTGGGCCAGCACAGAAACTAGCCTGAAAAAAAGTGAGGGCCGGTGACCTGTATGGAGGATCTTCCCACTCTGCAGCAGCAGAGTACTGTAAATGAGGGCTCTGATATGAAACCTTAAGGGCATCCCTGTATTCTCAGGGTAAAACTGATGCTGGACTGAATTTAGGTCGTCTTGGCCTGCACGTTTCCCATCCTGGTGTTGCTGGAACAATGCTATAGTCCAAATGCTTGCAGCTGACTCTAGTCAGCCTTGGACAGAAGTGGTCTCTGCAGTGTTCAAGGTCATCAGATTTCTGTCCCTCTGGCAGGTATTGCTGCCCTGTGTGGTCACGTCATGGTGAGATGTTTGCTGCAGGAAATAGGGAGATTTATTTTTGCTGGTGCATTGATGGATGTGCTGGGGATTTGCCATCACATTGGCCTAACAGGACCCTGACAGCAAGTGAATCTGGGCAAAATCACTGAAAAACAAGAGATAGCCTTTTCAGTAAATGAAGTTCTAAATATAGCTTTTCTTTTCCTGTGAAAACCACCAAATTGGTCCCCTTTGCACAAAGACTCTGATCTACCTGCCCTGAACTTCAGCAGTGCTGTATCAGTATTGCTTGGTGTGGGAATATTGGAAACATTAGACAAGAAATCTCGTATTAAACTACAGTAAGGTGATTTGAGCCAGACTGCAGAGGTAGGGTTCAGTTGTCTCAGCATGGCACCTGAGCTATCTCCCCCAGCCTCCAGCTCCCTGCTCAGAAAACAGGAGGTCTCCTTCTGATCAGACAGGGCTGTGAAGATGCTTGGGTACCAGAAGGTCTCAAGCGGCAGAAGAAACCTGTGTTACAGCAACTGGATCTCACCTTTATTGACATCTGGCTGAAGAGCTCTTTAGACACCAAAAAATAACAGAAATGTCCTTGTTGGAGAAGGAGTGGATGTCCTGGTCCAGCCAGCTGCCCTAATATCCCTAGAGGATGTGTGTAACTCTGTCGTGGATGAGAATGGAGCAGAGCATCACTGTGGGATGCAGCACAACGCTTCACTGGCCTCAGTAGATCATGCTGAGGTGCCCCACAAACCAGGAACCCTCACTGCCTTCTCACTGCAATCTCACAGCTCCCAAATATACCTGCTTCTACATTTCATTGAGCCAGAGAGTGGGACAAACACCGGGTTAGTCCATTTTTTCAGACATTGTATGCAACCTGTCCTTGTGGAAATCCTTGCAGGCTTTTTGAGCACTAAGAAACGTGTAAGGAGATGCAGCTGGACCCCAGAAGTGCCTCAGAAATATTTTGGCTCCAGCTTCATTTTAATGACCCTTTTACAAGGGATGTGAGGCTTAGATGACTTTTTTCTTTCCACCCTTGTGTCATTGACAAGGCCCCATCCACACCTGATGAATATTTTAATGGTGGAACCCCATTTATGCCCATGTCAGCGTAGGTCCAGGTAGAGTCATTCGTTATTTTATGTTGGGATAAGCAAAATACCTGTGGTTAAGCACAGATCTCCGGTGTATGAACTTCTCTTCCATCCACATCGAAGCTGGCAGTTCAGAAGGATATCTAGTGATTCAAGGGCCCCCCAGAATGGGTTCCAGACACCACTACTGCCAGTGTGTCTCTGCACACATACCTCAGATATCTGCAGACTGAAGAATGCATGTGCTGGTATGTGACTGCACAGACAGGGACAGGACCAAAATAATCTGCCCTTCCCTCGTGCTTGCAATGGACTGGTGACGCCAGCATAAAGCTGGCAGCTTCTCTTTCTATTTGGGGCTTGTCTTTACGACAGACAAGTTTGGAGCTGGAAAATGCAAGAAAATACTTATTCTCTCCTGTCATGTGGAGGTTTTAAATAGCTCCTGCCAGGTATGTTGCTAGTCGGTGGGAGGGTGGCTGCTCTTGGAGGATGGGAGGTGACAGCAACACCCAGGGAGGTTTCCCTTTTCAGTCTACAGGCTTGCTGAAGTTATTCATGGGAGTTTTTCTGTGGATTTTACTGCCTTTTGGATCAGGTCCTAAATCATGCACTGAACTATATGTTGGAAACCACATCCACCAAATAATATCCTTCAAGTAGCAGAGAAGATTGTAGATTAGGTTTCACTTGGAAAAGTTGAAAAGGCAAAGCACAGCTCGAGCATGAACCTTTGCCAGGAATGGCTTCCTGTGCTAAAACTCAGCTGCACTTCAGGACAAAAGGATGCTGAGCTTGGAGAGCTGTGACAGCTATACTGAGCAAGTGAGGAGAAGACAATATGCACTGAGAGTGCTGTTGGTAAAACAAGCCCACTGGCTGGAGCTGAAGCACCAGCATGACTCAGCGTGTCGTTAAAATACTGTGGGAAACCCCCAAAAATGGCATTTTGGCACGGTACTGCATGCCTTGCACAGCATACTATTATTTTAAGAAGAATGGTGTAATATATAGTGGTGTATTTGGTTATATGATATTATTGTAAAAATATATATACCTCATTAGAGTTTCGCTTGGCAGGAGGGGTCTCCAAAGAAGATCAGGGGTGTTGCTGCAATGCGCAGCCTGAAGTGATGTAAAGCCTGAACATGAAAAAGGGAGTAAAGGCAGGGAAAGAAACTGAGGCACAAGAGAAGTGACCTGAGCTTTTCATGGGGATGCAACAGGAGAGTGTTACACGCCTTGGGTTTCTCAGAAGCCCTTGCTGCTGGACCTGATTTGTGCCTGGGTTATATTACAATCCTTAATCTCATGAGTGGCCAAATTGTCTAATGCTCTGGGGCCGTTTTTACCTGTTAAAGAATGGCCTAAACCGGGAGGGAGACCCCATTCATTCAGGTGCCTATTGTCGTCTGGATACCCGTGCATGGTGGGGATGTTTTGCCTTCCTTTCCTGCTCCTGCTGAGCTTGGTGAGATAAAGAGCAGCGGTTTAAACACAGAGAGCAGAGCTGAGTGTGGACTTGGATGATCCCAAGGCCAGATGCAGGGGCAGTGGGGAGGTAAGAGGTATCTGTCGCCTTCAGGTGATGACACCTGGCTTTGGCCACTACAGGTGATGGCTGCGAAGAGCTTGCAGCAAGCAGGCAGTCTGAGCCTCAGGATTTCTGCAGGGGCACTGCAAATCCCTCCCTACACTGCAATGCTTTCTGAATAGCTCGTATTGATGATGGCTAGTTGGTATTGACGGTGCTCAGGGCAGGATCCCAGGTAAAATACATTCAATTGGGAGCCTGAGAAGTGGCTTCCAGAGTTAATCAGCTCTCTAGGAGATGCGTGAACTACCATCAGCCTCAGTTTACTGGCTCCGAAAATTTGTCCACAAGTGACTAGCTTGTTCCCACTTTAAGTCAGTGATTACTTGCAATTAAATCATTTACACTCTTAAATCAGCTCTGCCTAAGTCTCTGGGCACACAAAAGGTTTTGCAATGGTCTAAGCGTGGCTGAGAGGTCTCGGAGAGCAGGCAGTGATGCTTCACACCTCTGCTGCCCTGACTTCAAATGCAGCTGATGTGCAGAGCAGTCCTGTACGCTGCCATGGGAGCTGGGATTCTTTTGCAGGTCATCTGATTTTCAAGTGTAAATAGGATATATATATATTTTCTTTTCTGTTCTGTGACATTTGTTGTTGTCTATAACACACTGGACCACTTGCACGTATTATCAGGAGGGTTTCCGTTGCTGGCATTGATCCTTCAAGTTACATGCATGTTGACATCTCCGCTTGGTAGGTGAATTCACGGTAGGTGAATAGAGACAAACTGAATATTTGAAAGCCTTTAAGAGAACATTGTGCAAGCTTCTCCCCCAGAAAGACTTACACCAAGCTTTGAGAGGCCCGTGCCTATTGAGAAAGAAAATAGGAAAGAAACAGGCACAGAAAAATAGGAAAGTGTCAAAAAATTGCATCTATGAAAATGATTCCTCCAGAGCATATATTCCAAATTCTACTAATGTGACTTGAAATATTCTGAATTTTACCAGCTGCAAAGTCAGTTTTCCATCCTTGTCTTCAAATGAGACTTTACCTGAGCATTAATTGTTCTGCTTTGAGGCCCAGTTTCATCATTCAAAATTTTAGCCACAGAACAGTCTTGGGGTCTCTCTGTAGCCCATGGAGAGGTTCGCCGTGTAAGAATTTTGTACCATGCATCACCTTTTGAATGTGTCTGTCTCTGTTGCCTAGATGGAGAAACATCTGGCTATAGCCGACCCTTGTTTTGCACCAGCAGTTTTAGGTGGTCAGGCAGTAATAACAAGCAAGACCCCAGACCATTCCAGCCATGTAGGATACATGGATTTATTGCCACATTAAATAAAACCAAGTAATGAAATAATATACGTTGCACAGGGAGTGAGCAGTTTCTTGTTCATGACCCCGCTGGCCAGACTCCAGCTGCAAGACAAGGGAGACTATTGTAACCGGCTTAAAGGTTACTCAGTCTCCAGCTCCCACCTTGCTTGTTCTCAGCTTCTCTTTTTATTGCTTTTTTTTTTTTTTTTTTGCTTCCAGATCTCGGTATTAACATCCAATTGACTCTATTGAAATGTCCTTGCTGCTGGATAATCCAAGAAAAATGTTGTGCCCGGTGCCTCTCGTGAGCTAATGGGACACAATCAGTCGTGTCTTTGTTTCATCCTGTCGTAAAGGCACAGACTAACTGAGGTTGGGAGGCAACTCTGGATGTCGCTGGGTCTGGGTCCCTACTTGTCTCGCACTTGTTGCTTATAGTGTCCTGTCTGCAGGGGTTAAAGGCCTGACCAGTTTACATCTCTTTTTGGGTTATGTGAGGGCTACGAAGGAGGGAGACAATGCAGAATGCTCACCGAGGCAAACCAGACTCTAAAAACACAAGAGGATATGATCTTGGCTATATTCAGGCTTAAAAAAAATATGTATCTATATCAGCAACATGGAATCTGAATGGAAGGGGGAACTGAAATACCAGGTAGCCAAGTCCGGTCTCTTTATCGTCATCTCTCCAGCCTCTCCAAGCTAGCGGGTCGGGGAGGTTTGCCTGATGGTGATAACCCTGAGCAGACAGCTGTGAGATGGCATCAAGGAAAACGGGAACTTGCAAGCCTGTCTTGAGAAGAGGAAACGTCTACTCCAGATATTCAGCACAAATCAGTGTCTTTTTGGGGGGCGTAAGCTGGGCCGTCTTTGCCCTGCCACACTGGGACTTTTGAGCTCATTTTATCTGCTGTATCATTGCGCATATCTGTACACGCGCATGTGCACACACACACATGGTCTGATGGAGGACGTTAAGTGCATAAGCTTCCTGAAAGCAGAGGACCTGCTTCGGATCTCATTTATATTGCTGTAAATCAGGAATAATTCCCCTGAAATTGGTAGCGCTGGGCCACTCTGAGAAAAACCCAAATCAGGCTCATTGCCTACGTTTGTGCGGAGAGTTTCTCCAGCCAGACTCCTTCAATGCTCTCTTGTCCACTTCCCATTTCAATTTATCCCCCAAATCCTCATTTCCTTCTGCTCCTTTCCCTTCGGGCAGCCCGTCATTCCCATGGGCAGGGGCTGCTACAAGCCCTGCAGCAAGAGCTGGAGGATTAACGCACTCCGGGTTGGACACTGGACAAAGAGTCCACACACGCTCCAGGAGAGCCTGGGACAGAGATACAGGCATAAAAGCATTCCCCAATGCTGCCTGACACGAGGAGGGTCTTCTCTGCTGAAGAGACTTGCCCTGTGGCTTCTAGCACGCGTTTAATTTTTGACGAACGAGGCCCCAGGGCATTGGCTGCAGACGGAGGGCTGTTTTGATTGTAACAGGCTTTGATTCAGAGGAGCCAGAAAGTATTTATTTTCGTTCAGCTTCCCTCCTCCCCTTCATTCCAGGTCGGGATTGAGAAACTCTCTTTGCCAGCCTCGGGGGCTCCGGCCGCCTCGCTACCTGCCTCGGATAGCCGGCCTCGGACAGCGGCCAGCTCCTGGTGGAGTGGGCACCGAGCACCTGGATGGTGAATTCCCTGAAAATTTTCCCCAGCTCCAGTGCCCCAATGATTTGTGCAGGCAGGGAGGAGATGGCAGCCCTGAGGGGCTGGTCCCTTTGATAGACATCTCCTTGCGAGGAGTGATTCCCTTTATATTCACTACAGAAGGGGCAGGAGAGAGGAGGTGCATGTGGCCCCTCCTTGCACTGTTTAGGAAGAAGATGAGCAAAACTCTTGCCCCCTTTACAATGTTCAGAGCTTTTTTGGCTAATATCAGGAGGGAGAGAGAAATAACCTGGGATACCTTCACAGGTCTCCTTTGCAAACTACTAGCAGGACCAGACCCTTAACACATTGTCCGTTCCTTGGGTAGAGCCTGAAGGATCCATCTGATCTATTCTGCTTACTCTGCTTAAAAAGCAAAGCCCCTCACCTTTCTAACGTGATGTGGGAATTACAATAAAGGAGCACAACACCGTATCTCCAGTCCTTGAGGCTGGTGTCTTGGCTGAGCAAGGCAATACACCTAACACAGTGCAGTGCTGCTCAGAAGCTGGCGTTACCTCTGCAGGGTGCCTCACCATCACCTGGTGTACTGTATGGACAGACACCCTGCAGGAAAGCAAGGGCCGTAATTCACATGCTATGCCCCTGGTCTGTAATGCCAGCTGTCAGTGCTGACAGCGGTATCACCTAGCAGCTTAAGACCACGGGGGAACTATGCCAAGATGTCTCAGTTCTATTCCCAGCCAATTTTTTTGACTGACAAATGAAACACTTGGCCTGAGATCAGCCAGGAAGCCTCTGGCAGAGCTGGGATCTGGGCTAGCACCATGGGCTCTCTCTCCTGTGTAATGCAAATTGCCAGTGCCCCAGGCTTGTATAAAAAGAGACATGATGGGGAGGAATGGGCATTTATCATCCAATGCAGTGCAAAGCAGTCTTCTCCCCAGGTAAGGTTCCTGATGAGGCCCAGGGTCTTCTCCCATGGAGATGACATTTTGCATATGTGAGTCTTGGCTAAAGTATTGTGGAAGTTACTTTGCAGCACTTTTTTTTTTTTTTTCCTTTATTTTATTATTTTTTTTCCCAGACGTCTAAATTTTCCTTTCTGTGCTGGAGTATGAAAACATAGGGGCAAGCTTTCAGCTTAGGGACAGAACAGAACTACTGGGTTCTCACCAGATACATTAGAGGGATGTGCTGGAGCAGGCCAATTACATTCAGGACAAGGTGGGCTCTGTCTGCCGAACAGGTCATCAGCCTGGGATCTCCAGACTTGAACTACAATGCAAAGAATTTTTTGTCAGTTGTTGGTCAACATTTGGCCCTGAAAAGTGCTGTGATTTGAGGAGATGTGTGGAAACCTTCCCTAACTGTAGATACCTGCCTGGTCATCTGATTCTGTTTCCATGAAGCTAGTTTGCTATGCATCCCCCAGTGCTTTCTTTTATTTAGTTAAGAGAAACTGGGGCTTTAAAGAGCTATTATTTTGACTTGAGTCTTAGTTTCAGGTAAGTTGAGTTGCACTGGGGTCTTTGCAATCAGTGAATAACCTGCTCTGATGAAGACATCTACGTTTTACCCAAGGAACAGCATCCCATGCTTGGTGTTTTCTTTCTGGGAAATCCAGAGACCAGAAGGCAGAGTGGGCTGGATGCAAGTAGCATCACTGCTCCCATGTGTCCCCTGCCTTCACTGCTGCCCACGGCTTTGCTTTCTTCCAGGGCTGCAGCTGGGACCACACCACATCCTTGACTTCATCCTCCAGGCTAGGTGCAGCTCTGAAAAACTTCTGGACATGAACCTGTGGATTCAGATCACTCGGAAGGTTGGACAGAAGAAGAAGGGAAGCGTCTGGGGATAGCATGGTTTGTTTGCCTAAGTTTGGTTTCCTGGTCTGATTTTCTCATCCAAAAAAACAAATACATGAGCAAAAGTTATTCCTACTTGGTACTAAATTTCTGGCTACTTTTTACATGACCACAGCATAATTAGGATGACCAGGGCTGTTTTCGTCTGTTGACTCATATTTTGTTCAACACCAGAACTGAAGCTTTGGACTTGCATTTAATTGGCCTTCAGTAGGCAGTGACAAGCATTTTGGGCCTTTCTGAATCCCAGTGCTGGGACAAATGTCTGCATAGATCCTGCCAGTTACACACGAACACTAGATGTCTTCTATCCAAGCATATTCTGATGAAACAGTGTTTTCTCCAGATCCCCCTGCCTCTTGCAAATCCTCTCCAGGAAGCAAAGTGATACAGTGTGGGGTCAATCTGCGCTGACGTTTCTTGGAGCTGTCACTTCCATGGCTCATCCCCTGTTCTTTTGGATGGGCCCTGACTAGGCTACATCAGCTGTGGTGCACTTCTGTCTCCTCTCTGGCTGAGACGCTGTAATTCACGACTGAAATGACAATGACAGAAAACCGAGCCAACCTGAGCTCCTTGGTCCCTGGACAACCTGCCAGCATTCATGAAGTACAAGACCCGTCTGATGATCCATGAGCTCAGGCTGATCCAGATCAGTATGGTTTTGCCCTTAAAATAACACTTCTCAGATGTCTCAGCAGAGATTTTTGACCTCTTCAAGAATGGAAACTCCAGTATTTCAGCTCTTCTTCCTGCTGAGACAGGAACAAACGTGGTAAGAACTGAATTTGGCTATTCTGATTTCCATGGCCATAGCTCAATGGCTCAGGGAGAGCAGTCTGGGAGGCACCATCCCTAGCCCTGGTTTTCCAGATGGGTGAGGACTTGGAGAGGATCCTGGCAAGGCAGCTTTGGACCTGCATCCTTCAGGGTCCATGCTGAGACAGCATGCAATTAAACCTCTTAGCAACTCAACACCATGTTCCCCTTATCTACACTATAAAGTGACTGAGGAGTAGGTGGTGATCTACCGTGCTGCTACCTCCCAAACCTCCCACCAACTGCACACTCCTTAAAAACACCGAAATCTCACTGGTGGTTGACTTTTTTTTTTTTTTTCACTTTGCAAAGTGGGCTTCATTCCAACACATTGTAAATGCCTATAGCCTTGAGATCCTTTCAAATCCAGTCAGTGTGCAGGCTTTGCATGATATTTTAATGATTGGCAGTGAATTTTAATGGCAAATTAACAAGGTTACAAAAGAAAACAGAGCCCCTTCTGAATTTTGGTAAATGGAAAAGGAAGAACATATTTACTAAGCTGTCAGGACAGTGGTTTTTTTGGCTACTCCTGATCTTACCGGATCTCAAAACTCATCGATGAAAAAATATTGTGGATTCACCGCTCTTTCCATTGAGACCAAGGCTGGCATTCTTGAATGATTTATTTGCCCAGTTTTATAGATCATATGTTGTGACTTAATTTGGGATTGTGACAGCTACTTAAAAATCATCCATTTGGAAAAAATTACTTGCTGTCAGAGGAATAAAAATAAAATGATCTCTGCTTCTTGTATACATCCAGGATGACAAAGACTCACATAAGCTTCAGATGTTTTTTCTGATTCAGATTCAGCTCTTGGGTCATTTTTCTTGTTTTTCATTGGTGGAGGCATAAATGCAGTAAAGCAGAGGTGTTTAACTGATGGTCTTGAGCTGGATGTCTTGCATTTACGTGACTGAGAGTGGGAGGGTGCAAGTACGGGGGCTTGGGCTGCCCCCAAGCCACTGCATTGTCTACAGGACCACTGCTGACCCATCCCAACCCTACAGGTGGCTGCTGGCCATACGAGATCTCTGGTTTGGAGCTGGGGAGGTGGCCACTCGTGGTACAAGGTCTGAGCATTTCCACAGAGCTGCTCTGGTGAGGGCAGGTTTGCTGACTGTAAGGAAGCATGAACTGTCTTTGCACCCTGTCTTCTGTGATGTGGTCCGTGTTCAGCTATGGGCCATGGTGTTGCCTTTGCCACCTTTGTTTTGTGAGGTTTCTCTTCTTTTTCTCTCCCAGTCTGTGGTTTTCTCCTTTCTGATATGCACCCTTTTTTGCTGGTTGCCTTCATGACTTGGCTGGCTAGTCTTTAAATTTTGCTCGCATCCTGTTTTCACTTGGTACCTTATCTGCTTTCCCTTGACATTTGCTTGGCTAACGTGGACCCTGTAGAATAGTCCTTTGGCTTGAATGAATACTGTGGATATGCCATTTAAATGCTCTGACCATGTATTTATTTGCCTCTTAGGTTTCTTTTCATTTAGGGTTCTGCAAATCTTCAATGACAGCAGGAGGCTACAGGAATGTTTTTTGTTACTATAGTTTTTTTATTACCAGAGTCTTCTTTCCAACTTTCTTTTTCCCCTTTGAGACTTTCTGAAGACCAGGATCATCTTGTATTCCTTTGCTCCTCTTGCTTAGACTTTGCTCCTTTCGGGCCAGTGTCTTTGGGTGCTGCAGACCTGGAGGACCAAGCACCACCCTGATGTGCTCTCGCAGCCCCATGGCGAGTGCCATGGAGGCTGCAGGGTGAACGTGGCTCACATCAGGGCAGGGCATCGCTGTGCGGGGGAACGTGCTGAATGCTACTGCTTAAAAAAAATACCTGCATCAAAATGTGGTCTACAGACAGTGGGGCTCTGCTAAGGGCCATGGTAATGCTTTTGGGGCTGGCCCAGGATTCAGAGCTTGCCTCTGAACACCAGAGCCGTGGCTCTCACCTTTCTGCTTTGAGCTATTTAGATGCTTGTTACCTGTGTATTCTCAGCCTACATCACGGGAATGATGGTTCTGGTGCACATTCCTGGGGTATCTTGTCTCTGTCAGGACAGGAGATTCCCCAGACACCTTGCTCTCCCTGCTTGGGCAATTTGGGAACCAGCTCTGTGTGGCTCGGGCTCTGAGTGATGCCATCAGCATCTTTTGAGATCCTGTGGAGCTGTCGTTGGTCGCCTGGGTTGTGAAGTGCTCTAGAAAGCAGAAATGCCAGATGAGGTGGTGCGTGATTTATTAGATACTGCATTACAATACCATGTAAGCCATAAAATCCAGGGGAATTTTGGAATTTCGGAGTTCATATATGCGTCAACACTGTGAAGCAAGGAGTCTCACCAGGCAGATCCATGGTAGGAAAAAAAAGCATCTGGACATCTTGATACCAGCAAAGTGTCAGTGATTTGGAAGGAAACCATGGAAAAAAGTACTGGAGGAATTGCCGAAAGGGCTCCCTCGGCCCTTAGGAAAAATGAAAATAACAAAGCCTGCTCAGTTTATTAAACAACACTGTAGATGCCTTCTTGCAATATTTCGTAACCATATGAAATATATTAAGAGGAAAATATATGTCAAGAAGGTTGGTAATCAGTATCAAGTAGCAGATGACCTTTCAATTTCTGATCTCACTTTCATGAGCATGCAACTAATAAAAATAGCCCAGAGATCTGTCATGGAACACGCGCATGCAAATTACTTCTCAAGTGATATTGGAAATGCTTCTGCTTGTCTGAAACACATGGATCATTTAAGTTGCACATAAACCTTAAGCGAGACATGCGTGGTACCTGGATCTTATGAGAAGCCTCTGAAGTCCAGGGTTGCAAGAACAGCCTTAAACAACCAGAACTCATTCTGAATGGCATCACTTTATGATTTGAGGTTCTGGAAATGGGAAAATTTTCCATAGTTAGGTAATCTTTCTCCCTGCTCCAATGTGGACTGGATCCTGAAAGCAGAGTCAGGAAGGTTTTGTTGGAAATCTGTCTGGAATAGCTCAAGTGATCCAGCTTTTGCCTCACGCTCCTTCATTGGTCTTTGGGCAAGAGGTATGACATCTGGGCCCCACGACAGGTCAAATTCCCAGCTGGTGCTGACTGATGGGACTCCAGTAACTGCAGGAGCTAAAAATCACAGCACGTGGCAACATGGCCTTGCGATTTCACTGAGCTCCCTCTTCAGTTTTCTTTCTGGTTGCTTCTAGCCTCTTTCAGAATCCCATCGTATAGATGGAGATCCAGTTTCTTTCTGGTTTGATGGTGCTTTGTGTAATCTGAAAAAAATGCACCATTCCTGACAATAGGAAGTTGCAGGCTTCCCTGCCACAAAAGACTTCGAGTTGAACACTGATATCTTCATCCTAAAGGGGTTTTCCTGCCCCAAAGGCAGTAAAGCACTGGGTAGGTGTCTTGTTCTGGAAGAGACAAGGAGCAGACACACTTTATGTGGCACCCGGATTTTGCAAACACCTTTATGTCTCCTGTAAATCATCACTTTTGCAAGCTGAACAGTGCCAGCTTGTGCAATTGTGGGATCCACTTCATGCCATGGACCTCAACCTCATGGGCCTGCTCTGAACTTCAGAGCCCGGCTCTGCTGAAACCAGGATTTGGCACTTGCAGAATAGGTGACAGGAGGACAAATTTTGCTGTTCTTAGTACAAAAACTGGAGAGTGTAATTTGATTTAGCTAGTAGCGTGGGGATAATAGATGCTTGCAGCTGACAAAGCATGCCTCAGCCCTGTAGGCAACTTCAGTGAAATGAAGTAGGGGGGAAAGCCACGCTGCTAACAGTGGGGCGCAATTAGCACTGCAGCCTAACGAGGTTGTAGCTGGGCATGACCTCTCTGAAGCACAGTCGGTAGGAGAGCTGCCATGTTTTTAAGAATGGAGAAGCAGCCCAGGTTCCACGCAGAGCATGCGCTCTAACGATATCTCTTGGCCATGTGAAACCTACTGCTTGGTCTCACATGGGAGCATTTGCTAAAAAACTTTATTTTTGCTTTCTTTCTCCTTTCTGTCAGTCCGTTGAATCTTTGCCTGGATTTCAAACCAAGAGGACAGGAGATAGAAAATGAGGCTTTTTGCGTCGCCATCACCGTTTTCGTTCCAACACTGGCAGAACCTTTCAAAGGCTCCCCAGAAAGGACTGGATGAGGGATGTTTTCATGCCTATGAGTTTAACAGTGCAAGCTCCTTGAAGTTTTTCAGCAATGTCCCTTGCAGGCACCGCCGTGTTAAGGTGGTCAATAGGGATCGTACTGCGAGTGGCAGATGATGCTACCGCACGTGCAGGTGCAAATATTCTGTCTATATGAGAAAGTCCCTGGTGGGAAGAGAGGACTGCTTTCAAACGGCACACAAGGCATGAAAAATAGCTTGGGCATCTCACTGACAGGTAACTTGTAGCTGCAAATGTGTTGCACAAACTTTTAAGCTTGAATAAGAAAACTGAGGGATGAGGCTGAGATGTGGCAGGTCCAAAGGCACTGGGAAGAGGAGCCATGTCCCAGGATCAGGCTTGCTGGGACAGGCTGCTTTTCTCACCTTGATGTTTTGCTGCCTTCTACGATTCCTGTAACCACTGGACTGAACCCACCATTTTTTTTTTTTTTTCAGCTGTTCTCTGCTGTGGGGTGAATAAGAACCTTTGCTCACAACAGAAGTCATCAGCCACCCCAGCACTTGGACCATAAAGGGGGTAGTGCTGCAGAGTGGTTATTACACTTAGGTGGCTCTCAGAAACATGTTGGAAGCAGGCACCAGCACCCAAAACTCTTTTGCAAGTTCTGTAACCGTCAGATTTACGCCTGGGCTCTGTTGCACGAAGGTACAACCTCAGCACATGGGGATACAACGTCCTCCTAATTTGCTTCTCTGGGACCTCTGAAAAGGTGGCTAGACGGAGGAGAAAATGTGGATTTTTAGTGTTGACCTTAACTTTAGGCAGCCTTAGTTGGGCTGACAGCTTTTACCTCTCTAAAGCCTTGGCTGGGTTGCCCAGCGCTGGTCTCCTGGGTGCCCTTGGTGCTATACTTGTAGTGCTAATAATATTTGCATGTCTGAAAATGTAGCAGAGACATTTAGGGGGATGCCTCTGACATTCCTGCCCTGTGTCACAGAGACGCTTTCAGCTATTCAGGCAGAAACATAAGCCTCGCTATTGTGGCCTCTGGGGCGTGCACCGGCATTGCTGCTTAGCTATGTTATTGGCCATTAAATTCTCCGCTCCCTTTCTAAATCTGGCCACAGGACTCGACTTTGCAGGCTTTGGCAAGGGTGAATTCCACAGGATGTGGGCCTATTTCCTCCAATTTCTTTTAAATGCGTCCACTAGTTAACTTTACTGACTGTTTTCCTGTTCTCATTTCAGGGAGCAGGGGTGAAGCGCGGAGGGACGGAGCTGTGGCTGTGGCACTTTCGGTCCCTCCTGCTGCAGTTGGATGTTCACCTCCCGGCTGCCTTGTTTGGCCCTAGGAACTTATTGGAAATGCCCAAGTAAGAAACCTCTTTACTACAGTCAGGACAGAGGATCCAGCTCCTCCAAAGAGGCTGATTCCGTTTGTCCTAAAATCTGATTCATCCCCACCTGCGTGTCTCTGCCTAAACCATAGGCAGAGCCAGGCAGGGATGCGCTGGAGGGGGCAGAGGTTTTGGTGCCCTATTTTTTCTTCCTCCCTTGCCCTTGTCCCTGCTCAGTACTGGGGTTTATGCACGCCCAGTTCAGGACCACCTTTTTCTCTGCAGATCTTCAGTTTCACTGGGGACATGGTGGGAAGAGGCCACGATGCGCAGAGCTGTAGGACCGTCACATCTTCCAGATCTTCACTTGGTGCTGGGTCTGGGTCTGCCCTTCCCCTGGAGCTGACCCCACTGTGGGGAGGGCGGGGGAAGGAGAAAGGATCCCCCTCAGCACAGGGGCTCCTTTCCTGTCCCTGCAGAGACCTGCAGTCAGGTGTGGTCCAAGCTAAATGCTCTAATCTGGTATTTTGTTTTATTGGGGGTGATGATTATGGCATTACTGGGGTCCTTAAAAACACACAGGTAAGGTGAAGCTCAGCTCTTATTGACTGCAGCACTTCTTAAATATCTCCTGAATTTGAGGTATTAATGGGAATTGAAACCATTTGGTAGTTTTCCTATTCCCACTCCCTCCCCCCCACCTGGTGCTACTGTAAATTGCCCTGTGTTCCCCCAGATTGTCATTAGTTATTTAGTAGCCCTAAGTGAGAATGAGAATTTTGTATTTATTGGGCATTTAAACATATTTATCACTGGTTTCTGTTCCAAAGGGGAACTTTTTTTTTTTTTTTTTTTACAGGAAAAAAATTGCAAAATGCTGATACCCCAGACTATCTAAGTATTTCATTTTGTTAGTGCTGACCTAGTTGGTTATGAGAATGTTGAATTGCTTCTCTTCGGTAATAGAGAATGGTTTTCTTTTGAAAATGCCACAACAATATAATTTGTCATAATGTGAAATATAATTTAAGAAATGTAGAGGGATTTTGAAAGCAGCAGCTTGTAAAATACAATTCAAAGATGAATGAATAACAATGATAAAGGGGATAGGATGCATTTTCTTTATCAAAAGGAAGTATTTAAACATCATTGAAGCAAAATGGGAAAATAGACGCAATCTGTTTCAGCATTTTCCCAGTGATGTTTTCTGGCATTCCCAGAAAAATGTTGTGATTTCAATTAAATAGCTGCTCTAGCTGTAAAACTGTTATCTAAGACAGCTGCTTCCATGAGCCTTGGAGGAACTTGAGAAAACTGGCTGGAGTAGGAAATATTCAGGGTTCCTTCACCTAGCACAGGTCAGCCTTGGGATGTAACACTGGGACTGAGGTGTTACCATGATAGAAGAAGATGGCGATATTGGCCTATAACGACTTTGGAAGAACATCAGTACAACATGCTCCATAGATGAAACTGTAAATGCTCATTTTTGTTCTGAGATTTTTTCTTAATTTCTTCTTCTTCCGAGAAAGAATCCCTTGGACGCTGGTTCCCCATCAGTGGAAGGAGTGACAGATCTTTAGGCACTGCAGTGCTGTGAAGTAACAGCCTTCATAAAATTCAGAGGCTGGAAGGGGACTGAAGGAAAAACACTCTGCAAAGGTTACCGGGCCAAAGCCCTGGGGCAACTGAAAGCTAAATTAAAAGGGGAAAAAAAATGAATATCCCATACTAAACCAAAAACCAAAACCCTAATGAAAACACTAAAAGCAATGATTAATATGACAACTGGGCAGCTTTCCCCGAAGACATGAATTCCCATCAGAGTAATCAAATTTGTCTTAAAAATGATAAATAGTGCTACCACTAACCTAAAAATGTACCTTGATCCCACCAAGCTCAATCTCTTCAAACACTAGCTGCTTCATTGAAAAAAAAAAAAAGTATTTAAATAAACAAATAATATAAAACAAAACCCACAGTCCCAACACGGATTTTTTCAAAGTTACCTCAGTCTTTTTTGGCTGTTCAATCCACTCCCTGGTGTCCAGGTGTAAACAATTCCCAAAAAGAGACGTCTGTATCCCTGAATTCCAGAAAAGGTAGCGCTTTGTCTTTCTTTCCCAAAAAGCTGTCTTTATGTGAATTTCTCAACCAAACCGGGGATGTTTAGGCCTTTTGATTATTTTTTCCCCTCCTTTTTTTTTTTTTTTTTTAAACATTCCCCTCTGCTCCCATAGGTGGCCCTTTATTTCTTAATGATATTCTTCTTCCTCTTGCTCAGGGCTATCTCATCTCCTTTTCCACCGCCTGCTCCCCCCAGATCCCACACTCCTTGGCAAACCTTTGTGCTTCATACCGATGCTTGTTGCCTGCCCTGCCCTTTGGAGATGGACTGGCCCTAGCACGTCTTTCCAGGCCAGGATGAAAGGGGATAATTGTGAGGACAGTCGTACAAGACGGGTCAAACGCCACGCATGTCCTCGATGCGAAAGCTCTGAGCCTGCGGTTGTTGGTTCTTGCTCTTCCTTTTGAATCCTCTTGCCTGCAGCTCCCTCCTCGTGGCAGTTTGTGGCTTTTGGAGGGTGAGCAGGGCTGGAGGATGCAATGTGGGGAGAGGCAACGTTCACCTGGACCTCCTGACTCCCCGGGAAGCCGAGTGGATGGCTTCACCTTTGCTATGGCTTTGCATTGATTAACTCATTGGGAGTAAGGCTAGGTGATGCTACCTTGAACCAGAATCAGTTGTATTTAAGTTGATCTTAAAGCCCTTTCTTTTTCTGTCTCTCATCTGGTATCTTTTCCAGGCAGGAACCCTTATCTCAACACTATTAAGCTTTGTGTTTGTCAGGAGGGTTGTTGTAAAGTGAGTTAGCTGCAAAAGAGATAGCTGGATGTAGTCTTCCATAGTTTTTCACCAGTCCTCTCCTTTATTTAGCTAGACAGCTACTTAAACCTCCCCTAGGCTTGAGAAACACCTTTATAGCAGAGATGACAGTAATTTAGCTTTCCCAGGCAGGATGCGGTGGCTTTGCACTAAAGAAAATCAATTCCAGAAGAATCAGGCTGCAATACATCAATTCAAAATAAAAGTGGCTTTTGTGTTCTCTGCTTCCCCATTTCATCGCTGATTCTCAGCAGCAAAACTGAAGTCATTGTCCTCCATTGTCCCCACAGCCTCCCAGTCATTTAAAAATTCCTAAGTGGCATCTTTTCCTTTTTCCTGGTAAAAATTAACGCCAGTTTGTCGTTTAAAATCTGTCATGGTAGCAGGGGGGAATATGTGAGCAGGTGTCGTCCTTTGGTCTCAGTCTCCATGCTCTTGGAGAGGGTCTAATGCCAGCTAAAGAAAATTTCCCAATTTTCAGCAGAGTGCTGCTGGAGTTAGCTGACTGAGAATTGTCCTCAGGATGCTGGATTCAGAGGAGACTGGCCAGGACCTTGGACCTCTTAGTGCCATTCCCTCATTTTATTCTCTCACTTGGTTTTGAGGCAAGCATAAATTCTGTTCCATGAGTCTTCCTTGCTTTTATCTTCCCTGCCAACATTTGCACAATTACTTTTTTGGTCAACTTTAAAGCTCTTGAGTATCTCCTCTTCCTGCGAGGTCTACAAAGGGTTCTCAATTTGCTGGCTCGGGCAGCTTAGTCAGCCATCATTTGGCTGTCATCTCTCAAACTGGGACAAAGATAACATTTACAGCTGTGGAGCCGTGGTCCATAGCTGGTGCTTTGGATTGCTATGGTACCTGAATCACTACCTACAGTAAGATCTGCATTGCTCAGCTTTGCATACTGGCAAATATGCGTACTGTGGCTTCAAGTGCAGCAGGAAAAATCATTTTGGTTGATATTGGTTGTGTCCTGGAAAAATATTTTGTTCATTCTGTATTTGGTCTTTTGCTGCTGTGATGATTTTGTTAAAAAAAAATAAAAATAAAAGTACAATAGGTCTGGGCTTCATGAAAGTAAGTAGGCACCTATAAACATTGGCACATGAGAGGCATGAGAGATGCTCTTTGCACCTGGGGAGAGCATCCAGAGCTTGGCAGGATTTCTGTTGTGCACCTCCCCTCTTTTGTGCCTCATTGGAGACAGAGAGCTGTGGATAATGATAAAAAAAGCAGTTTTCAGCAGTGCTACGTCACCTTGCTTAGACTAGGGGAGCTCCAGAGATCCCTTCCAAACTACACCTTTCTGTGATTCTGTGATTGCTGAGAAAGCATAAGTAGACAGGAAACAAACTACTCTTTTCTTCCAGCGTCTGCATTCCCAACAGGAATTTTGCTGGTGTACCCCTTTGGGATGTAGTTATCTTTCCACACCCTGCCAAGCAAGGCAACGCTGGCAAGAGTCCTGGAATGCAGTAAGTAGAGTCCTGGGGCTGTAGGAAGTCCTGGGTGCCTTGCTGGTTTCTGAAGTGTGAGTTGAACTTTGGTATGGCTTTGAGAAGTTTCTTGCAGAAAGAAAAAGAATGTGGGACACTTTGTGTTTGTTGGAGTATATCCCTGAGATTCAGGCCTGGAGAGTGATGAATTCCTGCCTCAAGGGTACTTTTGATTCCCTCGTTGATCCCAGGTTGGACTCATCTGACTGAACAGGTGCATCTACACGATACACATCAGCCTCTTAACCAGTCACCCCATGCTCTTCAAGTCAGCGAGTGTGGCTGATATCACCCACGGAGGTTAGGCTACAGCCCGTCCCAGCCTGAAGTGGGTGCCCATGACCTGCCAGCTGAGTCATGCCCTGCTTGTTTCTTACCTGCTGCTGTAAGGGGGTCTAGGATGACGGTTCCAGCCTGAAGGCTCTTCTAGAAGAGATGTCAGGAGTAAAGAGACATGAGTCACACCCCACCTCTGCAGCCGGAGACAACAATCAACAAGATTTTCTCACTTGCAAAACTTGTATCTCAGATGCCTCCTGTCCACGTCCATGTCTGAGAACTGGACTTTTCCAGTGTCCCACTTCTCCCTCGTTGAGTGCTGTATAAATCACGTTCTCTGGCTGCACAGTGTCAGTGCATGACATTTTATTGAACACAAGTGGCAGTACATCACAATACAATCTGTATAGCATTTTTATAGGAGCAATAACATTTGAAAGATTTTACTCTGATCTATGCCCCATGTTCAGGGAGATGAGACATATGTAGGTAGTAATAATATTGTCCAGAGCCACAAATAGCTCCGAAACAAGCTCTGACCCAAATGATTGAGTTTCCTCTGACTCTTATTGCAGAAGAGAGAGCAAATAAGATTTTGGAGTGATGGGTGACCGAGGGTAAGGCTGCGGAGGATAAGGTTTGTAATAATCCCTGAATTTGTTGGAGTAGCTACCAGCCAAGGTGAATGAACTGCCAATTGACTGCCTGATAACACTAATTTCCACCCCACTTTGCTTGCAGTTCTTTTTCCTCTTGTTTTCCAAGTCATTAAAATAATTAGGTCAAACAACAAGCAATTGTTTATCACCTACATTTACTTTTGAATCTTTGACTTCTTTTTCAGACCTGAAAAGGGGATTATGTGCTTAGAGGCTTGTTATATCATTAACTCCAATTAAAGAAATTACTTCTCCCAGTAATGTTAGATCTCTAAATGTAAGTGATGTTGTTAACTGTGGTGGATCTACTGGGATATTTGAGTATTCAGTGGAGGCATATGTGGATTTAATTTATGATCAGGGAGGTACCATACAAGCAGCAGGTAAATACCTGCTGGCAAACATGGCAGGACTAATGAACAGCCACAATCTGCACTCTTGCCTAGGAAACTGCTGCTGGTAGGTGTCTACCAAACTCAGAAGTCTCATTTTTTTTTTTTTTGAATTACTTATTTTTTTTCCAACAAAGTTGGGATTCAGAGATGAGAAAGGAAAAAAGACCTTTGGATTTCACCCTACAGTTTTCTATATTTCAGTCAAACAGTGGAACGGGTTGCCAAGAGAAGTTGTGTGGTCTCTGGAGGTTTTCAAGACCCAACTGTACAAAACAACGGTAACCTGGTCTGGTCTCACACCTGACCCTGCTTGGAACAGGAGGTTGGACTAGAGACCTCCTGAGGTCCCTTCCAACCTGAGTTTTTCTGTGGTGCTATGATTTTCAACTCTATAAGTTGGAACTGGGCCACAACATATATTGAAGAAAGCACCTGGTCCTGATTTAGATAATGTAAGAGAGGCTGTGTTTCGCATAGCAGCCGAACCAGCCTGTAACTAGTCTCCCATCGTATGACAAGGACCATATGTTGTTCCATGTGGTGCTAACTGGTTGGGAGTGAGGGAGATTATTACATCCTCTTTCATCTCCGGGATAAATCTTCCTAGATGGAGAATCTATTTCCTTAGTGAAGCTGTTCCGTTGATTGAATCATGCTTGCAATAATTTTGTGCATAATTACTAGTTTGGATCTTTCTGGTTTTCACTGCCATTAAGGGCTTTCTCTGTCGCTGTCTCTCACATGAAAGAGTCTCTGAAACACCAGATACCTTCCATCCTTGTAGACCTTTCTCATCAGGGATGTAACCATCTCTTAGTCTTCTCTGTAATATGTTTGAACTCCTTAATGTGTTCAGCATGAGATTTGGCAAGTGTCCAAATCCCAACAGGACGAGGAAGACTGTCTTGTTGCGGAGCCCTGGTAGGTCAGAGTGGTCCGTTATGATTCACAAATGATTCAAGCAAGCCAGTGCCCAGCACTAAGTGTTCCTCACTTGATTTATAGGTTTGCCTCCAACAAAAATGAAAGAGAAGGCAGTATGACTGCATCTTGTAGTTATGACCTCAAAGCAAAAGCAGCTGAGACAAGACCAAAGTGAGTTCTCTGTTATTCAGAAGGAATAAAATTCTGGGGAAAACCTCAGGGCACAGTGAGTCATAGAGATGAGTTACCATGCCGTGGAGTTGAGGTACCAAAGGATGGAAGAAGTTTAATAAAGAATGTACATTTCTTTGTTTTCTCCTGCAAAAATTTCAGATGTCTCAGCATGAGCTGAAATGATAACACTGGCTAAACAATTTTCCCCAGTGTCAGCCCCTCCAGTCAAAGGAGAGACCCTGAGAGATATGGCCATGAGCTACTACCTGGGGATGCCTTTCTCTTTCTACTCAGTGCACAGGAAGAGGAAAAGACTCCCATCTTAGATCTTCATCTGGTGGGGTGAAGCCAGGCCCTACATACGTGGGTCTTTTTGGATCCCATGGGCTTGAGAGCAGGATTCAGCAAAATTCACTGATGGCTTTTTGACAGCTAAAGGGGAGCCAGAGGTCACTACGCCCTTTGAGACCTTTGAGCAGAAATAAGGACTTCCAAAACACTTCACTCATGGTAGTAGTGGTGAGCAGTATGTGTCTGAGGTAGGTCAGACCAGCTTATCTCCAGAGGCAACAGTGGCTGTAAAAATGCCCATCTTGCTCAGAAGTCAGTGCCAAGCTTCCAGATATGCAGAGCTTGGAGAAGACAAGTCCTACCATTGAAAGCAGTGGGACATGGAGTCTCCAAGACTTCATTGACTCCGTGCCTAAGCTTCTAAATACAGGAATCCAACTCTTGTCCTCCCTAGCTACCCCTCCGTAACTACTGGTTGACTCAGTGTCTTGACAACAAGACACCTTCCTGGGTACGGATCCCAAAACTTGCTCTTTCCCTAGAAAATCCCTTTTGAGAAGCTCACATGTTGCTCCCTGACCTGGCTGCGTACATGACGTTGCTTGGCTGGTGCAGACATGTGGGGTGGAGTGAAGGGTTTTGGGAAGACTGCCTCCAAGCATCTACCCCTTTATACTGCTCACAGTTCCCTGCATATCAAAGCAGCTTAAACCTGCCTTTGGAATCTGTTTTTTCCTTTTCCTTCCCTGAGGAACACAAGCCTGTGACAGCCTGCCTAACCGTGGTGTCCACGCTGCTTCCAGCTGTAGCACGAAGCCCTGTCACCTCTTCTCTCCCCATGGGCTGTGGTCACTTGCTCCTAAAACTAGCTCTGCAGTCCATCCTGTCACATCCTTCTCAGCCTTCCCGGCAGCTTTTGGTGTTATATTTTTATTTTTACTTTTTATTTTTTTTTAAATTAAAAATTTGTTACTATTATTGGATCATCTAGTCCAACCGCCTGACCACTTAGGGGTAACCAAAATGTAAAGCATATTAAGGGCATTATCCAAAAGCCTCTTGAGCACTGACAGTCATGTGCCATCAACTACATCACCAGGAAGCTTGTTCCAGTGTTTGGTCACCCTCAGGGTAAAGAAATTTTCCCCAATGTCCAGTCTGAACCTCCCCTGGCACATCTCTGTGCCGTTCCCATGTGTCCTGTCCTTGGTGACCAGGGAGGAGAGATCAGCACCTCCTTTTCCATTTCCCCATCTGAAGGATTCTTTCCATGGTCTTGCTCCAGCTACTTCTCGTTCTCCAATCCAATCACAACTGGGACAATTTCCTTTGCCTTCCTCCCTGCCAAAACCACTAAAAGGATTTTCCCCAGCCGAGACCAGCGCCCCCAAGGATTGAGCCAGCAGGACGGGGCTGCAAAGGGGAGATTGATTTTTCTGCCTGTGCCATGCATGGCGTGGCATGAATGTGTTTGCAACATGAGCCAGTGCGTGGATGTTACTGCAGAGAGCCCCACCAGAGAGCCCAGGACTGGATGCCGTCCTCTGCTGAACACCAAATGCACACGTGTCCTGGTTATTCCTTCCCAAACCTCCCCGATCCCCTCCGGGTTGGGGGGAGCCCAGATCTTGTGATGCTCTGTGTGTAAATAACCCACAGATCGAGGATGCTGCGTGCCCCCAGAAATCTTAAAAATGCAGAGATGGCTTTGACAGGCCTCCTGCCCAAATACCTGCCTGCTATTTGGGGGGGGGGGGAGTTTCTAAATAACTGCACCAGGACAGGATTTTTTTTTTTTTTTTTTTTACTGCAGCTCCATCCCTGTGATTGATGCTGACTTCATGTGAAACAGAACAAAACAGAACATCAGAACATCACCGAACAAAATAATAACAACAACAATAAACACAAAAATCAATCAAACAAGGAGATTTCAGCTTCCTCCCGCTTTGTAGGGATTTGGGTGCACTTTGGGATGGAGTGTTTAGATGACGGATGATGTTTGAGATGCGATAGGCACTCAAAGACAGCTTCGCCCTATTAGCAGATTTCAGCTTTTTGAATCAGCCGCAAGCATCAGCGGTTCTCACTTTCCTGAGCTGTTTTTCAGCACTGGGTTTATGTCTTGCTTTGCATCCCCTTCTCCTCCAGGTGGAGAGGAGCACGCTTCTGTTTCAAAGCTGCTCTTGTTGGATTTCTGAGCTGCCTTTCCAATTCTCCCGGAGCAGAAGACATGCGGATGGCAGGCAAACCACGGCTGACAGCTGCTAGTCGCGTTGCCTGACTCTCCGGTGGAAGGCAACGGGACGTTGCAGAGTGGCATAAAACCCAGAATCAATCAGAATTGCTGAAATTTGCCGCGGTTGGATCTGAAGCAGCTTTGGGCTTGGTTTGCCGAGAGAGCTGGTACCGAGTCAGAGCATCACAGCAGGTTTTGGTTGGTTCCTCAAGCACCTGTCCTGCACAGACTCCAGCCCTGCCCAGGGTGGCTGACTGACCCCCATCGAATACTGACATCTTCATTAAAGGATTTTCTGCTTCCTTACACAATTTTCTCTGACAAAACCTTCTACTTCACTCTACAACCGCTCACAGCCCCTCGTGCGGTTTGCCCTAAATAACCTCTGGGGCACCTTTCCGCCTTCCACAGACCCGACTTCCCTTTCCACAGTATTTCAGCACAGCAATGAGCTGCTCTTATCTAATTAGGGTACCTACTTAGCGATTTCCTCCTGCTGCCATTCGCTTTTAGCTCCGCGTGGCTTTTGCGAGGTTGGTGGTTTTCAGGTCAAGTTGCACGTGTCAACCCGCTCCAAAAAGAGTGCTCAGCCAGAAATACAGCTGTCAGCTAGAGCAGGGTGGCCAACCTGCCCCAAAAAAGTGCTCAATCAGAAATACAGATATCAGCTAGAGCAGGGCAGGCAATGCATCCCCATGCAGACCCACACAGGCTGTCCCAGCCTTTTCCCTTAATTTCTCCACCTCTGTGTTGGCATCCTGGCCAAAATTGCCCCCTGCCAGTGTCAGAAATCTCTTTTAATCTTAGCCGGAGATGTTTCTGTAAGACATCTCCTGCATGGCCACTTGCTGTTGTCTTTTCTCTTTCTTTTTCTCTTTAAAGTAAATAGCTCTCCCGACTGCAAAACCCAAACTGACTGGCTTGTTGTGGATTCAAGAGTGTGTTTAAAATCTCTTCCCTCTGATGTTTAGTCAGGGCTGAGCCCCACGGCAGACTTTCCTTCCAGAGAGCTGTAATTTTCTTTCTCCCTGACCTGACCACTTGTCTTCAGAAATGTTGCAGGAACCTGATATTTCTGAGAGCATCAGCCCTCTTCTTGAAAGCAGCTGGAACTGGCCGGTGGGCCGGACGATTATGACAGAAATGAGCACAGCCGGTGATAAAACAAGGTTAATTTCCTTAAGAGCCAGCGAAAACATATCCCTCTGAGATGCACCCTTACAGCCTACATTGTTCCATCAGGCCCCATAACTCCGACATTTGGAGACTGGAGGCTAAATTTAGGTGTGTTACTCTTTCTATTTTAATATCCTGGAATTGGCTTAGAGTCCGGCGCTGGATGTCAGTCTGGGAGGGCAATTTTGCATTCTTCCCACCGAGCCCCCCCGCCGCAGGCTCTGGTTATTACACGCCTGCCAATCCCTCCCCGGTCCGCTACGCTTGGGGAAGTTCAATAAAATGATGAAAATTAGAAGTGAAACTGGCCCATGATGTTCCACTGGGGATGGTTTTGGGGTGGTAAGAGGAAGATTTCTTCTCTCTTGTTGCAAATGCCCAGATTAGTGGCTTCACTTCTTTCATCTTGAGTAGACAAGGTGGGATCATACTCACTGCAGGTCCCCTCCGTGGGTGATGGAGAAGGTGCTTCACCTCCTGCTTCTGCCCTGACTCTTGAGTGTGACCAGTGCTGTAGGATGATGCCATGGGAAGGTGCTTGAAGGGACTTGGAACAAATTTATGCCCGTCTGGCAAAGATTAGCCCTGGCCTGGTCCCCGTGGTGGGGTTTGCAGATGACACAGCAGGGTGGGATTGGGGCTGTGGTTCTGCATCATGCCTTAAAAGATGCCTGATTGTGGGGTGGGCATTACAGCCATCGTCCCTCTCCTGGGCTGCTGCTCCTTGCGCAAGACCAAAGTGACTGGTGGACAGCAGGTTTGGCTCATCAGCCCTGCAAGACCCTCTCAAGCTGGATAGAAAAAGGCAACACTGCCTGAGGCTTGTGGCTGTGCTGCTTTAGAAACAGCAGCAATAACCAAGGCCGCGGTGTTTCCTGACTTTTCAGTGTTTAGCCAAGCAAACTGGCTTTTCACACAGGGTACCTTTTTAAAAACCTCTATCTGTAATATCCTAAGGAGGCTGTTGGTATGTGGTGGCTCCTAATAAAACAAGAGTTAGTGCACTGTGTCACGGAAGCATTACACCACAGACAACAACACCCTGCACTTAGAATAAGAAATGGCTGGTGTTTCTCATTTTAACAGTGTCACGGAAAGA
Source organism: Stictonetta naevosa (assembly GCA_011074415.1). Classification (NCBI taxonomy): domain Eukaryota; kingdom Metazoa; phylum Chordata; class Aves; order Anseriformes; family Anatidae; genus Stictonetta; species Stictonetta naevosa. The sequence continues at coordinate 1,094,950 of CM021698.1, forward strand.
AAACATTTATTTTTATTTTTCTCTCTCCTCTCTTTCTCTCTTTCCCGGTCAGAATAATGCCCCTGTTGTATTTCTGTGCACATTGCCATCAGGAGCCAGGACAGAGCTGCCTGTTCCCCAGCCATCCCCAGCCTAACTCCATCCTCCCCACAGTGGAAGGTCCCTGCTTGGCTTTGATCAGTGGCTGTGTCCTCCCGGTGACCCTCCCCAGGCTCTTACTGCCCTCTCTCATTGATCCTCACCATTGCTGTCCTCCTGACCTTCGTCTGATGGCTCTGTTTGTTTCTGCTTCGTTCCCCAGGTGCTGGGCTGCAGCGGAGAATTTCTTGGTGGAATTTTTCCACGGGAAGAGGGGAGCTCAGTGGTGATGCTATCGGGACAGCTCAGAGCCCTGACTCACGCCGCTGCACTTAAAAAGAAATTGAAAGGCACTGGTTTCTTGCTTTGTGGCCTATGAGATAAGTATTGATTCCCTTTTATTCTTGGTCTCTTTCTTCCCGGATCAAGATTGAAATTAGTTTCTGGAAGGAAGGCTTGGCTTTATTGAAGATCCTTCTGTTTTACGATGAAGGTATTTGTGTGTTGATTAAGTCATAACAAGCCTATTTTATACTTTCTTATGACCCTTCCTGTTGAAGGTCTCAAAACCCTTCCAATGCATTAAAAGGACCTTACCCTCTTCTACAAAGCCTTTTGACTTTGACCTAAACCAGGGAAACGTTGCCCTGTGTGACAATTGCTTCTCCTGTTCTTGCTGGACAGACGGAACAGTGAAGTTCAGGGACAGGACCTTGGCTTGCAGAGGTGGGGGCTGCACCTTGGACATCTTGGGTATCGTGCACTGAAACTAACATCCATCAGACGCCACTGGGCTGAGTCACCACCAGAGGAGTTTCCTCCAAAGCTCTGGAAGAAAAGACCTTGCAGGGGGGCTGTCCAGGAGCGGGTGGAGAGGATGATATGTTTGAGCAGCAATGCAAACCCATTTGGGGTCTTTTGGGGGTGAAAACTGATCTCAGACCAGAGCATCCATGATGTCATGACATCCTCTTGCTTCACACCCAACACAAGCATTGAGGAAAAGCGGGGTGAAATTTCCTCAAGGTCGGGTCACCTCTGCATGGTCTGGTGTTTCCTAGGACTGCAGCTGGCTTAGAGCCCATGGCCCAAACTCAGGAGCCCCAGGAGGAGGAGGGACGGGGCCCTGAGCTCCTGGCAGCACCATGTGCCTGCCTGTGAGATGGTGCAACTATCTAATTACACAGAGGAGTAATTACTGATGGTGTCAGGTTGTGCTTCACTGGCTTCCGTGCAACTTGATTCTGTGGCAAGTCTAGAAGCTATTCCCATTACCTACCCAGCCTTATTTTTGTAGGTGATTTTACAGACTTAATCTAAATGGGTTTTAAATTCTTTTTTTTTTTTTTCCTCAAGAAATTCTGTTTTTTGGTTTTCCCTTTTGTCAGTTACAGCAGACGTGCGAAATATTCAATGTCCAGGGACAAGTAAAACAACAAGAGAAAGAGAGGAAAGCAAAATGAGGGATGCAATTAAAACTGTCAGTTCTGTCAGTCCTTCACCACATAAAGTCTGGAACTGCAACAGGAAATGTAAACAGAAAAAAAATAAATTAAAAAAAAGGAAAGTAGCAGTAAAACACGGAGAGCAAAGACAGCTTTTGGTGGGCTGGCACATGTTTTAAATGGAGCGTGCTATTGTTGCCAAAGAGTTTCATATGCAGAGCCACTGGGAGGATTTTAGCAGTGAAAAGTGAAAACCACCTTCTCCAAACTTTAATAATAGTCACATTTTTTCTGTTCCTTAATGAAGATACAACACTTGCTTTGAGCACTGCCAGCATGGGACTTGGTTCCGGCAGAAATTCCACTCTTCCTTAGATAAAAAAGAAAGGAAAAATAAGGTGTCAGAATGGATGCTGTTTTGTGAATCCTTTGTAGCCTCGCAGAAAGCAGGTCTGGGAGGGACCTTTGGCAGCTGTCTGAGCCCACTTGTGACCTGAAGGGAGGCTACGAGCCCTGTGCACCGCTCCTGACACACGGCTCCTGACGTGATCCTCAGACCTCCAGCGATGACACCATGAGCTGCATGGGCCATCGACAAGTTCAGCTCTGTTGTTATCAAATACAGGAGCTTAGTGAAGCTGTTTAGGTCTTTATGGAAAGAACCTGAAATTATTGTTTGCATCCTGTGCGTTTACTTGCAACATTTCTGGCATTTGTTTCGTTTAATATTTGTGTCACGGGGCAGGAGTGGTGGTTTTAACAGCTGGGATGTAATATATGCATCACAGATGGCTGAGGTGTAGACCAGCAGAGACTCAACGTACCAGGTCAGAGCAAAACTTTCTGTTCAGAAACGTGGTTTGCATTTGGTGCCTCATCTGAAATCAGCCATAAAAAACAACTCAGGCCATCGACACACAAACGAAGCAGTAAGGGATTCAGCTGCAGCCTAGCGATGCACAGACAGACTTTGTGCATGGCTTAAAGACCTCAAAATGAATGAGGTCTGCCCCACTGATGTTAATAGTCCTTGGGGCAGCCCTTGAGCTTCTTCTCAAGGCAAAGCATGAACATGGCTCCTAAACAGGTTCTAGAAAGACATATGCTTGTGCTTGTCACTCTTCATTTACTGGGTCACTGATGGGAACATCCTTTGTGCTCAGAAATGGATGAGATTTAAGTGCAGGCTGAAATGATGTGTATGCTTCAACTCTTCCCGTCCAGAATCGTGCTGGTACCCAAATATTTACTGTTGCTTAAACCCTACTTGAGCAGGATTTAATCTTGTAGCTATCTCCCCGATCTCACGCAGACTCCAGCACATCTGGGAACTGAGCACTCACGTCCAGATCCCAAACCGGCTATGCAGCAAATGTTTCTCTGCAGAAGGTCCTTCCAGCCTTCAGGAGATGTTTGGCACCTGGAAGTGGTGAGAATGCAGGAGCTGAATTGCTGAGCAATACATCACTGCAGAGCACGCCATCCTTTCTGCAGCCCCTGCCAACACCTCTCAGTCCTAATTATCCCTTGGAGGGTGACGTGAGCCAGTGCTGAGCCTGGGAAGGTTTCTTCTTTGAGGGAAATGTTCAAAACAAACTCCAAAGCCTATACAAAATCTCGCAGAACTTTACAGTGATGAGGACATTTTCATCAACTCTGGAGTCTAAGCAAGCCACAATATTTTTCATTACTTCTTGGAGACTCTAAAAGGGAAGGTTTTGGGCAATATAAACAAAGGATTAGCACTAAAATTGAAGAAATGCCGTCAATCACCTTTGGCTTGTGCCAGGTCACAGAGTGAGGACTTAAACCTGGGTTCTGCAGTTTTGCTCTTCTTGGTGGAAGGACCTTCTTCTCTCATCCCTACACTTTTATATTTTGCCACTATTTCTTCTGAAGTTTTATTCCTGCAGCTTCTTCCTCTTTTCTCCTAGCTTTTTTTTTTTTTTTTTTTTTTTTTTTTTTATGTGTTCAACGGCCAGTGCTGATGACCATCTTCAGGGTGCATTGGTCAACCTCTTGGCTTAGCAGGGGTCCGAGGTCTGACTCAGTCCTTTTCCTTTCCCTGCTTAGCATGTTGTAGCTGTGCATGCTCATCTTGTTTGCAGTCTTTTTGGAAAAGGCCCCAGTGGGAAGCTTGAGTCTTGTGGCACATGGCAGGCATTCCAACTCTGCAATTATCTATCGGCGCTGCTAATCTGCTTCGAGTGGAGCTGGCCGTGCTCAGAATGTGCTTGTGGCTTTCCTCATCTTTGGCTCTTTGCTGTGGTTTAGGCCCTTTCTGAATCCCCCAGTGTTCAGGAAGAGCTGGAGCAGTTCCCACACTGTTTCTTCTCCTCCTTTACCCTTTCCCTGGTTCCTTGGCATTCTCTGGGTTTTTACTTGCAGCCCATGTTGTTTTTTAAATGCATGTTGAAAACCTTTGGTTCCCCATGTTTACTTTGCATTGGATGTGAAAGGAAGATTTGTCTCTATATTTAATCTCTTCCCCATTCTTTCTCTTCTTCCCATCTCCTTTACCTCTTCCTGCAGATAGGATGTTTCCAGACTTCTCTGCTCCTGTCAACTTCACAGTGATTTTCAGCTGCAAGGCAGCTATGCACTGGGGTTAGGTACCACAAGGAACTTCCCAGTAGAGACTTAAAACCCTTCAGAAAATGTGCTGGTGTGAAATACTGCATATGAAGCACTGCCAGGAGCTTGGTTACAGAGCAGAGAGGCAGCACAGCCTCTAGATTTGATTCTCTGCTCTGTATAATCATTTTTCTTTTTGAAAAGGGAGCAGAAAATGTACCATGCTAGTGGAAGAAACATCTTTCATCCTCTCTGCACAAACAGAAAACAGCAGATAATCAAGACTTTGTATATGTCAGCTTTGGTTAGAAAAGTAGGAAATGATTGATAAGATGATCTGGGTTGCTGCAGAATATAAACTAGAGGCTTATTCCAGTGAGCCCAGTGCCGGACTGTACAATGCAGGGGCTCTTGAGTTCAAGAGCCTAATTCTGTTTCTGTGGACCTCTTTCCTGGAAGTAATATTTAAAAAAGGACTCAGAAGAAGTGAGGAATGACACCCAAACCTCACATTTCCAGGGATAACTTGCCACGTTTCCAGCGGGTTATTTACCTTCGTTATGAAAAAGCTGCACTGAGAAGATACTTTGTATGCATCTAAATCCATCTTCCACACACCGCTGGAGTTTACCTCTGTATTTTTATCATAACCTTTTTTCCTGTCGCAGATTTGTGTAAACTATGATAGAATTGTCTCCAGGAGCCTTGCCCATGTCCAGAGAAGTATGTGACCCAAGAGGGCCGTTTTGTTTTCAGCACTGTGTGATCCTCCACAGTTTCACATCGCCTTTTGTCTCAGCTTCCATCATGCCAAGCCTGAGCAATTTGCCTGCTTTCTACAAGATTTTGCTTAGTTATTTGCTATCTCTATTCAGGCCCCATTGTATTCAAATCAATGAAGTCATCTGCTCGATGGCTATAAAAATAAAGTAGGAGCTGGCAGGGGGTTATTTTGAGATCAGACACATTTGTGCTAGCTTGGCTCTTGTCCAGGAAGTCATAAACGTAAAATGGGACAGTATAGTCTTCCTTTGACTATTACACCCTGGTTTTATCTTCAAAACAACACAGCAAAAATAGAAAAGGTCTAGACGTGAAGCCAAAGAAAAGCTATACCATTCCTGTAGCAATGGACTACAGAAATAATCCTAATCAGGCACCAACAGCTTCCCATAGCTGCGTGTCTGTTGAACTTCCCTGAAATTACACTTGAATTTCAGCAATGAAAGTCAGCAATGCCCCGTAATTGGAGGTGGGACAACACAACAGCACAGTGTACGTACAGGCTCTCTGCTCTGAGTTATGCCATTTTGCACAGTAGCACCCTTGGCTGGTTGTAATAAAAACAAAGGCAAGTGGCTCCTGTTTGTAGGCAAACCAGACGGCGCTTGCACCGACTGGAGTGTTCCCACATCTCCATCTCACATCCATGGGTTCATCACCTCTTAGGTCCTGATTTGTTAAGGTTTTCTACATTTTTGATACTGTGTCAGTGAAGGAGATGGTGATCCTCGTTGACTCAACCTCATACACACAGCCGGAATCAGATATTTCCAATGGAAAACTGGTGTCTTTGTGCATAATGCTTTCCATAACATGTCCGCTTTTCATCCTGATGTCCACTTTGCAAGAAAAAAACAACCGAAGATGTTCCTTTTGATAGGTTTCTCAGTCAATTCACCAAATTGTTAATGTGGTTGCCTTGTTACTGTGCTTCCTTGCAGACTGGCTTCTCTGGTAAGGCTGCATCTCCCAGGGCTTTTCCTTGAGCTCAGAGGGGAGGAAACGGATATTTCTGCAGAAAGTTTTCTCTGGACGTATTTCCCAGTATTATCGTGTGCCAATGGGATGAAAGGTTTGCTGAGCCAAAATTTACCTGTGGGCATATATATGCGTGTGTGATCATGTATGTGTGCACGCACGTGCGTGTGTGCCTGGCGTGCTGCCAAAGCGTGGCACAGCTCTCACCCGTGCTGCTGGACTCTCCCCACACTCCTCTCCCCAAACGCACACCCAGTCAAGGTGGTCTTCTGCAGGGTGGTCTACTGGGAACAGTTTCTGCTCCTGAAATGTATTTTTTCCTGGGAGGGCCCTTATTAGCATGGCCAGGGAGCTTGTTAGTAATGAAATGGCCTGGACATCTATGGGATATAAGCCCTTTGTGACCCCCAGTGTGATAGAGAGTGCTGTGTTTAAGCCTGATTAGGAAAGCAGTGGAGAAAGACTTGCTCCTATGAAGGGAGCCATTTCTGAGGAAGAGAACAGCAGTGCCAGGCAGCAAAGATTATTGAAAGTTGCTTTAAACCATCACTTCAGGACCTCGCTGTGATTTCAGTCACAGCAGGTTCTGCAGAGCTAGACCAGAGCAAACCCAGTGCAGCCCTGGTGCAGAGTTATATCCCACTCTGCAGAAAAGGATAATAAAGGTAGTCCATCCAGACACCATTAATAAGGAGGTTTTTTGTTTTGTTTGAAAGGAGGCTCTTGTTTTGTTCATCTTTTCCTTGCTTTACCCATCTGGTAAATAGTTAAATCCCTCTCTGGACTTTACTTTCCAAATCTGTACAAAGGGGCCAAAATTTCTTCCTTTGCCTGCCTGCATTAGACCACACCTGTGGGATAATGAAACGTGCTCCCCTTTCCCATCCACCTGCTCATCTTGACCTGGGACCCAGGTGCTCCCAAAATATAAACCGTGCTTTCAACAAGGCCAGCCAGCTGCTCCTGAAACAGAAACCACCCCTGAGGCCTCGCAGAGCTCACAGCCACGGCCAAGGCCCCAAACATCTGGGCCTTTTCTCTCCTCTACCCTCTGCTAGTTGCACAGTCATGTTCACCGGCTTTCCAAAGGTGAGGCATGGTGAAGAGCTGCAGGAATTTTTGCCAGAAAAAATTAAGCCTGTTCCTATAGGAGGACTTTGTCTGCCCCAAACTGACTGGCTCATTCTTTGGCTCGAGGAGGCATGCCTCCTCCCAGGTCTGACTTTACTTTGGAAGTGTTCATCTCTGAAGATAGGGGAACAGAATGTGTTCCCGCTGCCAACGTAGCCGGACTTCTGCTGCCAAGAGTGAAAGGTTGCAGGAATGGTTTGCAAAGAGCCTGTGTAATTGTCTGCAGCCCTAGGTGAGACGAAACCAGCACTCTTTCAAACGGGGCTTGTTGCTTCAACACAGGCTAACCTCCCCACCTTCTCCAGCACAGACTGACATAAAGGCTCCTTGAGGCGAGTAAAAGCAGATGCATGTATAGCCTGAATATCATAAACACACTCCCCAGGGATACCTCGTCCCAGAGGCTACAGAGACGCCTTGTCAAGATGCTGACGGCTCAAGAAGAGCTGTGGCCAAGAACAGCACACGTTTAGTCCTAGATGCAGACAGGACCGTGCTTTCATTCCGTTCCTCCTCCTCTGCCCTTGTCTTTTGGTATTTCTGAGCAGCAGACCCCATCCAAAGGATGCTGTCCTCCCTTGGGATCTCCTCTGTTTGCTCCTGTGGGGCTTGGGCTGGGCGGTGTGGGGTGATGGACAAGTCACCGAGGTTATTCCCCCTCTCCCTCCTTTTTTTTTTCATGCTCTGCAGGCTCAGCAAAGGAACCAGTGGAAAATACTAGGTTCAGATTTCGGATGATCCAGACCATGCATTGCATGACCTGACTTTGCCCTGCGGGGTGATCTCATGGCACTGCAGGCTTTGTAGCCACGTGCCAGCCCCCCGTGGCCCTGCTATTCTCTGGCTCCCCAGCAAGGAGCTGCCTCCAGCCGCGATACGGGGCTGCGTCCGTGACTGCAGAGCAGTCGGGGAAGAGGACTCAGCAGAAGTGGTGATTGAGCCTGGAGAAGGAACCGGCCAGTTGGTCTCTTGGGGTGGGATTTCTCTCCATTGACTGCAGCTGCCGAAACGTGGGGCATCCAGTCAACAACAGCTCTTTATGCTCCCTCTGAAGTCAACGGGGAGAGATCAGGGCCTCCACGGGGAGTTTCATTCTGCCCTAAGACTGGTGTGCTGCAAAGATGGCCTGAATTGCCTTCTGAAGGCAGATTCTCATTCACAGAGGGGCACTAGAAAGTGAGCTGAGACAAGATGCTGGCTTTTCGTGGCTAAAAGAGCCTGGGACGAACCCCCTGCTTTCTAAATCCAAACTCCATTTGTGGCTGCCAATGTTGATTACCACTCCTACCACCGTTTCGAGCTGATCTAGTAGCGAGGGAGAAGGGTGGAGATTTCTTCCAGAATTGACCTCTTCAGTGGCAACATTTGACATATTCTCTCTCCTATGCCTTCACAAAACATGGTAATATTTCAAAGTTTTTTTTTTTTGTTGTCTGTTTTTTTTCTTCTTCTCTAACTTCAAAGAGCCTAGACAGAAAACTCAAAACATACAGCAATATACCATGAGCACAGTCTTTCTTTGACATTTGTTGACTTCTTTGGCTTTAGACCCTGCAAGACACCCCAGGGAATTCACTACTGCTATTCACATAATGAAGTGTAAAATCTTTTGGTAGCAAAAGCTTCTAGCAAATACTTGTAAACTAAACAAAACCAAGGCATAGGCTCAAGAACTGGAACTCCCTGTCAATGCTGTTTAATAGTTAGCATGCTCTGCAGCACAGCTTTGACCCATGCCAACTTGTGGTCTCCTAGACATGTCCCAGTAATTGTATGCACATGGAGGAGGACATAGCATGTACCAGGAACACCCCCTCCTATGCGGTACAGAGCAAGCCTCCATTTCTGGGGTGGGGAGAAGAATATTAGCTGTACAGATGTGAGCCATACTGCCATCACTTGCCATCAGGGCCAAAACTTTCTATATTGCTTAATTGTCACAGAGGCCTGGTTTGGGTTCAGGTCAAGCAGAGTTTTCCCAGGGGAACCACAGACGTGGTTTGGAGGTTCACATTTGCCAAGGGCAGCTTCCAGTGGGTGGTCAGCATGCAATCACCATGCTGTGGAGTTGGGGAGCAGAATGTGTTGGACCAGATGACCACCACAGCACACAGAGAAGGCACACAAGACCAAGGGTTGCCTGGAACATCTCTTTTCCTAGAGCAGATACCTCCATGGGCATCGTGACCTCTTGGTTCCAGCTGAGTAGAGCACTTCAGCCAGAGCTTTCCAACTGCTGGTGGTATGTGAAGCACTTCCAAATGCATGGAGAAAAATCCAGTGGTATGCATCATTTTTCCTTTCCAGGCACACGGGTTCATGTCCAGTGCAGTGTGTCTGGCGGGTCTTCAGTTCAGAGCACATAGATGACTTCTCTGACTAATTGGGTGCATCGATACAGTTCAGGAGCATCCAAAGCAGCAGCAACGCAGTGACAGTAAGCCTGGAAATAATTTTCCACTGCTGCTTTCCCAGCCTCTTTGAATGGATATCCTTCACGCTTGAGCAACTTTATAAGCTAAATATTCACACCTCATTGATCGCCGCCTGGATGTTTATAGGGCCTGGGCAAAGCCGTCGTAATAGAGGGAAGGATAAGAGAGTGGAGGAATGACAGCAGATGCCTCAGTGAGGATTCCTGTGCAGACCTGGACTCGGGGAATTGTCTGCCTCTGTCTCAGCCAGGAAAGTGGTTGTTAAAAATGACATCATAGGATGCCCTGTTAATTTTGTCTCTGTGCGTGCTCCCAGATCAGATTTCACTTTGCAAGTTTCTCAGCTGTTATTTAAATCTGCCAAGAAACACGCACTTAGAGTGAGACCAGCTCGTTTCTTGCCTCCTGCCCTGTGCCACTGAACCTGCATCTCATGGGAAAATCCCTAGAAAGAGTCTGGTGTTGCTTCTTCTGCCCTATCATGCCAACAGACATGGCAGGGTTATAATGTCCCCACTGCCATATTCATGCAGTGAGAGCAAAAGACACCAGCAAAGAACAGTAACGCAGAGTCCAACTGTCTCATTAGCTCTGGAAACACAGATCTCCACTGGCACAACTTGTCTGACCATGGGAACGTCCCCAGGGAATTTCATCTCACTGAAATGTAGACATTTATAAAGCAGACGTCTGCACTGGTGCTGATCAGCCCATGTCCCCTGCACCGTCTGTGCCATGGCTGGTTTCGTTCCAGAGCAGAAGTGTAAAATGGGTTGGACAGGTCGCACCTCAGCAGTGCCAATGTCTCTCTATGGGTTATAATCAGATGCTGGTGTGTCTTACCACAACATGTATGGCTGCAGTGATATGAGCTGAATCCTATTTGCTCCCCCTATTCCTCTTCCCACCCTCTATCTTCCCTGTTTATTCAGGTCAACCCAGAAAAGTCAGTTTTTTGGGATATACTCCTCCTCCTGAGCATTGCTTTCCCATGCACCATCATAGTGCAAAGCATTGGGTAGACAATGGTCACTCCTAGAGATGTATTGTGCCTCTTTCCCTCCCCACTGGCTCTAGAGAGACCCTCTCAACTAATAAATGTGTTATTTGGCATAAAGTCATAGGGTTGGTCATGGAGATGGCTCACACAGGGCAAGGTGAACCCCATCCTCATGATGATTTTTCCTTCCTAGCTTAAGAAAAGGTAGAATGAACACACAATGCTTCTTTGGGGAAACATCCTACAGTGATGAAGACCAATATAAATAATTGTAATGAAACCAAGCCTATCAGAATTCCTGAAATCTAGCTTTCAGAGAGATGCAGAATACTCACTAGAACAAAAATAATCAAAGATCCCAGAAGGTGCCATTGACATCTCTGTGGTTCCGAAGGCATAAATTATCATTAAGTTCAATTAATTAATATTTGTGAACAGGGTTAGCTGCATGAAGTCACTGTGCAGTGATGTGATTGATTACCTTACAGGAGCAGCTGAACATGGTGATGAGCTTTTCTGCCCCACAGAATGGCTCTGTATTATTTTGCTGGTTTTATTCCTATCCATAGGATTTCCTGCCTAACATTCAGTTTGAGAAACAGGAGTTGGAAACACGGAAGGACCTGGGGTACAACAGTGATAAATCTGCACACATACCTGGGGGGAGAGCCCCAGCTGTGGGACATGCTGTGATCTCTTTTATCTCCCAGCCCCCATCCACACAGAGATATCGATTTGCAGTAATGTAGGATGCCTTTTTATTGATCTATTCACTGCCGAAATTTGCTGCACAATGTGCAAAAGCCATAAGGCTGTATTAGCTGTTGGAGGGTCTTTGTGTGGCAACGGGAATATTGCTAGGACACGGAGGTGGTATTTTTGTTTTCTGGCAGTTGCCTTTATGCACTTTCCAGCCTATCTGCCGGAGCTGACATTAGTGTGTCGGGGGATGGACCCATTCACCTGGCTGACCTGGTCAACAGCTTTTCTTTCTCTTTTTTCCTTAATTGTCTCCCAAATCAACTAGGTGAGCAGACTCATTTTTGACTGCAGGATTGCTAGAGCCAGCACAAGGAGTTGATGGGAGGAGGGGAAGGTGGGGAGAGGGAACATGTGCTTGGCTTTGGTGGGTTGTTAGAGTTGGCTGCTGTGAAACCTCATCCTTTTTGGTCCAGCTTAGACTGGACTTATCCTCTAGAAGTGCTTACTTGTTGTCCCTGAAGTCTTCCCCATGCAGGCCAACAAATGTGTCTGCTGCTTACCAAGCAATTCTTTATGGCTGGAGCATATACAGCAGTGTGTCAAACTGGACAACCACCTTTTTTTGTCCCTTAAATATGACTTGTTCAACTGTGGTTGGTGAAAACTGATTAATGAGTGGTCTGGGCATCCACAGTCACCTCAATAACTGCATGTCCTTACTCTTATCACTCTTTCCACTATCACTCATTCCTATCTTTTGGAATATTAAAAAAAAACAACAAAAATTTTTAGTTGCATTTCTGGTCACGGCAAAGTGGTTTGGGATGTGCTCTGTCCACCACAAATTTGCACGAGACCTGTCTGTTATTGTAACTGATGGGCAACAGGAGCCCCTAATTGTTAGCATTCAAATCAATTGCCACGGCGAATTGAGGTATGGACGATTGCCTCTTGTGTCTCAGATTCCCTTAACAACACTGCCATTTTAGACTTTATTGATAATAACATTATTGTTCCCATTATCTTTCACAATGATATTATTTGAATCCACTCTTGCTCTTGCTCTCTATTACCTCCATTGTCCTTAAATAAGGAAGATGCATTAAACACCCCAATCGATGCTTCCCCGCTATTAGCACAACTCCTGCTGGTAGAATCGCTCCTGTCCATTCCCATCTTTCTCCCACTAGCATCATAACAATTGAATTCTCCTCACTATAATCAGAAACAGGCTCATACTGAAGAGCACATGAAAATGATTCTGGGCATTAGATGTGATTTAGGAGATGCTGTATAGCCTTGTTGTCAAGTCAAAGCTAAGTTACTTTTCTTTTGGCAGCCTCCAGGACTTCTGATGGAGTTCCCAAGGCAGATGGTGCAAATCTGCTTCACCCTGACCCTGTCAATAGAGTTGTATTGTTTAAACGCACTATGAATCTGGCTCACCCCGTTTGCACATTGATTTTCTTTTCCTGTGTAAAACTTTTTTTTTTTTTTTTTTTTTTTTTTTTTTCCTGTGTCTCTCATCCTCTTTTCTGTGCATACCGGCATAGGGCAGCAATCTGTCAGAGCCAAAAAGCAAGGTTCACCCATGGTTTGAGCTATCAGCCTCCTATCTGTGAATGCTGCTTAGCAGCCCAACCCCTATGCGGAGAAATTTAAAGGCAAAATCCTCACGTCTCCTCCCGTGATTCCTACATTTCAGTAACACTGATTTATGATGAACGGTAATAAGAAAGGCAAGTACAAATACATACACATAACCTCCTAATCAATGGCATTAATTTCTCTTAAAAGACCATCATAAACATCTGTCCTCAACAGGCTGAATTGTCATCTGGAGGTGCCAACACCACTTCCTCACGTCCAGAGGGCTGAACAAGATACCTGCTCTCCAACCACCCGAGTGACACAGGATGGTCAAAGAAACACGAGTGGATAGTGCTTCTGTCTGTCGGTCTCCATCTACTTATAGAACCTGTAGGACTGGCTGAGACGAGCTTCCCCACTGGCTGACATCCAAAATTAAGGAGGAAGGATACAGGTTCACATGTGCCATTTGCTTTCATGCTGGAGTCTATTTGCTCTCTCTGATGCCACTACACACTGTTTCCCTGGAGGAGTAATCACTGAAATGGGGCTGGGAAGATCCTTGGGAAATTCGGTCATCCATCCATGGTCCCAAGGCAGGAGTTGCTCCACCTAAATCATTTCTGACAGAAGTTAAACCAATTTGTTCTTAAAAACCTTCAGTAAATAAAACTGTAGAAGACATAGGCACCAATACTTTGTTTGCCTGTGCCCTAATATCTGATAGTGCCATTGTCGTCATCTTTGTCATATTTTTGTGATGCTTTTGAAACCTCTTGAGATCAAACCGATGCACATTGTGTCATATTGTGTATCAGCGTTGGACGCTCTCTTGGGTTGTGTTTGCCACTGCAGGTGGGTTTTGGGCATATGTGTTTCACCTCCATTTTTCTCTTTCTCCTTTTCTGTGGTATTTTGAGATCTGTCCATTGTCTATCACACTGGGATGTTGACCAATTTCCAGGAACAAATAAGCCTTTGTGAAGACACTGATTGCAAGCTGTAATTGCTTCAGCAGTTCTCAGTTTTCCAGGAATCTCTTTTCAGGCTTTTTCTCACATCATTGTCTCCACCTTTCATAGTGGACTCTTATTTGTCTAGAACTTGTCATTTCAATTTGTGTCAAAGCTTTTTTTAAAACCAAGATACATGTTGTCCCATGCAGTGCTGGTGTGCTTTATTTCCTGAGTTTCTGTCTCAGTTTGACAGTTAACTTCCTCTGCTTGGGTTCAGTAAAAATGCTGAAAGCACCAAGTGCTTCAATGTCTTTTATTTCTGGAAATAAATAAGGGTTTTTATCGCTCTCCCTAGCTACAAAATGGAGACTTCTGCTTCAGAAGGAAGGCTGCAATCATGAACAATAGTTGCGAAGTAAAATTAATTTCATAATTTGACACAGACGTTTTCCCTAAAACTGTTGCAGTGATGACAGAAATATTAGCAATTCAGCTGCTAACTCACAAAATCTGCTCTAAGAAAGATAAGCTTATTTCCTGAAGCAGCTTGAAAGGAATGCCTTTTTTGTATAACTTAACATTTTTTTTCACTAAATCATTTGGGCTTTCTTAAAATGTATTCATGAATTTTAGAAGAGAATTTAACCCTAAGTCTCCCCTTCCTCCAAATATGTTTGGAGAAAAATGTGTTCGTTTTCTTGCAAAGAAGACAGGGCAAGCGTTCATCCAGCAGAACAACAAATGCAGCTTTTGCTTTTAATTATTTTTGTTGGAAAACCTGGAATTTACTTTAAAAGGGAAATATTTGGTAAGAAGTTCATTTTAGTAAAGATCATTAAAAAATCAGAAGAAACATCTATGCAGCTCTCAAGAAAATAAACCTGCTACCAGAGACCCTATATCTGAGGTCAGTGATGCAAATTATTGGCTTGAGGGATTCTCCCTGAACCCTTCTCATTCCTCCTGCTCTCTGCCTTACAAAACATCAGCCCTTTGGCTGTGGTTGTGTGTCACACATGGAGCTTCGACTCCTTCGTTACACCTTGCTGAGCTATGAGCCTCTCTGGCCTTTGGTATCACCAGAGTAGGCACCACCAAAACCGCCCAGAGTAATTATCAACAAATTAATCGGGGAAAAGCTTCTTTTTAGCACCTGGCAACATATCTTCATCACATTGACTTTAAAGTCCAGGAATGTCAAGTCAGTTAGGATGTCAACAGCCCTGATTAGTCAAAGGGGTCACTGAAGCTGGGACCAACCCTCAATTAAGCAGAGAGGAAGTGTTGTTTGTCAGGATGGTGAAAGTGACTGCGCTACAGAAGGTGAAGCCCTGTCGTGACACCACCATGCTGTTTTCATGGCACTTTAGTGTTATTAATATCCCCTCATTTTTTTTTTTTTTTTTTTTTTTTTCTCCAGGGCATGCAATTAGCTTAGGGGAAAGTAGCCTAATTTCACCAAGAATGGCAGTTTGATCAGATGCAGAAATGCTGCTGAAATGGAAATGATGACTTTTTCTGCACCTTTGACAGGGGAGATCAAATTAAGTGGCCAGAAAGATAATTTCCTTTTTACAATCAGTTCAAGTTCTTGAACCCTTCACAGGCAGACTGGCTAATTATGGAAAAAGGTAGATGACGTTATCTGAGATTTGCATATCAGGGCTTGCCGGATGATGATCTTAGAGCAATAGCTTTCTCACCCTAAAGATGCATTTATGTTTGAGTCAATAGTGACCCATTTCTGGGGAGGAAACAATTTACATAATACAAAAACAACAGAAAAAATCAGTAAAGTAATTCCTGGCAGGTCTGCCTGTGGTGACTCATGACTTAATTCCTTGTCCTGTGGAGATTGTTCAATTCTGTTAAGCACTGAGCTGAGCATCTTCTTATGACTTTTGTGCTAAAGTCATGAAAATCCTTACTTCTCTGGTCTTTGGGCTGGTAGGGGAGAGGGGTGGTCCGTCCTTGTCCTATGTTACAAGCACAATTATTTTACTAAATACTCATCATTTTTATTGATAACTACACACTCAATTAATATATTCAGTAAATTTTACATAGACTTATATGGCATTAAAGGTGCTTTCTGGGGGAGAATTAGGGAGTTTATCGGATGAAAATCAGTTGACATAATTGAATTATCTTGAATCTATGACATGCCAAGTGAATCAGGAGACTGGCAGGTAGGTTGGTAGAGCAGAGTCCATCTCCCCTCACACTTGTGTTTTTTTGAAGGTGCTATAGCTGTAGGAGTAGCAACCCTCAGAGACCCTGCTCATATGCTGGGTTGTTATTATAGCGATGGGAAATTACACAGTATTATTGTCTGGCAAAACCTGAAAGGACTTGGCCTGTGCCTCAACGGGAAGTGAGGCTTGGACCAGTCTCTGGATTATTTTGGACCCATGGTGGTTTGATACAGGCAGTTGTAAAGATTGTATCATTGCTTGCTTTCAAGAGCAAGCAGATTCAGGCAGATTGTGCCACATATAAACTTGGAATAAACAATCCATTGGGCTGATTCAAGCAGGCCAGCCAACCTTTTGCAGGCCAGCCAACCTTTTGCAGGCCAGCCAACCTTTTTTTTTTTTTTTTTTTTTTTTTTTCTTTCTTGCTTTTTCTTTGTACTTTGACTGTGTTTTCTTCTCCTATCCATCACTGAGTCAATTAATCTGCCATGGGGACATTTGCCCAACTGTGTTAGACAAGCAACAGTCTTTGTCAAAGCACTTCCATGGTTGAGCACAAACATCTGTGGACAGCGTGTGGTGCTGCTGCTAACAGGGAGACGGACAAAGCACACATCTTCCTGCAAGCCTGACTTTAGGAGGCAGATATGGCGTTTAAACCCTTCATGCTTCTCCCTTCGTGCTTTTCAAATAAGTCCTTTTTTCTCCCTCTCTCTCCCTGTTGCTGTTCTTTGAATGACAGGCTAAACCCAACGTCTTGTTTTTGCCTGTGGATCTAAGGGGATGATGGAGATTGTATTTATTTATTTATTTATTTGCCAATTTATTTATCTATTTATTTATTTATTAATTCTGTGCAGCAATCTCAACCATCTCCCACAAGTAGCAACACTGGAATGGTGTGTAGCTGTGACACCCACCAGCTGTCTCTAATAGCTAAGTTCTTGCTGCTTCCCCAGTCTGAGCAGGCTCATCCTCCAGTCGATGGCAGAAGAGAGAGGCACCTCTCTATTTCAGGGAGCTGAAAGGGTTTGTGTCAAATCAGATCAAACCTTCCCTTGGCCAGGACCCTCAATGGCCAGTCCACCTTCCAGCCGGTGCTGTGGGAAGATGGAGGATCAGGGCAGATGTTCTGGGACCGTCTCAGACTCACCTCCTCCCAG
This sequence comes from Stictonetta naevosa, assembly GCA_011074415.1. Taxonomy (NCBI): domain Eukaryota; kingdom Metazoa; phylum Chordata; class Aves; order Anseriformes; family Anatidae; genus Stictonetta; species Stictonetta naevosa. The sequence continues at coordinate 1,111,980 of CM021698.1, forward strand.
CAGTCTGAAGCTCAAGGCATCCCGGAGCTGACACATATCTTTGGGTTTGTCCCTGCCTGCACCACCTGCCCAACATCAGAGAGATGTTGCACCTTCAGACTCACCTTCTGATTCTCTTGGCTGTGGAGGGAGATGATGAGAGTAGCATAGATGAGATGTCTAAGACGAGACTCTTCCCACCCAATATGCTTAACAGACACTTGGTTTGGATACTAGCATGAGATGGCTCGTGTCTGAAGAGTGCTTCTGCTACCTGCTAACCAAAAGGAGAGTTTAAATGAGGTTAGCTGGAAACATCTACATTTTGAAAATCTCCCCATTACTACTGGAATTTCACCTTTAAGGTTTGGACAACCTGTTACCTAAACTCAGCTGAAGGAGAAAGAAGGTCTGATGCAGATAGCAATGAAACCAGCTGCGTGTGTGGTGGCCCTGGTAGGCACTGCCTCTTTAGGTATCTGTAATTAGAGAATAAGCATTCGAATTCTTGTCTGAAGCCATGTGGAAAAGCTCTAGTGGAAACGGGAACGAGAGAAATGGTTTGGTTATGAAACTTCCCATCGAGCCAACTAAAGCCAGAGGAATATAAGGAAGTACATGGAAGGAGGGGAACCATGGTTTGTCTTTATGAGAGATGACCTGCCTGAAACGTCCTAGTCATGCTTATTCAAGCGATGTCAATCAGTGACCGTGAAGGTACTAAATTTAGCATTATTTTTTTGGTTGATGCTTGCTTGCCAAAGCTGGATAACTGCAAAGGAGCAGGTGCAAGACCATATGCAACATAGCTGAAAAGCCTGTGCCAGTGCCTGCATTGCTGTGTCGTCCATCCCTGTCCTTCCTTTGAAGGCATGGTACTTTGAATGTCACAGCTCTGATTCCATCTGTGCCAGTGACCTTGCCAATTGCCTTTGCCAACCACAAGGAAATCAGTGGAAGAGGGAAAAACACAGTTCTGGATCCTTTGCATTTGGTCTCAGATCCTGCTTTTATCCAAAATTAAAAAAAAAAGAAGGATTTGAGTCTGATAATAGACACAGGCTGCAAGAGAGAGCAGAATCCTCCAACCGCAGCAGAGTCTCATTGCTGAAAAGACATCTGCATCGGATGTGATACGCACTGGTTCTAACAAAAAATTTGGAGGCAAGATGTGTTCCCTACTTGTTGTGCTATGACTTGCAACGATGGGAAGTGATGAGTGCGTGTGAGTGATAACTGGCTGGTGATTGCCTCCTGCGTGACAAACTCGGCGTACTGTTGGAACGGGACCGCATGGGTGGTGCTCGGGACAGCTCTGCTTTCCCTGTCTCGACGACCCCTCCTCCTCACAGATGCCAGATGGGAGGAATGTCTGCACCACAAAGTAAATATCAGGCTGGAGAGTGGGTATAGGCTTGCTGAGCGCCGCAGCCTCTATGCTTGCTGCCTGGCTCTGGAGCTCAGACACCATGGGTGGGATCCATCCTCCAAAGCTGGATGTTGGCAAGAGAGACACCTCTGCCTGAGCTAGCTCCCTGGCATCTATTTACTGAAATTTGATCAACATATTCACATGTTGCCAAGGGTGTGATTTGTTTCATCCCAACACAGGCACTTGAAGTATGACAAATGATTCCTCCCCTAAAATTTTCTTCTTCTCTTCACCTGAGCTATGGAGAAAGCACCTACAAAGCTCCTACCCTTGAGACTTCTGGAGCTGAATCCCTCCTGGGATGCCCACGACGTACTCAGGTGGTGGTTGAGGAGGGTAAGTTCTTCCTATAACTGACTCATCCTGACTGAGCTGAGCTTTTTTGGAGAGCTAGGCTTTTATCAGGGTGATGGGAAAGTTCTTGCTCCCTCCAAGCCAGAGGGTTCAAGCTAATGTTGTGCCTGACATTGAGCACCTCTATAAACAACAGATAATTGAGTGAACTCAAATCTGGACCTCATTTGCTGTTTAGAGAGCTCCTGGAAGGACATGTAGTTTGGAATCATAGATTTGCATAGAATTGTAGTTTACTGAATGGGCTTCCCAGAAGGCTGGTCTAAATGACCTTGAGAAAAGCAGAAATGCCTGCCCTAGTTGTATCTTTCAAGAATAAGGTGCTAACGGAGAGGGAAGGTTCTGGGAAGGCTGGAACATCATCCCCAGACAAATTTATCACCAGCAGAGCTCTACTACTGAGTCATTGATGCTTCTGCTGAGCTCATTCCCCTGCCCTGCTTGGATGTTCACATGTTGCAATCAACTCTCACAACCCTTCAGAAAAATCTGGGTCCCCAAAGCCTCCGCCTCCGCCACCGGTCTCTGCCTCGCAGCCGGCACAAGTCACGGCCAGGAAAAGGCACGCAGGAGGATGGGTGTCCGAAAAGTTGGGCCTCACAGCTTCTTGAGGCAGCTGGGCCATTGTGAGCAGATGTGGAGAGAAGCGGAGGGCTGGCACAACAATTAGTTCTGTGGGGCACACGACAAGCTGCGTATATTAAGAGCAGACCTGCTTGGAAAGCTTTTAAACAGAAACGAAACATCCCTCTTTGGCAAGATGTTCAGCGGAAAATTTCAAGTTGTCAGTTAGACCCTCTCCCTTCCCCCTCCCTGGTCTTTCCTCTCTTTTTTTTTTTTCTTGCTTTTGGCTAAAAACCTTTTGGTTTCCAGCTACTTCAATGAGAAGATTTCATTTGTGAAGCTTTTGGTGGAAAACAAAAGCCAGTGCTGATGGAAATGGATATGCTCCATGGCATTTTTCACCGAGTTGGAGAGAAACACGCATGGGCAGGGAAGCTTACCTGACCCGTCTAACAAAAGGAACCACCTTGCTGCTCAAAATCTGCCATGCTCGGCATTTCTAGATCATCACGGCTGGAACAATGCCGCTAATAAAAACACCAACTGGAAATCTGTGCCTGCTTTTAATTAAGAATGGGATATTCATAAGCAATCACCACTGGTTGAATTCTGCCTCAGCAAAGTCAACCACTTACCCCGGAGGGCAGAGAAGTGACTATTTCCAGACTGTGTGGTCTTGGGCGAGCTGCTTTCCCACCCCGTGCCTTGGCGGCGTGGTCTCTCACACGCTGCACGTCTTCCTCCGGACCACTCCGTCGACTGAAAAAAGCCCTACAGAGTTAATGGTTATTATTAACACATGGCTGCTCTGCTCGTCTGCATTGTGAAACCCTCGGTGCTGCTCAACATGACAGCCGCTCTCCCAAAATAAGTGCTGTTGTTTTTAAACATAGCTATATTTTTACCCGCATATTTCTGAGTCATTTGGGGTCAGAGTATTGATTCCATTTGTCACCCAGCTTTATCTTGGCCGGAAAATGTGTTTGCAAATAAATAATCAGCAAGAAGGAATTCATGGGATGTGATGTAATTACTCCGCTTTCCTGCAGGGCCAAAACATCTTGTGAATTGTAATAATACAGCTCCTTCTCTCGCTCTCTTTCTTTCATCTGGCTCCCTCACTTGTATTGCTTCTGAGTCAATATCTGAGGATTTCACAGTGGGTCTGTTAATCTCTCCCCCTCTTTTCTCTTCACCTCCTTGCAGAAGGACTCGGGGCAGAAGGCAGTCCAAGTGCTGAGGGCTGCAGGATTTGGCAGCTGGGTTGCGGTGGTTGCCCCTGGGCAGGGAGACCATGCCCCCGGGCAGTTCAGAGGATCCCAGCCTAGAGAGAACAAGGCAGAGGAGCCCACGAGATTCTCTGGAAATGGGGAAAAAGTCCCAAAACCAGGACTACAACCCAGATGCGGGTTCTCTCTTGAACTTCTGTGCCTTTCTATTTTTAGCTGGGATTGATGTTTCTCTGTCCAGGTGGGTGGCTGTACTACATGAATGAATTCATGACACCCTCCTTGAACCTTGTGGTTACTGCTTGCTCTACTGACGCCACTGGCCTTATAAACACAGGCTAGAATTGCAGTGCTGCACCCAGCTAGACGCACATCTCCAGAGCCCCTTCGGACATGCAAATTTTTTATTTTTTATTTATTTATATTATCTATTTTATTTATTTTATTTATTTTTGTGAGGTGGTGCAACACGTCTGGAAGGATATCAAGGTCTTGCCTGGGTCCATAAAGAGGTATTTCCCTGGGACTGAATAACTACAGAGGCTCGTGCCCTGCAATAAAAGATGCTTCATCACACCTTGTGCTGGCACGAGTCAGCTGCCCTCTGGATGGCCTCCCTACGTGAACCCACTGCCCTGCCCTCCCGAGCACCGCTCTGACCTCAGCACATCCTGCGGGTGTGTAATGGGTGGGATGAGCCCAGAGCTGGGAGAGGTGAGGATGTCACAGCGGGACGGAAACCCGGCACCTGGTCCTCTCCCAGGATCAGCAGATTCTCTGCATTCACACGGGAGGGAAATGGAGATCGGCCAGTGTTAGAGGCTTCACCTCGCCCCTCGCTTACCCCCATCACCCCCTCCGGAGAGCAGACCCCTCTGCTGCCCTCTGGTAAACCAGAGTCCATACCAGACTGTGGTGGTTGACACAATTCTTCTCGTGATCTCATCCCCTGGGCTTCCTTACGCCACGGGGATGTGCTGGATGAATTGGTGATTGGTGCACTAATGGTGTCTGAGATAACGCCCCTTCACGATGGGTGTCAGGAAGCTGATGCTTCCCCTGCTGAAGACATCGCAAAAGGAAACAGGTCCATGAAAGAGGCATTTTGCCGTCTGCTGAAGTGTGAAGTGTGTGGGAGGTGAGTGGTCCAGGCCAGGGCCATCAGCAGGCTGATAAATACAGCATTCCTATCCCCACCCTTCCTTGTAAAGCAAAAAATAATTTTAATAGCAAACAGACAATCAAGCTGTCCTCAGCTTTCTGGTTACGAGGTGTCTGTGGTTCCAGATGGCTCACATGATTGCCAGGAAATGTTGTTATTAAACAAATTAAAAATGAGGGAATCGTTGCAAGGTGTAGCATTTTGCTTGGTCCTAGGTTTAACTTGAAATGCTTGGGGAAAGAGGAACCCTTCTGCTAGCAGGTGGGGACCCAGTGTTCCCAGGACTAGAATGGGGGGTGAGGAAGGCTGGGGTGTGATAGGAGGTCCAGGACATCCCAAACCAAAGGATGGATCCCAGTTGCTGCTGGTGATTGATCCCAATTGCTCCTTTCAGGTGTGCTCGCTGTGTGCTCGCCGCGGGGTGCTCTCACCAGCAGAGAAATGTGCAAAACCAAAGACCCCCGGAGTATTCACGCACTGAACCCACAGAGAGTGAGAAAAACCCAGTTCCCATGAACTAAAACAGATGCCTTCACACAGCGCTGAGCTATTGTTTCCATGTGATAGAGAACACCACTTTTCGGGTCAGAAAGGCTCATTCCCACCCCATGAGTGACATCTTAGTGTGCACAGCCCCGGCTCTTTCATGATGAAAGGTCTGGTTTCCAGACTGAGACCTCATGGCCCTGCCTCCCTTTGACCTTTTGTTCTTTAAAAAGATGACTATTTGCTTGTTTGGGTCTGCTCAGATGATCACATGGTCTTTTCTTGTTGGAGTCATTCAATGCCTTGTAGCTGTAAAAATATTTATGGCCCTAGTGATCCAGGCCTGGGAGGAAATCCCTTCCCCCAGAGGATGAATTTCATTCAGATAGTGATGTCAGCTTTCTGACGGCCTTATTCAAGTCATGTTGTAGGGGAAGGACCTCCCGAAAGGTCACCAGCTCCCACCAATGTTAAGAAGGAGTGGAATCACCCAAATCTATTCCGCCTTTTTGAGGCCCCACTTGGAGTATTGCACCCAGGTCTGTGCGCTCAGCACCAGAAGGATGTGGGGCTGTTGGAGTGGGTCCAGAGGAGGCCATGAAGATGCTCAGAGGGGCCAAACCCCAAATCCTAATGACCATTAAAATGGCAAAATGCTGAGGTTTCAGGAGACAGAATGGTGATGTGAAGCCAGAATTTCTTGGGAGCATGTGTGGTGACAAGCAGGGAGATAAGCTGGGTGATGGAGCAAACTCCAACAGGAGGGACGGTAACAGACCACTACCTCTGAGGAAGCATTTCTTGTGCAAGAATGCATGGACTCTGACCTCTGTCCTGGGCTTTGAGGTAAAACACCATCTGATGAGGAATATGGACTCAGAACCGTGTAATTTGACATGTAATCTCCTTCATCCTTCATCAAACTTTTTGCTCCATGTGTGATGAATTTCTGGTGTCTTCCTTCCCCATGGAAGATAAGCAGCCATCACCTCTCTACACCATGCTCCCTACCCTCCTCCTTTCTGGTTCTATCTGTTCTGTCAGATGGTCTGAGTGATCCACAGCTCATTAAATTGAGCTGTCAACTTGAATTTAACTGTGACTTTTGCTGTTGCTCTTCCAGATCTGAAAAATGGTTCATGCATCTGCAAATTCACCTTCTTTTTCCAGCTATATTATTAAGTCTAATAAAATGCATTACTTTTACCTACAAAGCTGTCCTTGCATGTGTAATGAAAGGCAGGCAGTTCTGGCTTTATTCCAGCCTTGTTTTTCTTGCACAAGCAACAGAGAATTTTGTAGCTAAGAAGTTGTGTTGGCATTGCCCTTCCAGATGAGCAGAGGTCCTGGGGGCAGGTAATAATGCTCCCCTGTCTGGTCCTGCTCCATGTATAGGGTAGGATACTTCCTTTCCCTCATCTGTTTACAGGATGCAGTCTTTGGAGCAAGAACTTTACCTGAGATGTCTTCATTGGCATGCACTGCTCTGAGCATGTTTTTTTTTTGTTGTTGTTGTTGTTTTTTGGATGATCTCCACAGCTCCTTTCTGATTTAAATAATTCTATGGTGCTAGGCTATATGTTGACATATACTTCTCTCTGGTGACCAGCAACAGGACCCGAGGGAATGGCACGGATCTGGGACAGGGGAGGGTCTCTTTCAACTCGGGGTACTACTATGAGGGCAGTGAGAACCTGGTGCAGGCTGCCCCTGTGGGTGCCCCATCCCTGGCAGTGCCCAAGGCCAGGCTGGATGGGGCTGGGGGCAGCCAGGGCTGGGGGCAGGGGGTGAAATTAGAGAATCCTTAAGGTCCCTTCCAAGCCAAACCATTCTATGATTCTGTGATTCTGTGATTCTATAACATCTCTTAATGCAAGAGACTCTGGTCTTACCACTGACCAAGGAAACATCAACAAGGATATGATAAAGCTGTGACCTAAACTGATGCTTATGTGCATGTGCACATAAATATATGCACATATATTTAATAGGCTTGTGAATTTAAGTTCCCAGGCTCATTTTAAGGAAGTCTTTATAGGTGCCCTTCGGAGATCAAGGCATGGAGGCGAGAGAAAAAAAAAAACAACAACAACTGAAACGTCCATAGCTAAAGGTGAGAAAAGCCATGGATTCAAGTTTTGTAAAGTCCTGGAATGGGGTTTGCCTTCGCTAAGCTCAATATTTGAGCCTGTAAGGGCTGGCTTAATGTAGACTCCCAATTTTAAGGTAAATTTCAGAGAGAGACAGCCTTCCTGAAGCATCTGCAGATCTCCGTTTCATGGCTCCTGAAACTGAGCAGATAGTCCAGAGCTACTGTACTGACACGGGCTTTGTTGGACGCTGTGGTGACACCCGTTTTGAGATGATGGATTCCTGTTTTGAAAGTGCCCACACATCAGTGTAGTGAGTGCTGCAGGGAAGCCATGAAAAACGAACTGTTCAGTCTGCAGAGAAGGGCTTGGCCAGTGACAAAAGTACGGGTCAGAGCAGCAAAAAAAAAGGAGAAAGCAGAATTTTGACAGTTTATTTTCTAGCAGGCTCCATCTATCCCAAGCAAAAAGTAGGCGATGAGCACCAAATATTGGACCAGAGGAACATGCAATCACCTCACTGATTTAAGCTGTGATGGAAACTTGCACAGAAGATAAATGACGGCAATTAAAACCATAAGGCTTTGGGATGTAAACAGCAAACTGGTTGGAAACTGCAGTCGGTGTGGGTGCATAAGAGTGAATGGAAGAGGGACATGAGACTCCCACCGAACAAATAAATAAATAAATAAAATCTGAAGATTTTTGAGCCATTTCAAATAAAAAATGTCAGGAGGAAGCAATGTTTCTGGTTCGAAGCTGAATCTAGACATCGTTTTTAGAGGATTCAATAACTCTGCAATATGTTTATTTCTGTTTCAAGCGGATCCCAAATGAAGTCTTTAGGACTTTTATTTTTAATCTCATTAATCCATTTCATTCCAAGGGATTGATTTCAATCCCTTTCACCAGTCAAGCAAATAATCTGTTTTCATTTGAACCTAAATGTTTTTTTTAGCTTTAGCAAACAAACAAACAAAACAAAAAAGTATTGAAATAAATCCAAAGGTATTGCCCAGCTACCCTAATTCTGGCATTTCCTAAATTTTAAGTGTTTAATCCTGCAGCTCTAATGCTTTCTGAAGGCAGGTGTCTAAATGTAATTAGAATGGCTTATGGGTTTCCACAACAGGCTGCTGTCCCACGAGCCCAACCTGTGATTCTGCCCAGCTCTGTTTCATAAAATGAAACCAGGAAGCCTCCCAAACACGGTGTTTATCCTAAGATTTATGTAACAAATTAATTGCCCTTTGAGCTCCGGCTAAAGATCTGTGGGCCTGCGGAAGTGTTTATGAAACCCAGCCGCCTTTGCTTCCCCCGCGCGGAGCTGCGCTCGCTCTTGTGACAGAATTAATCAGGGAGGTATGGCAACCCCCGGCCGGTGCCAACGGGAAGCATGCGAGGCTTTGTGAAAATAATTAACTTCTTGTAAAGGGGAATGTCATCCTTTGGCCACGCGGGGATTGAAAACGACTCCTCTCCGTTTATCTTCTCTCTCTCTATTTTTTAAAAAAGGCTTTCTGTTACCCGCTTGGATGAAAATGAAGCTGTTGGGTTCCTTATTCTGGCTTGCAGCAGGTGAACCTGATGCCTCCTCTCCAAGCTCCCCCCTCCACAATTACCTCCCCCAGGTCCTCAGAGATCAGAGCTGCTTTCAAGTGAGCTTGGGCCAAAACCGCAGCTGGCCAGGGCCAATTTGTGCAGTTCCACATTAATCTGCTCGAGCCCTGGGCAGGACTGGATTGTATTTAAACAGCCCTGGGCTGGTCTGGAGTGAACCTCAGCTGAATTTCCGTGCAGGCATGACACAAAGGCAGGCCAAGTTTCAAATGAACCTGGGCTGATTTTTATTGCTCCAGTCAATCACAGACATTTTTTCTCTCTCCATCTCCTTATTATTATTATTATTATTATTATTTCCCTTTTAATTTTGCTTTTATTCTAAATTTCGATACTGAGAGCAACTCCCTTTCTGCCAAAAAGAATGCGAGCCAACGCTCTCTCACTTCTCATTCATCTTCAGTGAAGGAAGTAAAGTAATTTATACTTCAGCTTCAGCCTTGTTCCTCATGCCATGCCATCCTTTGATGCTGGAATGTAACTGGTTCTGCAGAGGGCAGGTGGGTGGTGAGCACAGAGCAATGTCACTGAGAAGGAAAACCTCCTGAGTGAGCCCTGCAGGGACCGGTGCTCACACCCCACCTGAAAGCCTGAAAAGCCAAGCTATATTTAAACCATCTACCATAGCACCCTTTGTCATGGGTTTTAGCAATTTGTTGTCCCCAGAAGGGCACCTGCTTGTGAGATACTCGTAGCTGTGGGGCACGAAAGGTATCTCTGCTGGAGACATCTTGCTCAACTTCATTTCCTTTACTCTTCTCATTTTCAGGGTTTTCAGTTTTCAGGATGCTTCACAGGGAAGGAAAGGAGGAGTATTTCATGACACCTTGGGTTTGCAGCTCCCAGATGATGGAACATGGGCAACGTCAGCTTTGTGTGTCACTAAAAACCCAAAGCATAGACACGAGGCTTGCTTTAAGCCAAAGCGCTGGGCTATGTTCTTAAAGCTCCATTTATATTTATCATCCCTTCACACCCCCAGTCTTAATTCTGGTAAAATGCCCAACCTTTGCTCTTCCATGTGCCCAAACCACAGAACCATAGCACCTGGTGCGACTGCTCTGTGCTGATGCAGGCAGGATACGCAGTGCTCCTTCCCCGTGCTAAGACCTGCACTTGCCCTCCTGGAGTCATAGAGGAATTCAGAATAAAGTGATTATTGCTGGAGTTTCAAATAACCCTTTTCAAGATGGTTGTTCCTCTCTGGACTAATCAGTTCCACAAGTGCAATAAATTGGACAAGGGCTGCTTAGAGGGAGCTGAAGGAAAGCCAAGGTTTGCAGGCTGAAGCACAACCTCTAGCTCCAATTTCTACTCTGGGGAAAGAGTGGTTGGGGCTCTCAGGGGAAATTTTAATTGATCAAATTTCACCTTCCTTCTCTGAGTCCCCCTTTCCTTCCTGCTCCATCTTTCTCTCCTTTCTTTCCCTATTGTAATTTTTTTTTTTTTTTTAGGTATTTTCCCTGCTTCCTGAGAAACTACGTTCATGGCCATCTTTCTGCACATAACTTCACACTTTATGTGAATTAAGGTCCAGCATGCTGCAAAGATCAGCTTGATTTCCTCTGCAGTCTGGATGTGATTTTCATTGCTGCAGTAGCTGAGAAAGCTGATAGCATAAGGGCAGGGGAACACTAACCCCCTCTGAAACATGCTGAAACTGTCTCCCCCGTGATTTTCTTTCAAAACACCACTCTGCATAGTATAATAACACATTTGCATTCAAAGACCTATAAATCCTTCTAGAATCCAGCTCAGACACCCACCCGAACAGAAACACACAACTGTGGGTCCATACACTGCCCACAAATCAAAATCAACACTAATTTAACAAGCAAAATGAATACAGATTTAATCTCCCTTTCCCCCCATTCTTCATGTATAAAATGAAGGGGATGTTTCTGCCTCTCCACCAGCTGGGTGGAGATTGTCTCTTGCTCTTGGTGGGGAGAAATTCCAAGCAGAATCTTAAATCAGAAGCTGAAAATTGGTTGAAATGTGTCTAAGGAAAGGGTTAAGATGTGGAGGAATTTGCCCAAAGCAAAAGATTAATTGAAACATCTCTTTAATTTCTCAGCAACTCTTCTCTTTCCAGAACTGCAAGAATTTGGTTGGCCTGACTCTGTGATGTTTTGCTGTTTGTTTTGCTGTTTTGATGTTTGCAGGACTTCGCTGCTGGTGTTCCTGTCTGCCTGCGCTGGACTTCAGATATTTTGTCAGTCTCATTGTGCTGGGCAGCTTCAGCCTTAAACATACAAATAAAAGGGCGTTAGCATAAAAGTGGAAGACAAAAAGGGATGAGAGAGAAAAGCCATTTCACTGGCCGAGTGGGGATGTCCTGAACTCTGTGCACATTTACTGTGAGCTTCCTTCGATGAGGCTGTGCTGGTGATTCAGCCTTGGAAGTGTGCTGTCCAGCTGTCCGTCGTCTCCACATTTTGCTCCTCTCCTTCACGCCCTTCTTAGCAATGCATTGTATTTATATGCTACTTCTTGGTTTCAAAAGCACCATGGAGGTATCATGTCACTAACACAATGTGACAGGACAGACAATTGAGTCCCCTTTCCAGAGCCATCTCTTGCTTAGAAGGACAGACATGAATAAACCAAGCTGTTAGTCTTGATGCTGAAAGACATTTGAACCAGGTCTTCTCTCTCCCCTTAGTATTGAAACAACATTTCTGAGGGGTGTTCTCAGTATATCTGATGGATATTACTCTTGCTTTAAGCTTTTAGCATGTGAATGAAGATAAAAAAAAAAAGTCACCTTCTTTTTTATGTGAAAAAGAAAAGGAAGGGGAGAAATCGGAAAAACCTAAAATGCAAAGGGAGAGTGGATTGCAATAGGGAGAAATCCTGGTGGAATGGGCAGAAGGAGCTGAGACAGCAGAAGGGATGGAGGGAAGAGCCAAAACACATGGCCATGGCATGTTTATCCAATTATGTGATAGCGTCTCTCTGTGATTGCATTAGCCTATCTGTAACAGGACAAGCTCCTATAGCTTCGGGGAGGAAGGACAGATGGCTGCCTTGACATGCTGGATTAAAAATGTTGCTGCTCTGGATGCCACAGATAGCTACTTAATTAATTGGAGAGGAAGAAAACAATTTGAGAGCTCGTCAGAATGCCCCAAGGACATCTCCAGCAGTGGGAATGTTGGGATCCCCACTATCAGCTACGAGCAGATGGATGGGCTGATGACAACCCTCAAACATCTTCCCTCACCACAGCAGCCTGGGTTGGCTGGACTCTGCTCTCATCCCCAACCCTCCAGCAGTGGCACCAGATGGGAACTGGGTTGGAGAAAAGCTCTTCTTTTTGTTGTGTTGGTGCATTTATAAGACCACAGGTATGCCACTCACCCCCCACAAGACATCTTAAAACAGGACTTAGAGACAGTGGGCAGAATTGTATTATTTCTTTGCTACGGATTTTATGCACTAGAATGCATGCCCTTGTATATTTTTCCTTATGTTCTTGTTCCATGGCAGAAACCTCTCATTTTTGTCTCTGGATGAGGGTGTCTTTACCACTTCTCTAGGAACCTGCTTGGTAATTAAACTAATTTCTAAGAGGTGGTCACCCAGCAGCCCCATGCTCTGATAGAGCTGTGCTTCACAGCTTTGCAAAATGCCTCTGTTGTGGGGATTCACAGTGGCTGAACTCAGTTCTGCATCAGTGAGGAAATGACCATTTTACTTCTTGAACCTCAGCATCTGCATCTATAAATGAAGATGTAAGGAACAGAGGTAAGAGGTAATTGCATTCAGATTTAATGGTGCAAAAAATAATGTTAATTCTAATCTTGTGCTTGCGCAGCAGTTTTAGCACGAAACCACCCAACAAGCCCCAAAGCTAAAATTTGACTGCCTCCAGGGTAAGTAAATTTGTGTCAGCTTCCAATAGTCTCTAATACATTGTTATATTCATGTTTAAACATTTTTGCCTATGTTTTCTTTCTAGACTGTGATTCTGCCACAGGATATAAGTTCATAGTGCTAACCATGGGGTACATCCTAAGGAACAAATCCAATATTGAGTCATGTTAATAACTGTTTTTAATAGAAAAGGCAAAGACAGACAAAGAAACACCAGAAATAAAAGTATGTCATTTATCTGGGTCCATTTAGAGAGCAGGCAGCAACTGTTTCCATTGATTATTTATCTCCAATGACTTATTGAACATGAGTGAAATGCGAGTGATGAACGTGAGTACAATGAGCTAGGGAGGAATTAGATGATCTTTAAGGTCCCTTTCCACCCAAACCATTCAGATTCTGTGATTCTACATTGCTGTGCCCATGGTACTAAAAAATCGCTCTTGACCTGTGGTGGTCCATAGTATGAAATTGTTAATATTCTTCTAAATAGAGTGCCCCTGTATGGTTTTACTGGTTATGATTTTATCTGTTTATGGTTTAATTTAGCTAACATTTTCCCGGGCAATTCCCAGGCATCATCTGGGGTCTCAGGGATCCCAGAGGATTTCAGGGTGGAAAGTTAAGCAGTGCAGAGGTGTGTGAGATAGCAGTCAAGCCTGTGCCTTGCTCTGTTTGCTGTTGCAGACATAGCTGGTGTACATACAACACGGAGGAATCAGGTGGTAGCTGCATTTTCTGCTCTGGGCCTTCCCCTTGTCTACAGCTGAGGGCATAAAGAGCAGATCCAGCGACCACATGAGGGGCACGAGGTGACCAAGATCAGCTTGGAGAATTCAGCATTCAGACACAGAGGTTTCATGCAAGTTGTGTTTTTCCAGCTTGCCTCTGTCCCAGGCAAGGTCTCATCCATGTCTTGTGTGTTTGTGATGGAATTAAACCTTCAAGGCCACCTCTGGAAGGCCCAGCTCTCTGTGAAGGCTTTTGGCTGTTTGCTTCGTGCAAGTGCCAATGGCATCTCTGAGTTCACTGCAGTGAAAGCAGGCCCTTCTCTTACTGAGTTTAGAGGGTGCATGGGTGCTAGATGGAGAAAATACACCATGGTGTGATAAATAGGTAGCCAGCAGTGGTGTTACATTGCAAGATGCAAGACTGTGTTGATTTATGTGGGTATTTTTAAAATCATCTTTTTTTGTTTGTTTGTTTTTAATGTTTTTATTAAGTTTTATTTTATTTGAATGGATTTGAGAACGTGCCCCAAAGATACAGAATCACAGAATAGTCTAGGTTGGAAGAGACCTCCAAGATCACTGAGTCCAACCTCTGACCTAATGCTAACAAGTCCTCCACTAAACCACATCCCTAAGCTCTACATCTAAACGTCTTTTAAAGACCTCCAGGGATGGTGACTCAACCACTTCCCTGGGCAGCCTATTCCAGTGACTAACAACCCTTTCCGTAAAGAAGTTTTTCCTAATATCCAACCTAAACCTCCCCTGGCGCAACTTTAGCCCATTCCCCCTCGTCCTGTCACCAGGCACGTGGGAGAACAGACTGACCCCCACCTCACTGCAGCCTCCGTTAAGGTACCTGTGGGGTGTGATAAGGTCGCCCCTGAGCCTCCTCTTCTCCAGGCTGAACAACCCCAGCTCCCTCAGCTGCTCCTCGTAAGACTTGTTCTCCAGACCCTGCACCAGCTTCGTTGCCCTTCTCTGGACTCGCTCAAGCACCTCGATGTCCTTCTTGTAGCGAGGGGCCCAAAACTGAACACAGTACTCGAGGTGCGGCCTCACCAGAGCTGAGTACAAGGGGACAATCACTTCCCTGGACCTGCTGGCCACACTGTTTCTTATACAAGCCAGGATGCTGTTGGCCTTCTTGGCCGCCTGAGCACACTGCTGGCTCATATTCAGCCGACTATCAACCAATACTCCCAGGTCCTTCTCTGCCAGGCAGCTTTCTAACCACACATCTCCCAGCCTGTAGCTCTGTTTGGGGTTGTTGTGCCCCAGGTGGAGGACCTGACACTTGGCCTTGTTGAACTTCATGCAGTTGACCTCAGCCCATCGGTGCAGCCTATCCAGATCTTCCTGCAGAGCCTTCCTACCCTCGAGCAGATCGACACACGCACCTAACTTGGTGTCGCCTGCAAACTTACTGAGGGTGCACTCGGTCCCCTCATCCAGATCATCGATAAAGATGTTAAAGAGGACTGGCCCCAGTACCGAGCCCTGGGGGACTCCACTAGTGACCGGCCTCCAACTGGATTTGACTCCATTCACCACAACTCTCTGGGCCCAGCCATCCACCAGCTCTTAACCCAACGAAGCGTGCGCCAGTCCAAGCCATGAGCAGCCAGTTTCCTGAGGAGAATGCTGTGGGGAACAGTGTCAAAAGCCTTACGTATACATATCTACTGGTCATCAACCTTTGATATCTCCCACAAATGCAAGGACATTTGGACCAAAGAATGTGAGGAAAGAGTGCTAAATTCTGGGTCTGTTCAGAGCAGCCTGGACATGCACTGGGGAGGACTAACATACTTTTGTCCAAACTTGATTGACCTGCATTTTTATTTTTTTAAAACTGCAGTATTACTATAATTGCCTGTAAAGAATGAAGTCAGTGCTTGGAACAAGAGAAGTAATTTCTCAGAGGGTCCCGAGCCCAAAGAAAATTGTTCATTTTATGAATGAGTGAAAATGTTCAGTGGTTTCCCCATCAAGGCAGATTTTGAAAGATTTTTGGCTTGTGCGTAGAGGAATGCTGCAGCTTCAAGTTAAGCTCTGTTCAATGCATTCACTATTTGCTCCGTCACTTTCTTTCAGGCAAAACATTTTTTAGAACAGCTGTTACATATTACAGATGTTGCCTGGCCAGGTCTTCCTCTGCATGCAGAGCCTAGACCATTAATCGAGGACTTGCTTATCTCTGAATTAATGGTGCTGACTTTCCTCTGGGTTGAGTATTGTTCATTGTGAATATAACTGATTTTATGCCTCCCTCCAAAACAAACTGCACTGAGTTCAGTGGGCCACCACCACGAAAAAGACACTGTTGTCAATGAAGAAACATGTTCAAGCCTCATTTTTTTCATCTAGGTTTCTGTTTAAATGGTGGATTTGGTGACATGGTAGAAAACACACTCAAAATTCAGCAGCCCGAACTCAGGGCAATAAAAAGTTCAAACACAAATATTTTTTTGTAGTTTCTTTACCATACTGTCAGGACAGAGCTTTAAGTGGTTGCTAAGGTTTAAGGAACAACCATTACAATCTCATCAGGCTACAAATATTGCTGCTCGCATATTGCAAGAGCAGGTTTGATAGGATGTGGTCAATAATGTCAGTCAAAACAGGTCAAATGCTGAACAATTCTCATGAAGTGGCAATAAAAAGCACACTGCAGATGAAAGTCCTGTTCTCACAAATTATTTTATGAATATCAGGTGAACTAGGAGAGATTTTGATGTGCTGTCTGACAGTTTGTCAATGGGGAAAGAAATTAAATCTTCCAAATAAATAATCTATCTTTGCTCAGTAGGGTATTTATATCTATTTCAGACAAGGAATCATTTTTAATGGTTGGTATTTATTACAGGCACTGTGTGCCTGGACTTTTATTTATATGCAGGGCCCAGCACTTGTGTCGTCTTTGAAGAGCTCCGGGAAGATGATGAGAGCTGATGGCAGCAGCTGTCAAGTAATTCAAGGCTCCTAAACTGTGTTTAAACTGATCATTATTGTAACAAATCCGTGGTCACCTTGGACCTTGCAGCTGTCATTGCACTGATTTTCTCGATGTATCAGAGCAACCATGGCAGGGAAAGGAGAGCTGAGCCCAGGGCTCAGGGAATTACAATTGACTATGGCTCGATGTGGAGGATCTTCTCATCCACCGCCCAGAAGGCTCTGGTGCATGACTGAGCCCTTCTCCTCCAGCAGATGATGAGACACATGAAACTACCTTTTATTTGAAAGCTATTACAAAATGCATCAACCCCCCCTTTCTTCTTAGTAATTCCTTAGTTGCTTAGGTGTCCCTGCTCTATTGGCTCAGTTACTATTAATTAATATTTCTGTAATCATGAGAAAATATGAATTTCTATAAACGTGCAAAATGGTAGGATAAAAAGCTGAGGCAGAATAAAGACAGGTAATTTATTACAGTACCTTCCTTTGGAAGAAACCTGAGGACTTTTTTTCTTTTTTTTTTTTTTTTTTTTTTTTTCCTCCAGAAATGATATTTCTCTGTGTTGGCCACCTAAAGACCTAAACAAAATTTCTCAGTTGTAGGGGGGGAAACCTCGATCTCTGCAAAGCACAAATCGAGGACCTCTTCTTGCTCCTAGCCACGCTCCTTGTGTCTCTTACATCCCCTAAATGCCACGCGAGGTCATGTCCCCAGCACTCACTCCTTCTAGCAGCCTGGCAGCTGTCCTGCTGCTCATTCTGCATCTCTGCGGGTGCACGCATACGGCCTCGTGCAAGCAGCCCCCTGACTCACAGAGCTCCTCCAGACCCACACCGGCCAGGCAAGGGGTCTGGAGGGGAAACAGCCCCCCCTGAGCCCAGCAAGGAACTGGCACAGGAGAGCAGATTTGCCTCAAAAGCTGCTGCCGGCGGTGCTTCCAACCTGCTGAGAGAATGAGCACTTCCACCTCCCACCGGCAGCACCTGCTCTTGGAAGGACTTTTTGGGTTGATTTCACCCTGCAATCATAACAGCCCACCCTGACGAGGGTGGGTCGTGCTCATCAGCTGCGTGGGGCTCACACAAGTGCTTTTGAGGCTGCCTCGGTGTGGAGCAGAAATGCTCCTCGCCATGGGTGATGCCGGTGCCGCAGTGTGGTGAGACAGCCCTGGTTCTGTGAGCTGGCAGCAATGCAAAAAGCTCTAAGACATCGCACCCTTCTGTAAGACGTGCTGGTCTCACGTTGTTTATTTAAAAGCTGCATGCAGATCCTTACTCGCTGCCAAGTGTCTTACTTGTAAGATAAAAAACTAAATGCGTCAGAAAGCTGCTAGCCTTAAAGCAGCTTTAAACAAAATAAACTATTACTGTTGTGCATTCATCAGGAGAGGAGGGAGACTCAACAGGGAGGCGATGGGAAAACACTCCCAAAGTCTGAAGATGAAGGGAAGAAGCGGGTTGTTTTCTTTCTGAAGTCAGCAGATGCTGAAATAATGACAAATCATTAGCCTCTGCCATTTTCCTAGTCCTGTGGTCTGATTGGCAAAGCCTTTCTCTCAGCTGGGCTGATGTGTTTGGCTGTCTCAGTCCTGCAGGTGTTGGGGTCGGATGCCGTGGGTGACATGGTGTTTTGGTGTTTCCCGCATGTTGTGTCACTGAAGGGGCTGAGACCAAAGATTTCTGGTGGAGAGATGGAGCCTGCAGCGATGAAAATGCTGTCCTGAGCACAGCACTGGAGGCTGAGCTCGTTAAGTTTCCTCCTGCCCTATGTCTCTGGTTTTCTAATTGGTGTATCAATCCCCACTCTTCTGAAAAGTGTGGGGAAAGATTACTTATTTGCATTATTTATTTATTCCATTTTTAACTTGGGGCAAGTGAACACAAAATACAAAACTACACAGAAGATGGCAACACAGAAGCAAAGCTGGGAAGTGTCCTGCTTTGGGAAAGACTCCAAAAAAGAGAAAACTTCGTGCAGAATTAAAAGTGGAGGGGCTAGTTTGTGTAGAAAGGATAACATGGGAAAGAGACATAGAAATGGTCTTCAGATACCTAGGAGGCAGCTGCAGAGATGGAAGAACGAATTGTTACTCGTGTCTCCTGGTAATTGATGGTCCAAAGCTCCAAAGGAGGGGATATCAGGCAGGCTCTGGGAGACATTTCACAGCAATAAATGGTTGAAAACTTAAATTGTACAGCTGGAGAAACAGAGAAATTTCTATCACTGGAGGTTTTCATGAACTTGTTGGACAGCTGACATAAGAATGTCAGAAATTAGCCTGAACTTTGCAGAAGGTTCATTAGATGTCCTCAATTACTGGTAGGAAATCTCCTGCCTTGGTTCTGGGCACAGTTCTGGTCTCCACAGGTGGACCATACCTACACATACTGGAGTTAGAAGAACAGAGAAAAGAGTCATCAAGAGGATGGATGCATTTCTTCATGAGGAGAGCATAACAAGTCTAGGACTCCTCAATCTGCAGAGGAAAAGAGAGGGGGATGCAGGGTTTCCAGCATCACCAAGGCAGGTGAAAGGTGAAAGCAGAACTGCTCAGAAATCCTGCAATGCTAGAGCTGAATTTGGAGGAAGGTTGGTTAAAAACTGATGAAAAAAAGTACTCTGCAAAGTGGGGAGTAAAGTTCAGGCACTTGTTGCCCCAGGATACTGTAGAGGCAGGTGGGATCAGTAGATAAAAAGGGACAGGAGAAGTGGACCACAGGCAGCAGCCAGGCTCATGTGCACCCCCAGCAAGCCTCTTTCTTCTTTATTTATTTATTTATTTATTTATTTATTTATTTTTATTTCTCTCTCTCTCTCTCTCTTTTTTTCTTTTTTCTTTCTCTCTCTCTCTCTCTTTTTTTTTTTTTTCTTTTTTTTTTCTCTCTCTCTGTTTTTTTTTTTTTTTTTTTTTTTTCTGTTTTGTTTCTTCCCTGTGCAACTAAGAGAGTAAAAGTTTTCCTGCTTTTAATTGTTTTCCATCTCCCGAGAAGCCTGCTCTGTTTTCTGGTGGTACAGCAGCCTCTACTGTGGAGCTAGCATTTGAGAAGTTTTGGATTCTTCTACCTAAAATCATGACATTTGGGATGATTGTATAATAAAAACATGATGGTTAGTTTTGTTTGGAGGTTTTCAAAGGAGGAGGTTTTCAAATCTATGGCAAGTGGGGTTGTCCTTAAGCACTTGGTTTTAGCAATCAGGGGTGGTATTTGCTGGAGAAAAGCTGGCTGCGTGCAATCGGGACATCTTCATGTGCACTGGCGAGCCCTGCTCCCTTTCTAGTTACCTGGGCTGGGCCAGTACGGTCATAATGTAGAGAGGATGATTTGTCTATAATGTCATCCTAATGTCAATATTCAAAATAGGACCAATTAGCCACACTCTGAAAATGCTTATTTCCTTTCCCTGGTTTTAGGGTGAGGCCAGCTTGACTGGCAGCGAGACAGATATTAGCCCACATTAAGTATGGCTTGATTTAGTTGCCAAAACTAGACACCTGAGGAGTCTGAGTATCTGATTCCTCCTGACCTCCAGCTGTGGCTCCCAGAGGGTGCTGACCTCTCCTGGTCTTGCACCATATCTTCACTCCCATGCAGATGTGGCAAACACCCTAAATTGTCACATTTGGCACTGGGTGCCCTTGTTTAGGCAATTCAATCCTTCCCTTCAAGGCAGGCGAGACCAATCCCACTTTCTATGTTTGAAGGAAAGAGATATGTTCTGGGTAAGGATGAGATACTGACATTTGGGAGGGGAAGCATCCTCTGGGTGAGGGGAGCATTGTGTAGCACCCCAGGATACAAAGACACGATGCTCCACCAACAACAAGTGTGGTCCCAGTGCGATTTTTACTCACCCCTTTGTCTGTAGCAGAAACTCCCACGTGGAAGATGGGGGCTGGGGATGCCACAAACTGGAACAGGTAGAAATGGGATGTGCGAATTTATGGGATCTCCAGAGAAACCCACCTAGGGCTGAAGAGGGACTCCCCAGTCAGGCACAGGTCATTCAATGGAGGAAGCAGCATATGAAGAGACGGTACAGAGCAGACTGCCTTGGGGAATGATCATATATCCCAACATGATTGCTGTATCCAAAGGTTTGGGGAAAGGGGAGGCAAAATAAGCTGCTGAGCTAAGCTGCTGAGCAGCCCGTGTATTTTCTTAATGCTTAGCATATCATGTGCTTTTACTGGTGGTTGGCATATGTGATGATTTAGTAGAATACGTTAATAAACATACAAAGTTGTGGCAGTGCTGTCTTTGACAGGGACTCTTTGAGCCTCCTCCACCAGGCACACAGGGCTTCCTGCTTCTCTTGCTTTCCCTGGCCTAAAATCTGGTTGTTCCCCTGGGCGTCCTGCACCTTCCTCCTCCCTGTGCCCTGGGATGCAGGCTGGGATCCCCAAACCCAGCACACAAGTCCAGGAGTCCCTTGTAGGTCCCAGGTCAATGTCCCGTTGGGTGGCAGGCTCCCAGTCACCGCTCTCGTGTCTGGGACGCAGGCCAAGGCCTGCAGGGCGAGGCCTGTTTTCAAGTGAATCCCTCTGAGACCATGTAGCTCCTTCTTCAGTATTTTTTTTCCCCAGTTTCAATTATTTCCCCCTTTGACAGAGAGAACAATATATGGGCATGGGTGACAGATAGCTTACAGAGCTGACGGGAAATTAGTGCAGCCTTAAAATCTACATGTGTGGCTTTCAGTCAGAGTGAAAAGAAAGAGCTTGGTATTGACTGATCTCCCCTCTCCCTCTGATGACAAGCTATACATTTCTCACTGCCACATGATGTGATGCTAAAGAAGGAAAAGAAATGTCAAAGTAGGAGGAAGCTGCAAGGGCTGCAGTGGGCTCCTGTTGCTTTACAGCCTTTTTGGGAGGCAGCCTGGGAGCATGAGGGCTCACTTGGAAGGAAGATATGAAGCACAAAGAACACGATGAAGGAATAGCTCCAGGTATTAACATGATGAGCATCACAGGACATGGGTTATGTATGCAGCTGGGTGGGTTAAAGAGGTTTTAGTGACTGCTGACCCTGTTTCTCTTGCCTCATGAGGTCTGTGGTGTGGGCTTAACTGGCATTTAGGCACTGGCTACAGAGAGGGTGCATCAAGAGAAGAGGTTTCACTTGGACCAGCACATAGCTGGCAGTAAGACCAGCCATGCAACAGGTGAGATACAAAATAGGCAGTGCTGCCCCTAGTTTTGGGGGGCTCCCAGGGCCACCCTGCTGCAGAAGAGGAGCCGAGTCCTCAGAAACTCTGAATACCAAGCAAGTCCAAACTCAACAGTGTTTTAGACAACGAAAGCCAAAATGGAAAGGAACACACATCAAAACCCTGATGTGACAGAACGCTGTGAGTGGTCTGGCTTGTGGTTAGATCTGACGCTGCTGCAGTTTGTCTGTTGCTCGTGCAGACGCCAGCTAGCAGGACACGGCGCAGAATAAGGAGGGCATCCCACCGCCCTGCCTCTGTGAAATGAGTTAGCTTTGCAGCTAGCCAGTCCCTGCAATTACCTCTCCCAGTCTATGGAGACATGGTCTCATCACTCAGCACAACAAGAGATGGAGCTGTCTATGGAAACCACACCTGATGTTCAGACCTTGCAGGATGTTGCTGAGGTTTGAGTCAGCCCCAGGGACAGACTGTGCAGGGGAGGGTGAATTGCTGCAGCCCGCAGCACGCTTCACAGGTTTTCTTTCAATTCAAGTTCCTCACCCCACTGCTCCTGAGAAATGTGCCTGCTTTCCCCGGGATGCTGGCTGTTGTGTGCAGCATGTTGGTGCACCCCCATCTCCAAGAAGGAGGAGTGTGAGTTGCACCATCGCCTTTTTCTGAACCTAATCAGTACCACTGCTGCAATAAATCCCATCCACCCAGGACATAAATTCAGCTGGCATATGTATTCACCACAGAGGCTTCAACAGCTTCCTGCAGGGTCTGTGATTTCCCAAAGCTTGGCAGCTTTTCCTCCTATCGGTTACTTTGTCCTATAGGAAGGACCACCCAGAAACTCTCTTGCTATTGTTCCACTTGGGCGCAGCGCGGCGGCGTGCGAGATGCTGATTCTGCAGGTAGATGTGGCCCTGGCTGATTGATCTTTAATAGCCTATTAAAGGTTTTACAGCCAACCCCATGGACAGCTGATAAACTGACCCCATGGTTGCTGAGCAATTTCAGGAAGCCTGTTACATATCTTGCAGTAGAAATGAGGCATTAGGAAAATGTCCTTGCTTTGAAGCTCCCACCTGTGCTTAAGGTTAAGCCTGTGCTTGAGTGGAAGATGAGCACAGGGTCGGGGGGGGACCTCAGGAGGGTGTCTGCTCTTTCCTCCTGCATCAAAGCTGGCAGCTGGGCTCTTTGCTCCTCAGGTGTGCTGCTCTAGCATGGGGGAGAGAAAGGAGAAAGCGAGGTCAGGAGTTCTTGGGACAGGAGAATGGATGGAGGTTGCTTCAGAGGAGCTTTCATAAAACAAGGGCATAGGAATCACAGAATAATTCAGGCTGGGAGGGCCTCAGGCAGGAGGTCTCTCTTCCAAACTCCTGCTCAAAGCAGGACCATCTCTGAGGTCATAACAGATGGGGAATGGCTAGAATTCGCAGTTCTTAATATTTTAATGGAAGTAGAAGAAAGTATCTAAAATTCTAAGGAAGAATAGCTGTCCACATGGTAAAATGGATTTGCTCTTTTGAAGATGTGGGCTTGGTTGTGCTGTCTGACCCCTCTGTTACTATAAATGAGTTTTCATTACCCCTTGTAGAAAGAAATTCCCAAACTGAAAGCAACTGCAGTGAAAGCAAGCTAATGCATAGTCTGCAGTGGCTGATAAAGCAGCCAGTGCAAGACTGGGAATGAAAAATCCTGAGACATTAAAGAGTGACAAACGCGACTTGAGATAATCTAAAGGCAGCCTGGAGACTGGTTAGCACAAACTCACAACTCCAGCTGCAGTTTTAAGGTATCTGATTTACCATCTGCAGCAAGCAGATAGGTTTCCACCAGGCTCCCATGCTGTCGCCTCACAGAAGCATCAAAGAGGAGAACGCAGGAGGAAAAAACAATTCCCAGTTGGCTCTGCTGCTGATGACAGTGCTTGAAGATTTTGTCTCTGGCTGGAGCAAAACATGTGACTTTTTCTTTTTTTTTTTCTTTTTTTTTTTTTTTTTCCCACGACTATGACAGCTTAATTGGAGCTGCATGAAATTGTTTTCCTTCCACAGTAAATAACATCACATTTGACTATGCCCTCCCTGGTTCTGTGACTGGCTCTCAGTGACTGGTTTTATTAGGGGTATGCATCCTCTGAGCAACAGTGGAGGCAGTAGACCAACTTCTGTGCTTAGTCACAGCAGCATGAAAGTAGACACATCTCTAATTGAGACTCTTGCTATCGGATATTCAGGGCTCGCTCAGTTGTCCACAGGAGGCATATGAGATGCCCTGAGGTATCTACATGGGCCCAGCAAGTATATCATAGTGCTTATGAGAAGTCTTACACTTTTATGTTGGCTGGGGGACCAAGAGGACACACCGAGGTGTCAGATGGCACAAGATGTATGTCTGGTAAATGCAGATAGTCGGATCTGCTGTAGAGCAACCACAAGGCTTTGATTTTGCAAAGCTGTCAGATTTTACATCCTGCACATCAGACCCAGCACCCAGAGATCGGGGCATCCCCGCACATTTTTGCACGTGTCTGAGACTGAGGCTTCAGAGATGGAGAACACAAGCAGAAGTACACCTGGAAGTGTGCACACAGGTTGGTTCAGGTTTATGGTTTAAAATAGCCAGTTGGGGAGGTCAGGAGAGAGAGAAAATCTCATTGCTAGACCAAGAGCCATGCAGGGTTTTTCCTGTAACACACATGGACATGACTGGTAGTAACCAGGGCTTGATCTGGATCTGAGCATTCATCTTTGGGGGCTCTGAGAGCCCACCCACTGGGGGACTGAGTCAGTACGCACACGTGTGTGAGTGTAGGTGGATGCAAATTAAAGAGAGGCCAGCCCACACTCACACCAAAGCATTAGCAGCTCATCCGGAAAGGTTTGGAAGTCCCAACATAAGAGCCAGATTTCCTGTAGAAGAAGGATGCTTTCTCCTTGCAACAGAAATCCTGGCTGTTTTTGAGGCACTGAATTCTTGTTTGCAAGAGGGAAAAATAGCTTACAAAGCACCAAAACCATTAACTTAACTTTCTTCTTGCTCCATCAGGTAAATTTTAGTGATCCCTTTAAGTTTAAAACAAATCCTTTTTGCAACAGGCAGAGAAGAAGCCCCCAACCATGGATCCAGCTTGCCTGATGGGTTCTGGAAACCATCCAGCATCTCCTCAGCAGCTGCTGAGCATCTTCAGGCCTGCAGACTTCCCAGCCTTTACAGGTGCGTAGAAATTCGGTGAAAAACATCTCTCTCTCACCTCATGCATCTGCATTAGGGCAACACAGAGCAAGAAGTGGAACAGAGAACACTGTAATTACAAGCAATTAGCTTAAGAAGAAGCCTGTTCCCAGGTGGCAGCTGGTGTGTGGTGAGGTTGGCGGAGTAATGAATTTTGACTGCAAGGATGTCTCTTTCTTCTGAAGAGTCTTGGGGTGGAAAGTGTGAGCACTGTGCCTTAAAGTTTGTCTCTGCTGATGTTCACTGCAGGTGTGGAAGTGTGGGGAGTAGAGGGGAACTGCTTCGCCTGTGACCAGCCTGGGTCTGCAGGCAATATTCCTGATGGGCCTCATCTGGAGGCTCTGCTGTGTCCCAGGCACTGGGGTCTCGCTTTGCTCCCTGCATGGATGTGCTGCCAGCTTGTCCCTCTGTCTCAGAAGCTCCCCTGATTTCAGAAGGGTTTTTTCCACCTCTGTGCGAAGCACTTCCATGCACTTCAGTTGTGTGTGTGCACACTTGGGCATGCCAGGCTTTCCCCACTATAAATTCAGAATAAATTCAGAAGTGACACTGGCCACATGGGGAGCACCAGACCTTTGCAGTGCATGGACAAACAAATTTTTCAGCTGTCTTGTGCAGTTTGGTGCCCAGGGACATGGGAATTCCCAAAGCCATTTAAATAACGGAGCTGGGAAAGAAGCAATCAGACTTGAAAGGGGTGGTAGGAGCTCCATTCATGTGAGCATTGCTGTGATGAACCTATTATAGCCTACTCTCCTTAGCTGTGTTACTAATTATGTACTGTGTTATTAAACTATATCTGCACTCTGGGGAAGAGGCAGGGGGAAGAAAACAAACAAAACAAAGAATTCAGTGGGGGCTTGGTACTTTAAATCTGTGTCCCATCTGTCCTGGAGACTGAGAGCACTGCCTCTTCCTACCACAAACGCCTGGGTCTGGTGCAGCACTGACTGGGAACAACCCTCCAGCATGTGTTGCCTGAACGTTTAGGGATGATTCATAAAGCAGGACACCTCGTGAAATCAAGGGACACGTCTCTCTGACAATAGAGTACCACAAACATATGCACTTTCATAGCTGCTTTTATGGTTCTGTATATACCGCCTTAATAAAGATCTGAGAGACAGCTGGCTCTTTACTCAGTGGTAGAGAAGAGAGATTGATGGATGGATGCTGCTGAGAAGACCGAGGAGCCCTTTTTGTGCAGTCTTTCCTAGAAATATCAGCTGTGACCAGAGGACAGTGCTAATACCAGGGATAAGGGAGCGACATCTCAGTTTAGAACAGGCAAGGAGCCAGTTTCAACACTCAGACACTCGAATGCATTTCAAATGGGCTGCCCTCACTTCATCCTTAAATATTTTAAGAGACAGCCCGTGGAACTGCAGAGCTCGTAATGACTGTTCTGCTGAGTACATGGAAGATGGATGAGGTGCTTGAAGACAAGGAACGGAAAAAAATGCAGTACCAGCCTTTAAAAAGGGAGAGAAAGAGGAATGGAGGAATTATTGATGAGTCAATTTAACTAAAATTTCTGAGAAAAAGCTGGAATAAGTAATCGTACCATTTGTAAAACCAAAAAGCATAGCCTGGGTGCCAGGTGAGCTGGAGAACAGATTTATGAAGAAGGATGAGGGTCTCGTGGTGGAAAAGGAGGTGAATGTGATTCAGCAGTGCCCTTATAGAGAAGAAGTTTAGCCTCATACTGTGCTGCACCAGCAAGAACACAGCCAGCAGCTGCAGGGAAGTGGCCCTTACCCTCTGGCACTGGTGAGACCCCATCTGCATCACTGCCCAAGCTGGGTCTCTCAGTCCTGAGCAACCTGCTCTCCTTTGAGCAGGGTTTGTACCACGGGAATCCACAGATCCCTTCCAGCCTATATTACTCTATGGATCTAAGAAGTTCAGGTCCCCAGAGCACGGGATAGTTGGGATTTGTTGAGCAATGATATTAAAGTCACTGCATCTGGAAAAGCTGAGTCCCCTCTGCTGTGAGCAGCGGAGCTTTTGCAGCAAATCTCAATGTATTTAGTACAGATGCGAAACGAGATGCAGCATACCTGTTTCAAGCTGCTGGCAGCAACTGTGAAAGAGGGACTGCAAATGCCCTGGGAGCTTTATAAATGATGTAGTCATGTTTTTTGTCTGGTGGAAACAGCAGCTCAAGAATAGAGACATGCAGCAACATGGGATGAGCCAAGAATACATGTTCTAGCTACGGAGAAATGAGGCAGCTGACCATGAGGCTCTGGATTTCCATGCAGAAAAGGGAGATTTTGATTACTGTTGTTTCTATTTGAATCTGTCTTGGTTTATTTTATTATTCATCTAGCCCAGTCGGGTGCCAGTTTTCTTACAAATATCATAGTCCTAATTGCAACCTCCTTTGTCTGAGTAGCTCTGCTCTTCTTCTCCAAGATAAAAGAACACTTGCAGATGAAGTGGATGTGACTCAATTCCTAGGAGATATTGATTGTGGGGGAGCTCCATCATTTATAATATAATGAATTGACTTAATAAGGCCCATTATAGAAAGAAAAAAAACAAAACAAAACAAAACAAAACACAACAGGTTGGATGAAGGATGCTGAATGTCTCAAAGGGTATTTTCACCTAAGCTGCGTCAGTGTGTAGCAATTACATTAGCTGTTTGTGGCTACTCGACTAATCTGCTCTGATGACAGGGGACATGCCGCTGAATAGAAAAGCCCACAGCAAAATTATAGAAATGTGGTCTGAGCAGGCCTTGAGAAATTTTCTAATCCAGGTCCTTAGGTGTGCTTAAATATGTTCATGTAAACTGAATCCATACTGAAAACTAAACGGGACCTACTCATGGCCCTGGGGGCTGTAGCACAGTGTAATTCCTGCTTGAACACCCAGCGTCCCAACATCTTCTCTCCCATCAAACAAGACAGCTTCATTCTCACTGGCAACAGTCTGTGGCCTGTGCTATCTTGTGCTCATCACTTTGGTCAAAAACCACGGCAGGGACAGTGCTAACGCTCACATGGGGTGGTTGTGGGACCGACCTTGAGCCAGCTCTCTGCCCAGTTTACTGGTGGAGGCACAGCCACATGCTCCCGGTTCATCCCACTTACCTCTACACACACCTGACACAGGCAGGTTTGGGGGTCACCACATGAAAAAAGGGTGAATGGAAGATAATTGAGGCTGTGGGAGGATCGATTGACTCAGTTTTCCCATTTTTGACAGAAAGGTCCTAATTTGGGCGCCCTGGCTGAGTGCTTCAATGGCCTGAGCCTGTGTGGGATGACCCTGGGCTATGATGTGATGCTGAAAAACGTCAGAGGGCTTAGGAGGTGCATTTACAGCATTTATAGACTCTGGACAACTGATGGCCTTGAGCTGTTTTATTTTATTTTATTTTTTTTTTCACTGTAAAAGGAACAGGTGGGAATTCCCGAGGCCTAGTTTCACATCTGGAAGTAACTTACTTTGTGTGGATCTGGCAAATTTACTTAATTGACAAGCATCAGGAAAAACATTAAGAAGAGATAAAGTAGGGTTCAGGAATAATTTACAGGCCAGTTTTGCTGCCCTTCCTGTCTGTAAATAATTTTCTTGCAGGTCCTCGTTTTATTCCACTGAGCGGGCTGGTAATTACTTACATGTAGATCTCCTTCACTGGAGCATTAAAGGGATTCAGTAGCAGCCATTCAATTTAAGCTGCACTTCTTAGAAAAGCAGGTCAGCAAAATGTGGACGGCAGCTCTTCCTCCAGATTGCTGATGCATTAGTTCTGGCTGATTTTTTTTTTTTAATTTTTTTTATTTTTTCTGCAAAAATAAGTTTGCTGGTGGATGGGTTGGCTTTGCTGTTCGTCTTTGCACCCACGGTCCTCAGGGTCTGTGGTGCTGCTGGCTACACAAAGCCCTCTAGAACAAGGTTCTCATTTTGCGGAGGGTTTGTAGATTTGGAGATTTTTATCCAGGAGAGGTGCTGGAATTCAGAAACAGCAGCATTTCCTGGAAAGCAGAATGATGGCTGGGTTATTTTTCCCACTTTCATGTGTGTCCCTCTACTTTTTTTGGTCACGTAGGGAAATCTGTTGAGTGTTGTGCTCTGTGGCTGCTACCCTTTGTGGGAGATGATGGCTGCTGAGTGAAAAAGTGACATTTTAGTGGCTGCAGTGGTGGCGACCCTATCCTACACATCAAGATGCATCTCACTGATATGCATACAGGGTCAACCTACTGATCTTGCATGTTTATGCATGGGGGCTGACAGCAGACCTTTGGAGCAAATTTGGATCATTGCAGGGCACCTTCCCCTCACCAGAATGCAGCTCCATGGATGACTTCTGCAGGGAGGCAGTCTGAGAGGAACTGATTTTTCTGTCCCTCCCTGCCACCATGGAGTGCCTCCAAAGCCCTCCTCGACTTGTCCTCCCTGGCAGAAGGGAGGAGGGAAGGGGAAGACACAAGACAGAGTCTTTCCTGTCTGTGTGTGGGAGAGGGCCAGACTGCCATCAATGCAGGTATTTGGGAAGATTTTAATGAGACTTCCCTCCTAATTAAAAGGTCCCTGGAGGGATCTCCCATCCCATTAATCTCGGCTGTTCTTGTATAAATCCAGAGCAACATGGTTTTAACTCCAGGGAGGAAGATTTTGCTAGAGTAAAAAAGCTCTCCTTCAACTGGTTAGAAAATTGATGTCAACTCTGGGAGAAGGTCTCAGGCTAGGCTTTTATTTGACATATTACTGCTTGTTGCTTGCTGTGGGACCAAGTGGGAATCCATGATCTAATGTCTCTGAGGGAAACATCAGGCATATGAGAGGTCTGGAGGTGGGATGTCTTTACCAGTTTTGGTTATTCCTCACAGCAAAGAAAATAAGAATTTGCTTCATCTTCAAAGGCCTTGGAGGAATCAAATCAATAAAACGCCTTGTTGCAAGAGACAGCTTGGGGTGACCGCCTGGAATCTGGATGTTTTATATGGAAGATCTCAAGGTAGATGAGAGAAAATCCACTCTAACAAATTTCAGGTTGGAAAGGACAGTTCTGACTGCTCAGTCTCATTGCATGTGGATGAGGTCCTTACTCAGGAAGATGGATAGGAAGGATGAGGCAAAAGAGGCAGAGTTTGGAGCAAAAGAGGCAGGGTTTGGAGACAGTGAGAGTGGGTAAAGAGGGGAAATGAAGGAGGGAGGCTAGGGACTGGGTATGAAGGGATGGTGGGAAGGGAGGCTGGGCATGAAGTGAAGGCTGGGTATGGATAAATATAGGTTGCAATGGGGGTAGTGGAGTAGGGGCCACATAAATGCCACCTGCTTCTAAATACAGGAGTATGGGATAGGTGTGAAGCAAGGTGGGAATGGAAGGGCCTGTGGGAGGTGGCAGAAGTGAGCTGATTGAGAACAGCATCAGTGGCCCTGCAGTGCCTGTCACAGCCCCCCAACAACAGCGAGATGGACTCAACAGTCCCAGGCTCCTCTCATTTGGGAGCCTGTGCTTCAGCAGCATCCTGAGAAAGTCCCTTGTCACAGGCTCTGCTAGCAGCTGCAGCAGCCTTGCTTCCAGCTGTGGATGCAGCCACAAACCATCTGCTTTTTTCTCTCCCTTTCCCCTGTACAGATAAGACTGTGGAGCAGGTGGTCTTCTGTAATTGTAACAGATCACAGGATACACCTCGTACTGAGGTTTAATTGCTAGTCCTGGCTAAACTCTAGGAAAGGAAACTGCTTTCTGACCCGTTAATTTGCAGAACTGCCCTCCTTCTGTGCCTCTAATTTACAGTGTTGTCCTCCTTTTTTCTTTGCCATAAACATTTTAACCACTGATGTTTTGGGAGGGTAGCACAAAATCCCTCCCCCTCGAGTTTCTGAAAGTGGATTGTTATTATTTTTATTAATTGAGGTAACTAGAAGAAAACTTAAGCCCCATGTTTCAATGAGCAGGGAAGGTTCTTCTTACCCATCTACTGTGGGCACAGGGTGTCTATATATTGTGTGTCTCTGAACATCTGCCTCATTCCCTCTGCAGAGAAAGGGTCCCAAACTATTCCCTGAACCTCAGTGCTGGGCCAGAGAGATCATGGTCTAAAGCTGCTGACCTGTAATTCTGGCCATTGTTGCCTGTGAACTAACCTGGTTTGGCTCATTTTAGGAGTTAGAGGCAGCAGGTCTGGTTAGTTTTCCTCCCAAAAGTGTGAGCAGCTTTCCCTGGCTGGTCAGAAAGAGGAACCAGGGACAATATTCCATGAGGACAGGTGCTTCTTTCCAGACAGATGTAATATTCAATTGCATGTGGGACATCACTGGGGGTAGGTTAGTGGCTCCCTGGGTTTCTTGGCTTGAGTGTAGAAGCCCACCACGGAGGCTCCTCTGTTTGTGTCCCAGGTTTTCCTCTGGACCATGGACACCACGGGTCAATCCAGACCGTGGCTGCAATTCTTTTCATCCCAAAGCTGATGTCCATCATATGCTGATCAACCTCAATAGCACTTGCTTCTTTCCATCAGGCATGAGCCTCAGTGACCACTGGAGCTTTCCAGTGATTCTGTGACCAGCTCAGCTGGGGACTGCTGTACTGGCTGCATTTAGATAGTTGACACATTCCAACATTTCTGCCTCAATTCCCTGTCTGTACGAGTGGGATAACAGCATCTCCTCACTTCATCTGCATGTGTGTGTAGGGAGGGGTGTCAGAGGCACAGAAGTTGGTGGAAGATGATGAGGCCCTCCTCAGACAGGAGGTCCAGAGGAACAGCTGAAACAGAAGATCTGCCTCCAAGTAGCCTGACAAATGCAATTGCTTTTTCTGATACATTTTCCATTCCTTGCCTCAGGGTTCAAGGTGTTGTATTATTAATGACAGTGCATGTATTTAAGGAGAATCTAAAAGGTTTTTTTTCCCCCACTTTTTCAGCTTTTTATAGGCTTCGGCTTTCAAACAGAAGGAGAAAATTAAAATTTTAATATGTGCCAGGGACCCTTGAGGGAGGTCATGTTCTTTTAATATTTCATATTCCCCTCTTTTTTTTTTTTTTTTTGCTATGAAAGTCAGGCACAATCCTGCTGTTTCTGCTGACTGTGAAGGGCCTTCAGCCTTGGTGCCACCAAGGACAAGCCAAAGGTGGCTCTGAACCACCTCTTTTGTCCGTGACCAACCACCCAACACCAGCACAACTGCCAGATGGAGCTGCTTTACAAAGGGATGCCCTAGTCTGTTTTATTGCCCTTTTTCTCCTTTCCTCACTCAAGAAGCCTTGCTGTAGACCTGCAAATCAACATCTTTGACCAGCGCTAGGTTGGAGAATGACTGGCAAAGGGATCCAACCTGGATTTCTAATCAGAGACTGCTCAGCCTGTCAGGCTGTAAATTAAGCATTTACAGGGGAACAAGCAAAAGGAAAATGAGTAATAAAATGCAAAAAAATGCCAGCCTTTATTTTTCCTTCATTTCAACAGCCTGCTGAGATATTCTCCCAGGGAACAGTTTGGCTGCGTCCCCTGAGGCCAGCACGGGACCCGTACAGGGAGGGGAGAGGAAATGCTGTGGTTGCAAACCCCAAGGGGCTCAAAAGGAAAGTCACAGCATTTGCTTGGTTTTCTTCCTCAGCCCTCACCTTACCAAGGGATGGAGCTAACTTTAGCCTGACCTCAAACAATAGGAAACCCATTGCGGGGGTGCACCCGTTGCAGGGGCAGCTTTCGTGCACGTGTGGCCCCGAGTGAGCTCCGTGGCATCACTGAAGGCTTTGGTTTGCCACTGCAAAGGGGTTTCTCGTGCTGGGGAGGATGCGCTGGCAGTGCATGGAAAGTTTCACTCTGCTCAGGCTGAAATGTTCCATTTCCACCTTGTTTCAAGTGTTTTGTCCTGTAAAAGCTATATCCGCTGTGAAACAGCAGTTAAAACAAACATTTGCACATTAACGGAATGGAATATTTCCAACATATTTCCCTTTCTGAAGTGAATTATTGGCTTTTTCTTCCCACTTTGAGCCAAAAGCAGAAAATAAAACCTTGCATTTTTTTTTTTTTTTCCCTCCAGATAAGGATGAGGGATATCATGCAGCTCTTGTATCATAAGACATGGTCAGATCTCCTCTTGTCCACCCAGCTGGAATAGCTCCCAACCTGGCTGTATCTCCTGGTGGGTGCTGCCCCAGAGCTGGGTGATGTTTGTGGGCCATGTGAGCCCTCCTCACACCTTCAGTGCAGTCAGGCAGCTTGGCTTAAATGCCCAGAAAAGCAGCTTAAGCCAACACAGCTGACTTTGGACCGCGGAGCAGTACGTGGTGCACGGAACACCTCCTGGAAGAACCTTTCCATCTTTGCTGACTCTGTAGGAAGCCCAGAGGGCTGGAGTTGAGCAGGGTGGGATTCAGCTCCAGTTGCAGACACCTGACTTCAGATGTCAGTAGCACAAGTGTCTCCTTGTGCTTGGGATATCAGTGACAATTAGTGACAATTTCAGTGACATCAGTGACAATTAATGATTCAGCTCCTAAATGTTGCTGGCTAATGCCATCTGAGATGCTTCAGAGCATCTATATCCCCCCTTGCATATAAAAGAGAGGGAGGGATTTAAACAGCATGAATGAAGTTGCTCAGGCTGGAACCTGTCCAGGACAGTGCGGTTAACATTTGCCTACAGAAAAATGCCGGGGGATTTCTAATGTGGCAAGGCCCTCTGTATTCCAACTTCTCTGAAAGACAGGGGAGAAGAAACAAAGGACACCTCTTGAAGAAATGCACACAATAAAACCTCTTGGCTTGGATCAGCTGTGAGATGGAAAGCACTCAGCGGGTCAGATAGCTGGTTTGCCAGTAACATTTTTCTTTTATGCTCCCTTAAATCTTGTTGATCCTTGGCTTAATACCTTATCTTCATGATCCTAGGCTTTACGCTTACCCTCTGATTTTTGATCTGACTTTCTTCCAAGTGACATTAACAATCCAAAGGAAATTCCCAGGAGAATTGATGGTGTCTGAGAATGTTGCTTATGACATGATAGAAAGCTACATGTATGGGCTTTACCTTGGGGTTAAAACATTGCCACACCCTGGGGACCCACCTACTAACACGTATAGTGAAGATGTGGTAGTTTCTCACTCTGTCTGTAAGAGGTGCAGCGTCAAATTGCTTTATATCTGCTACAGGGGGAGATGTCTGCTCAGGAAGATGCCGTGGAACAACTCACATTTGGAAGACATCTGGCAACAGCAGACTTGTCTGCTCTGTGCCTGGATTCCCTGTCTTAGCAATATTCTGTAACTATTTCATTGAATTCATTCTGAAAATTCTCCTTTGCCTTGATGCAGTAGAAAGACAGCAACTGGCCAGTTGTTATCAAAATAGATAGTACCTCTGATATAGACTGATAACTTCTTGTAGTACCTTTGGTGCATCTGCCTTTAGCAGAGCCCATCCAATCTTTGCATCCTGCCAAGCTCAGTGGAAGTTCAGTTCACCAGAAGCCTTGCAAAAGCCTCCTTGGCCCCTGTCCTTCCTGCTTTCACACGGCTTTGTTTCAGCCCATTCACTGGGCGTTTGATTTCCGTTTTTCCTTCACACATGTGCAGCTCCTCACACGGACGCTTCTCACCAGCCCTTCCATGGAAAGGTTTTTAAGTTCCAGGCTGAGGTGTTAACGATGCTGGAGGAGAGGGTCAGCACTTTTCTGGAGTGTGTTGGGAAGGGAGACGCTGTTGCTTCCCAGCGAGGAAACGTGCAGACTATTTTCTAGACCTGGAAATAGAAAAACTGGAGTTGCTGGGTCTCCAGCTAGCATGTTGGACTTGCAATTACAACGCCAGCAGCAAGATGAGGTGTGAACTTAGTTTCTATGGATGATTTAGTGGTTGGCAAAGGCTGGAGGTGGTAATTGGTACCATTTGTGTTAATTTTGTCAGCGTTTCCCCCCCTGACTGATTGGCTTGTGTCAGCTTTTTATTTTTTATTTTTTTGTCTTGTTTTTGCTTTTTCATTTTAGGGGAACGGAGTTGTGCTTTCACATTCTTGTTAAAGACTGGGGCTGTGATTTATTCTGGGTGGGGCTTGAGGGAGAGCACAGGGAAGGAGTTGGTTTCATATTGGGTTTAAAAAAAAATAAACTGGCCGGAACAGTAGTAGAGCCAAGTAATTCTATTTCACTTCACACTAAATTTAGTAAGATGAGGAAAAAAAAAAAAAAGCTCAATTTCACAAAACTGTGGCAATGCCTGCTTTTCACCTAAAGTTTTCCTCTCTTCCCTTCAGTTTGTGTCTACCAAGAAGAGGCACACCTAAACTTCAGCTTCCCTGGGCTCCAGCTTTAAAAACTATAATCTTTATGTAGCATTGTAGGGTTTGTGGCAACAGCAATGGGTCTTTTTTTTTGCTAGATCAGGGTTATAAACCTCCCTTCCAACACTGCTAGCAAAAACCCCCCAGCCTTATAAAGACTTCTCCTTGCAGGAACAGCCTCCAGAGGTCAGGAGGTGATTGTGTCACCGGGTTTATTTGCGATGTTTAGGAATTTTAACAAGAAGGTCCTTTTATCTCCCAGATTCCCTGATACTTGACAGGAAAAGGGCTGGATGCTGGCAGTTTACTTTGCTTCAAAAGCTGCCCCATGGGAATGAGTTTTGACAAGCCTGAACTGACCTGCAGACCTGGAGAGGAGGATGGATTTTCCTTCAGCTGGCACAACGCAAAAGCTCTCAAAGGCGTGAGGTTGTGAAGACCACAGCAGCTCTGCTGTGCCCTACCGCTGCCTCCGGGACACAGCCTACATGAGCCGAGGTGCTGGTGGAGGTTGATCCCTGGGGTTTAGGTTGATATCATCTCACTCTGGACATTTCCATGTGTGCTTGTCAATCTGGACTCGTTCTATAGTCAATAAAGAAATGCAGAAACTCTTAAGACACAATATATTTAACCTGGTTTAAAAAAAAAATTAGTTTAAATTTAATTTATTAAAATAAATTTAATAATTTAAATTTAAATTTAATTTATTTAACCTGTTTTCAATGTCTGCTTTGGATGAGATCACACCCATGCCTGAGTGTACATCCCCCTACAGTAAAAAGGGAGCCCAAGGCAACCAGCTGTCATAGAGAAGCCTACATTTGATTAGGAGGCCCCTTCCTTATCAGGGCAATACTTTTCTTGGCAAAAGAGTAGGAGAACCCCCACCGCCAGAAAAAAAGTAGTAGGGCAGTTTTCTGCCCAGAAAACCATTTTCACTCTTCCAATGGTTCCTCAGGCTGAGGAAGAGGTAACATCATTTTACACTTTGGTTTTCTTGAAGAAAACCTTGAAGAAAACCTTGTCTCCAGGGTTGGAGCCCCAGGTTGCCACGCCAAGGAGAGAGGAGACCCCAGCCCTAAGGCAGAAGTGGATCTGAGAAGGCAACTGAGGTGGGCTGAAAGCCCAGGATGGCTCTGCTCTGCTGCAGGCTGGGCTGCCGGGATGGAGCTGGGGACACAGTGAGGCTGTTGTAGTTGGAACCTGGACAGCACTGAAAGTCATTTAGTTTTAATTTTATTTTTCATTTATTTATTTATTTATTTTGAGGAGAAAAGCGCTACGCTTCTTTCGATAGATTTTACATAGATATAGTGGCAGATCTACAAACATACCTATAAAATTGGGCCTTTTAGGCGAAATCACTGCAAAAACAGAAGTGTTTACAGAGGAATTAAGCTGGCTGAACTGCCGTCTGTCTGGGTCAGGAGCCCACGTCTACCACCACCAGTGCTCGTCATGCTGGGAGCATCGAGTACTCTCTGCTCTGGCTTTCCCCATCAGCTCACGTTGCTCAGGACAGGGCGGCCAACATGAGGAAGAAGGATTTTTCAAAGGGGATGGGTGGAGGAAGAGCAGTGAAGACAACAGCGAGGGTTGGCAACACTTTGTCTGCCTTCCCTGGTGACTGGAGATTCAGGATGCAGGGGCAGAAGGCGGTTAAAAAAGGGATAGAAAACCATCAAAAATGGAGGCTACCTTGTCTATGGGAAGATGGTCTTCCTTTCTTTCCCAGGGACTCAAGGATGATCTTGAACTTGTGGCTCATAAGGAACCATGAACAAAGAGCTGTGAACTCACAGGATTTGCACCATTTGCAGCCATGAGGTGTGATGACTAATTAACCATTATTTTGGCACAAGGGTCTCTAATGAACTGGACCAATCATGATGCCCCATCCTCATGCCGAAAGGCAAGATAGCATTACAGTGCCTTGGTTTTCCTTGGCAGCTTCTCTTCTATGGATTGAACAAATGTGAAATTATTGGGTGAATATAAGAGTCCTGATTACTGCTGGTGTCCAGGTGACACAGCACCAAAACTAGGTGTTTTGAGGGAACAGTGATACTGGGAGAACTTGATTTATGCAGATAAGAAGGAAATTCAGAGTGATTTATCCAAGCATGTACAGAATTATTTTCACGCCTGACTCTTCCAGTGTTGTTCAGCACTTTTTCAATAGGAACGTGAACTCCAGCAGCTGGCTTCCCAAAGAAGATCCAAACTGATGCTTGAACAGTTCTCAGAGCTGAAGGAGAGAAGATATTTTTCTGGTTGGATGGTGTATAAAATGTAGCGATGAGGCAGAGGTTATGAGGTAGCCCCTTAGAGAGAGGGTTAGGAGGGGAGGAGATGTTCTGCATCTGCCAGATGTTTTCCTGAGCTCATCTCAGGCCACACAGCCGCGTTCTGGGCCCCACTTGGCCATGGCATAGGCTGGGGAGCACAGAGGATTGGCATGCGAGTAGGGGAGGACAGAGGCTGGGGGATAAGGAAGAGGATGAAAAGGTCTGGGCATCCAGACTCGTTCAGTGTGATCAGGGAAGGACCCGACCCAGGGGTGAGGACCTGTGGGGATTTGGGCTGTGCATGTTATCAGGGGCAAGCTCGTCAAGCTGGTGGCTGGGATTCAGGATCAGTGTTTTTTTACCTTCCTGCAAGCTGTTTCCCAATTTTCCTGGCCTGTGGACTTGTGTCCTGGGAGCCTGCTTTGGAGTACACTAAAATCAAAGGCAACTTTTGCTCTGCTGGCAGCAAGGGCTGGATCGGGCTCTTGGGGGGTTCTGCCTGCAACCCAAGCCAAGCTCTAAAAAGGGACTTTCTGAGTGCTTGCCTCAGTCCTTTTATTGTGCTTGGCCAGTGCCACAGATGAATTTGGGTTATTTTTGTGCTCTCCTTTTTGCCCCAACCCGTGCACCCCTTCTCCCCCTTATTCTTCATGGACATGCATCAAAGCCCACAGGGGACATCGTGGTGACCATAGGAAAAAAAACCCTAAGCACATGTGTGCAGGGTTAGTCAGGCTGCTGCTCGCGCTGTGCAG
Source organism: Stictonetta naevosa (assembly GCA_011074415.1). Classification (NCBI taxonomy): domain Eukaryota; kingdom Metazoa; phylum Chordata; class Aves; order Anseriformes; family Anatidae; genus Stictonetta; species Stictonetta naevosa. The sequence goes on from CM021698.1 coordinate 1,150,166, forward strand.
GAGGAATTTAACAGATCCCTCAAGATTTTAAACCAGAATAACAAGCGTGTTTGTTTATATTTTTATTTATTTATATATTTTGCTGGAGAGGGTGGGGGTAGGAAGTTGGGAGGGGACCAGCGACCCATTTTTAAAGGAGCTCTTTCGACATTCCACCCCCCGAAAAAGAAAGCCCCTGAACACGCTCAGAATAGCAAGATAAATAAATAAGTAAACAAACAAATGTGGCTCACTGCAGGCACCTCCAAAGCAGAGGGACATGAAGTCACATTCCTACTGCTGTTTTGCCACCACTGCATTTTTTTTTTTTAATTATTTTTAAAGAAGAATGGGACATTCAGACTTTGAAATGACCAGACAAACTTTAAAAGGGGATCAGGTAGGGTGGTGTCTGTGCAGGACATACGTGTGGATGTATGTGTGCACGTGTGCACACTATTTACAGAGAAGTATTTGCACACAGATACGTCTGCATGTATGTCTGTCTGCCTGCTAGACCTAACAGTGTGTCTTTAAATAGAGTATGACTGAAAAAGGGTCTGGTCTGCTCCTACAAAAATCCCTCCCTTAAAAGCGAAGAGGCAGGAGTAATTTTATGTGCAAAATGTGTGTGCAAAGCATTTGTTCACGGTGCCCATGGGGGAGCTGGAGACATCTAACCCTGCCACGTTTGTCACTGCTGGCTGTATGGCCAAGGACAGTGCAGAGGTGCCCAAACCTGGGCTTCATCCCAAGGAAGGCTCCATCCAGCCCTGAGTCCAAGGAAGGGTTTATCATTGCAAAGTACATTGTGGAGGACATCTTGAGGAGAAACAGGATCGGGAAACATGGAGCAATCTGGGTGAGAGGAGACCAGCTTAACTCAAGTCTGGGAGTCATGGCCCCAAGCTCTGCCACCTGCTTCTCCTGGGAGCTGGACCTCCTGGGGTCTGCCTGGTTCCACCAGGATATGGGAGGTGGGAGCCAGGGCCCTCTTCTTTGATGTGTAGGACTCAGTTTCTCCTTCTTTGCAGATGGCTGAGGAGCAATGGAGCTCAGCACCCAGCCTGCTGCTGAGAGCCTCCAGCACAGAGATGGTCACCAAAATGAGACATCACTCTCAGCCAGAGAGGAGCAGAAGATGGGAAGGATCTGGGTTGAGAAGTGGTGATTCCTACATAGGAATGTGCAAAAAAAGGAGCAACAGCATAGCAAGGCAGACGATCTGAGGTAGGACATTGCAGAATGGACAGATGAGGCACGCAGGGTCAGGTAGCCTGCCCTAGATCACTTAAACCACCTGGTGAGGCTGGGGAAGGATGGAGAATAACTCCCTGGGGACTCAGGGACCATGGCTCTCTCTGTGCTGGAAGACAGTCCTTGTAGGAAGAAGGAGGAAGAGGAGTAGGGTTTTTACTCTATGGAGCCACCCTTTGTAACTGTTCAACACAAATTCAAATCCCAGTCAGAAACAAGATGCATCCCATCACATTTTGTGACATGGTATTATTAAGGTATAAAAACTAACCTAATAACAAGCTGTGAGTAGGACCAACCTAAGGAATCAAGTCTGTAATTCCGTTTGCAATAGATGCCAAGCTGAAGCCCCAGGTCAGTGACATGATTCCCAGTGTGCATGGCTGTGAAAGACCACTGAACATCGCCCTTAGCTTCCAAGACCTGAAAGCTGCTGAAAGTAAGAGCTGGAACATGAGAAAAATGACAGGGCTGAGTCCTTTGGATTTTATCCCTTTCTTTCTCTTGCGTATCTCCCTTCTTGTGACCAGGAACATTCTTCTTGTGACCCTTGGTTCCCTCCTGTTTTTGCCTAATGCATGGGCTGAGTTCAGTGATTGTGAACTGCACCTTCCCTTCGCAGAGCTGCCACGTCCTCAGTGCTGCAGGGATAACCTCTGGGGCTCCAGAAGCCTGGGAAATTTGGGAAGCGGAAGGGTGGCAATCCATCCGCAAGGATTACCAAAGAGATGAGTTATGTCAAGTACTAGGAAAAAGAGAACTCCCCAGGAAGCGGTGCCTCTGGTGAGAAACGGATAGGAGGGAGCCAAGTGATTGCTGAAGGAAAGCCCCGTGTTGTGACACTGTTATACGGGAAATCGATCTCCAATGACCTAACGGTCCCTTGTTGCCTTAGGAAAAAAAAGGTCTGTTAATTTGTGCCTGTTAGTTTTTCATGAAAGAGGAGCTGTGAAGGAAAATGAGCTAGGAGAAAGAAAGGACTGCTGAAAAGTATTTGATTCCTGTAGAGTAAGTAGTTTTAAATGAGAGCCTTGGAGCAAGTCCTAGTAAGGGCAAACCCCAAACTCTCACAAATGGGGACTTTTTACAACTGAAAATTTGCCTGCATGACTTCGCATAAACAGGGATGCCCACATCTCTGGAGGCAGTTGTGGTACTGCAGATACCCAGGGATGCTCGTTTCAGCGTAGCAGGGGAGAGGAAAGCTGAACATTTGGACCCTGATCAGGACCTACGAGTGACATCTGCCTGTGTACGGCTGGGAAAAAGCATCAGGGCACATCAGGACACAGGGCTTGCCATCTGTGTCTGAAGAAGGACTTGCTGAGAAATGGGAGAAAAGCAAAAGTCAGGTCTGGGAGTGTCACAGGCAAAGTGTCAAAGAGGCCACGACTGCAAACCGCTTGACAAGTCCTCCCTGTACTGAGGAATCACAACAAACATGGTTTAGTGGGTGACATTGGTGGTAGGGTGATGGTTGGACCAGAAGAGCTTGAAGGTCTCTTCCAACCTTAATAAATCTAGGATTCTATGCCGTGCTTTAAAGACGAGCATCCCGAGCAACCCAAGCCGCAAAGCACACGCCGAGCACAGCGTGTGCCGAGCTGAACTGGGGCCTGCTGCCTACATCCGCGAGACCTCCGTGGGGAAGCTCGTTGGCTCTTCCTGCCTCTGCTGCCTTTGTATCCCACACAGCCGACTGCCAGCGCGTGCTGAAATCTCCCCAGCCACAGCGCGCATCCCCAGTGAATTCGAAGACAATGCTGCTTTCAAGGAGCAAAAGAGGTAATTACAAGATTAACAATTGACCTTCCCTCATGTGTTTTTGTGTGTATATGTGCCTCCAAGGACAGAATTTGTACTTTCTGTCCTGTTTAGAAAAACATGCTTGGCCATATTTATTTTTATGAAGTGGTGTAGGTTTGGCCAAGAGAAAAGCATGAAGCAGAGTGTCCTTGAAGCTGTAAACAGGGGAGGAGCAGATGTTTCTTCCCTTCTGCAGAGAACATTAAGAAAAGGAGAGTGAAGGAAAGCAGGAGACTGGTAGAGCTGCCCAGGAGGAAATAATGAAATGTGCTGTTACCTGGTTTGTAAGGGGCTAAGAAGATACCATCTGCTTAAATTTAATACAGCTTGATAGAACTTGTGTAGGCCTGTGTTGTATGGGGGACCACTGGGCTGGATAGAGACCTATTAAATCTAGTAAGACAGAAAAGGGAAATAAAACCAGGAAAAAATATGTTCCCCAGAATGAAGGCATCCTGACTAATGTGACCTTCACAACCCCATCAGCAGTCCATGCATGGCTCCAGGAAGATGGGCATGGGCTGAGACACCCATGAGCGGTAGGGCTGAGGGAGCAGCCTGAAGCACTGCTGGGAGACTCTGTTTGGAGGTGTTTGTTGGTATTTTCCACCCAGAACTAGATGGCGAGCCATGAATAAATGTGGCGTTTTCTGGTCTGAGCCCCTTACAAGCCATAAGTGGCTCTGGGAGCCCTTCTGCGGGGTGAGCCCTTGGCATGGTGAGATTGTGCTCAGACCACCTCTGTGTTTTGTGTCTTGATGGTGGGACATAAAAGACTGAGGTGAACCTGGTTCTGTCTGGTTCTCGGAGGTTTTGAGGCAATCTACCTTATCTAGTAAACACTGCACCGCATGCGTCTGCTGAAGACGTGTATGACAAAGAAGTGAACCCACCTGCCTTTCTTGTGTCTTGTCCTCATTGTCTTCTGTGGGCAAGAAAGTTGCTTTCAAAGTAGGAATGATGCCAAGAGTTGACAATGTAAGCATTGGCAATGGAGGAGAGGTCAAAACTGGGGAGGACATCAGTTTTGACTAGCAAAAACAGTGCAGAGTGGGGATATAACCGCTGTGGCTTTTAATACGAAGGTCAGTAAGAAAGAAGAATTGTTTAATCTCAAACAGAATGTCAAAACAAGGGCAAATGAAGATAAAGTGTGCACAGATCAATTCAGAGGGGAAATTAGAAAAGGTAGAAAATGGACATTTTGGAACAGGTTCAGCAAGAAACAACTAAGGACAGATCCTGGATATTTTTCACATGGTACTCAATCAGTCTGGGGAAGGATGGTGGGTATTTCTGCTTAGGACAGGAGGGACCGGGCATCTTGGGCTGGCTGGTCCTTCCAAGTCCCTTGGCAGAAGGGCCAAGTTCCAGGGCAAAACTTCTCGGGTGATGCTGGGTTTGCACACTGAATGGCCTAGTTTAGCAAATGACATCCATGTAGAAATCCACTTCTGTCCTTGTTACCCTAAGTTACACCAAACCCTTCAGTCTTTGCACATCTGCTTGCTTAATTGGCTGCTCTTCAGATCAACACCTGGCAAATGAGGTGTTGCCAGTACTGCGAGATGCTATTTACCGGCTTACCGCTGGGGAAACAATGAGTAGGAGCTTTAAAAATCTTTTGACTAAGACAGGAATAAATAAATCCCTGCCATAAACACTGGCACAGAGCTAAAGAGCTCAGGAACCTCAAAAGGAAAGGCATCCAGAAGTGGAATGAATTCAAAAATACACCCCAAAAGCGCAAACAGAAAGAGCTTGAATACTTCATTAGTATAAACAAGGTAGAGAGAAGGCTCAATTCTCCCAGCTCATTTATTCCAACAAATCCATCTGAAAGCAAGAGTTTTATTTCCCCCCGAGTGCAATTTCCTCTTACATTTTTGGTCAGTATTTCACAGCTTGTCACTTCATTTTCTCCCTCACCCAAAGCTCTGAGAGATCTTGTTTGCAGATGCTTGAACGAGTTTTATTTTTCTCCTTCCAGATGTGGCTGCCTCTCAGCTGCAGTTGATACGACAATGGCATGGCCGTAGAAACAACCTTTTATTCCTCCAGCCTGGGCTGGATTCCTCTCTCGTCAGACAGACACCTGGATAGGACTCTTCAGAAGACAATCTAGACCATGAATGCCTGGTTCTAGCCCTGAATTTCTCCCTGAAGATGCTTGGACAGCAAGTTCAGGGGAATTCATGGGGTAAATTAGGCACCTCTCGGTGTAGGTGTCACAACACCAATGTGGTGTGGGTGCCACCAGAACCTGGGGTGTCTCCAGCAATGGATGGGAGTGAGGAAATACGCTGCTTAAACTCTCATCACCTGGGCTTCTCTGTGTGGCCTCAGGAAGGACTTTTTTTTCTCTTACGAGTTCCATTACTAAAGAACAACAACTCTTAAATCAGCGTAAGGTTAAAGGAGATCTAACGTCTCTGTAATGGACTGGATGCTGAAATGCAGATATATAACTCAGCATGCTCATTTAATACTAAAGGCAGATGGTTTCACTATTACAGCTTGTTGCTAGAGAGGAATTTATCTGGTAATCCAATAATCATAATTGTATTATTTTGATAATAAACAGTGAGGCAAATTCAAGGGAGGCAAAGGCTAAATGCAGCAGCGGCTGTCCAACCAGCAGCTGGTTTGTTATATATCATATGATCTTTAATCCTGTTACTACATCAGAAATGGGTTTTCTGCCCAATATAAACCAATGCACCTTTACTGAAGTCAGTTTAACCTGGTCAATTTTCTGTGCTTTGAGTTTCTAGATACTTGAGTGGTTGATGCGGTTTAACTTGCAGTACTCATTTTAAGTGTGAGTCATAAAGGCTGCGATTCCAGTAAAAGTCTAGGTCTGCCTCATATCTAATCAGATAATTGTATGTAATTGAAGATAATCAGAAGTCTTAGATCTAGAACACATAGCAACAAAGAAGCATGCATTTTAAAAAGACTCCCACTTGCATGAGTGGTGAAAGCAAGTATATTCCTTCCCCCTGCCCCATGCAAAGCTTATTTCAGGAAAGGAACTCATTCCTAAAGGAGACTGTTTTGCATATTCAATATTGCTTTGAATGAATCAGAAAGTGCCCATTCTCCATCATTAAAAAATTCTGCATGTGAGATTTTTCTAGAAGAGATATGGCATGATACGCTTGTGAATTTTCTTAGTCCACATCCACAGGCAAACATAAGGAAACTGAACCAGAAAGAGGCACTCTCATTTCAAAGCAATCATAGTGAGGGCAGTGCCAGAAATTGGAGACTGCCGTGGAAATGGCCACATGTTCTGAACAAAGTTCTCTCTCTTACTTTGAAGCCCTAAAGGAGACAAGACCTTGCTTTTCACCCTACAGTATCTGGGGTGAAGTTGCCAAAGGCTGGATGCAGCACCCTCAGTGAAAAGCTGCAATAACTCGCCTCCACTAGATCTTTACATCAAACAGGTTCCTTTCAATTTCACAAGGCAGGTTTTCACCCTGAACACACAACCAAAATCTAACAGAATAAAATGGTTTTTGTTCTGGTTTGTTTTGCACAGGAGCAATGTTTCTGCCATGTAGCTGTACCGCTGTAGCTGGAAGCCTCATGCACAGAGAGGTTCCATCAAATCTTACGTGACATCACTGATGCAATTTGCAGCAGAGACACAGAGTTTTTGGAGGATGAAACTCTTAAACTTTAAGAAATTACTGACCCACGAAGACATCTGCTGGATTACTGTGCCTGTAGGAATTTAGCCAGGATGCCAATTGGACCAAAAGCCAAAGCATCTCAGGTCTTTGCCTAATCTGCTAGATGAGCTCATATTAAGGTGCCAGGCTGGAGGTGGAGTGGCGGGGCACAGGCGCATTGGTGTCTTGCTAAGGCATGTAAACAGACACTTCAAAATCAGAGAGAGTGAGACCTTTGAAAGTTGGTATGACTCTTACAAGTTCATTTCTGCACCTCCCTTTCTTCCAAGCTCCCTTGCACTTTATGAATGCATGTTTTTTGACCACCTCTGTCTTCCTTCTTTCCCTCATCAAAACATTACTTGCTTTCTTCAGCCCTCCAGTAGCCAGTTCAGTCTGTCTTATTCCAGATAAATTATTCCTGTAATGGTTAAGGGACTGGTGGGACAGAAGTATTTTTGCTCACCAAGTATCCTGGGACACTGCGGGATGCCCCATCCTGTTTCTAACCACTTCTCTTCCCACCATCCTGGGTAGTGCTCCAAGAGAAGTTCAGGAGCTGGAGACCCTGAAGCCAAGGACCTGTGGAGATGTGGGATATCTCTCAGAAAAGGGTTGATTGACCTGAGCTGGTAGGACATTCAGATGAAGAGGGCTCTTTTAGAGACATGGCAGCTTTTTGAAAACCAGCGGTGTTTTTTTTTGGAGGGGGGAAGGGGGAAAATTGTGGTGTTACACAGTGCATAGCAACAACAACAAAAAATGCTGTAAAATGGGAACTGAGAGCATGGTATAACTTCACCTTTGGGGCCGGTTTTTGTTGTTATTAAAAAAGCTAGAATAAAGGCAGGACAGCGATTCTTGCAACAAAATAAAAAAGTAGTTGCTTTAATAGCCAGAAACTGATCTATAGCTACACCAAAAGAAAGATCCACTCGACTTCATATCTTTTTACCCTTCCCTGATTATTAATACAGAGGGATTTTAAAGGAAAGGGATTGTTCTCCCTGGATTTGTAACACTATGCTTCCCAAATCGTGACACTTAAATCCAAGTGGATGTTTACAGCATGATCAAAGCAGAGGAAATTCAGCCGTGAAGGTGAGATTTGCAAGTGAAAATGTCAGTCTGAGCGAGCCTCACCCAGTGCCCCATCTACCTGCCCTGTATGCTACTGGGGGTGGATGTTGGGCTGGAGGTGGGCTGCAGAATGCAACCAGCCCCCCCCCCCATATTTTGGGGGTCTGAATAGCTTGCCAAGGGTCTGAAGAAATAAAAATGATTTGTTGCATGTAGTGTTTTATGTGGGGATTTCTGGGCAGGTTATATACCCTGCACAGAAACGGAGCAGAATTGGGATTTGCAGCAAATAGGCATGAAATTTGCTTTCGTTGATATTCAGCTATTTTTTCCATGGAAGCTCTCAGCTTGGTGCATGCCTTTGCCACTATAATTACTCAGTGAGTACATTAGATTCCTGCTTTTCATTTTCATTCGTTCTCTTTTGTTTCAAGGCTCTTTTTTTCTTTCCTTTTTTTTTTTTTTTTCCTTTTCTCTAAGAAAGGGGCATTCTTTTCTGGCTGCCGGTCTTATATCTAACAACTCACGCTTGTCACTTTGGGGTGCTCCTTGCTGGGAGGGTAACAAATGTTTGCAGGAAGCACTGCTGCTTTACCAGACTCTGGCAACGTGTCAAGGAGGGAGAGCTGACTGTCAGGAAAGAAGCACATCAACTGCTGACGGGCATTATACTTGAGTCCAGGCCAAGTGTCTGAGTCCAGTTAGTCTTCTGATTAAACGAGGGAACGTGCCTGTGGGGCTTCATGCAATTTGTCAGCATGGAAGGGGCCTGGGAAAGTGTAATTTACTGGGAGAAGAAATGCATACATTTGCAAAGATACAAGAGGTCTTTTTGTAGGGGTATGTCAATAGGGTGGAAAAATGAGAGGCTGGTGGTCACAATACCCACATTCCTATTTAAAGTAATTGTGTTGTCACCAGTGCATTAGGCTGTTGGAGGCCAGCATCTCTGGGCGAAGCAGTATCTTTTTTCCCTGGGTTTATACAGCTTCTGGTACAGTATGTATGGGAGAATGGGAAGGATACAGACTAAAGCAAATCAAATCGAAACAAAACACGGAAAACCACACATACAAAAGAAAAAAAAAAACACACACAATAATTCAGTTAAAGGATAGCACTTTTGCTCTTTGAAGAACAGCGTGGGACAGGATGGGCTCAGGCAGAAGGGCTGTCTTGGAGGTGATACATACAAGAACATTGATATACAGAATATATCAATGGGCATATGATGGAGACTGATGGAGATGATAGATGTCCCTGCCTTTGGCAGGGGCGTTGGAACTGGATGATCTTTAATGTCCCTTCCAACCCAAAGCATTCTGTATTCTCTGTAAGAATAAGCTGTAAGAGCATTGGATGGCTGCAATTTAAAGGTGTTTCTATGCCTCTATCCCATCTTTAGCAGGGATCACAAACCAGTGCCCAAGACATTGTACAGAAACAAGACACACACACATAATTTTCCCCTGAGATACTCTTTCAACCTCTGACCAGTGAAGTCCAGGTAGTTTCTGACTGGTAATTTTTGTGTATTTTACAACATTTAGCAGACTGCTTTGTCATAAACTTCGAGCATCTGCACTACCCTATGGCAAGGAGTTACACAGCTTAGACAAGGGAACAAGGTCTGGGGTTTAGGCATGAGCTGGACATCCCAATCCAACGCTGTGGGCAGTGGTGAGAAATCAGCAGTCCTGCCAGGCACCTGTCCCAGGAAAGCAGCTGAAGTGGAGTCAGAAGAATCACTGTTGTGTTAACTTCCACTTAAATCCAGCAAATGATGTCCAGGGCACTATTCATCTTCTTCTGTAGAGGCTTAAAATAGATAAGATGAATTACACTGCACTGGGTGCTGCTTGCCTGGGACCTGCCCTGTGGCTATAAGGAAGGCTTGGATTTTGTAGGGACGATTTCCTTCTGTCTGGCTCTGTGTGCAGGGGAGAATTCAACCCCAGGGTGAGTCCTAGGCTCTCAGTGGGAGACTGACTGTACTTAATGAACCAGCCTTTTTTCCTTTGCCTCCTGATGGATAGCAAGGTGAAGGTAGGGCTACAAACCTGTGATCTCTCCTCCTGCAGAGTCATGCAAAATGCATGAGGTTTAGACAAAGGGAAGTTAATCTGCTTACATTTATGAGAAACAGTCCCAGGCTTCCCTTGCAATAGCATCCCCCCAGGTGCTCAGCAGGGTTTGCTAAACGATACAAACAAATTAGCCAGTAATTGACTCTTCATTTGCGCTGAGCATTTCTCTCTATTCTTTATTTGAACCGTCCCCAACTACACCGAGTCCTGTAATTATTATTATTATTATATATATATATATATTTTGGCCCAGATATGTTTTATAATGAAAGAGTATTAAGATCTCTCCCTTTGGGGGAAAAATATTGTTATTTCTGGCTGTGATAAGCTGAGATATTATTAAGCTTCCTCTGTGAGTCTGTAAGCTATTCTGCTCTTCGGTAGCACTTTCCATGAGGTATTTGCAGAGTGCTTTGCTGTGGACATCAGATTTAAAGGGTGGCTGCAAATTACCCGAGGGAAGATGTGAATCCTAACCTACTGCTCTGGTCAGCACAGACATGGTGGTGGGGGTCAGTTTTTGCTGCAGGCTGGAGGCTGTGGGGAGATTTCCTTCCTCCTCATTTCCACCCGGAAAGAAAGGACAGAAGGGGGGCACCTTCAAGATAAATCCTTTCCCTTCAGTGATAATTGACAGGAGAGAGGAAGTCTTTCCTAAATGAATATGGAACCAGGACAGATGTAGCCCTTGGGGCAGGGTGATAGTAAAGGCTTTGCAGGCAGTGTGAAAACCCTGCTGGGCATTGCTACTGTATGGACAATTGCTCCTTCAGGTCCACCAGAGCACTGGGCTTGATTCAACCCTCAGGAGTTCTCCTCTGGCCTTGGTCTATCAGCTCTTGTTTGCTTGGTGATGGCACCTGGGCAGCTTCCAGAGGGAGGCTGAGTCAAAACGAGCCAGAAGAACAAAGACTCTTCAACCTCTGTCTTGTTGAGATTAGACCCAGGGCATTTCCAGGGTTCGGTTCCTTGCTGAGAAGAAATAATAACGTAAACTTGGATCGGGTTTGCCTCACCAGTTTAAGCTAATCTAGCATGTCCTGATGGCAACAGAGTAGTTGGTGCTCATGCAAGCAGCTTGGCTGGTTGCTGCATGTGGGGAGAAAGAGGACTTGGGGGAAAGTCATCAGGGAAAACTTATCTGGGGAAATTTCAGTAGTGCAAAGCAAGCACTAGGGCTTTCATGGGAATTTAGGGCTTTAACTGCTTCCAGTTTTTTTTTAAATCTCCTCTATGCAATAGGCTTGATGTAAAAGTGCCAGGGACAGAGAAATGCAATCATTAGCCAAAGAACAAGGAGAGACATAGGGAGCTGTTTAGAAATATCTTTGGGTACACAAAGCATTAAGAATGATGACAAAATCATTTCACGTTGCTGCAGAGAGCAATCCCTTGGCATCTACTTAAATCTGGAAGGTAGACAAGTGTCTTCTGGCCTGTGCAAGGCTAATGAGGTCGAAGATGTATATAAATACATACTATTTACCAGGAAAGAGGACGTTAGTTGAGGAAATGAATAATTTGAGAGGGTATAAACTAATCAGAGATGTTTGGAGAAGGAAGATGCTCATATAATTAGATTTGAACCAAAGGGTAATGCAATCAAATGATAATGAAGGCTGGTTGTTTATCACCTGTTGTGAAAGAGTTGTCTGGGCAGAGAATAAAGAAAGAAATAGAGTTATGTCTCTATAAAAAAACCCTTCAAATAGCCTCTTATAGATTTGTAGGGTTTAACGCAAGATGGGATAATGAGATCTTCAAATCTGACCTCATGTATGTCATTGTCCTCCCACTTCATAGTCATCTCTGTGCTGATTCTATTACCTTGTGTTTGATGATAATAAATCTTCTGGAAAATATCCAGTCCTATTAAAATCTGTGAGTCAATTCTGTAGCTGTAATTCTCAGAATTGCATGTATTTAGAGTCACGGAGAGTTTGACGCCATACTTAAATTAATAATAATGATAATAAAAAAATGTTTCTCAGTTTTTTATAGTACGCTGTGAAATCATTAAAATTGAACCGCTGTTAGGAATCATCTTGGGTTTTAACTAAGTGCACTGTCTGTGGTCAGTTTAGAGGCTGGAAGAAACACAAGCTTCATTTTGTGATCAAATTGCTTTAGCGCACCACTGGGGCTTGCAGTTTTTGCAGTTTTTTGCATCCTGAAAAAAAAAAACAAACCTCTTTTGTGACACTCCCTGGGATTCTGGAAACCTTGAGAAGCCTTCTTCCAGACAGCAGCACACAAAAGGGCTGGATCTTCATCCGACTTCCATTAACTCCTAAGCCCAAGCTGGATGCATTCAGTAAAGCCGCTAGTTTTTTTTTTATCGCAACGCTGAGATCTATTGAATTCTTTCTTTCCTGGACCTGGCATCTCTAGTGGGTGAGTGGTATCATAAAGTACGCTCTTGGTTCACAATGCTGCACAGCTCGGTGGCATTCAGCATCTTCACACAAACAGCTCACAGGCAGGCTGTGGAGGGAGTTACTGAATTACACATGGATGCAGTTTCCTTGGCAGTAGTCCCCGTGGTTGTAGCTTTGAATCACAGCTCATCCTTTTGAGGTAAATCAAGTTCATTACTCTGCAAAGATCGTTTAGAAGCAACTTAAAAAATGGGGGCCTGCTTTTTTTTTTTTTTTTTTTTTTTCTGTAAGAGATTAGATTAGGACCAGTTTAACTTCTATCTCCTGGCACCCTGGCATCTCTCAGGGTTGGGGCTGACAGGTGCCAAACCCCAGACCCCTGGGCTTAACTTTCCCATTCAGCAGCTCAATATATTCCAAAGGTGAGTAGTTTTCTTGAACTAATGCAAGAGAGATAAGCATTTCCTCATCTTGAAGCTCATTCTATTTAGAGAGAATATAAAACAACAGTAGTCTAGGCCAAAAAATGAAAAACAAAACGAACAAAAAAACCCAGCAACCTGTCATCAGTGGACTGATTTGATTTATTTGAAGTAATTTAACCATCAGCATTGAAAGAGACTTTTCTGGGTGTTGAACTCTTTAACAAATGCTTTTGAGATCTCCTGAAGAATGAGCAAACTGGCTGGGCTGTGCTCTCTGAAAGGGATGTTTGAGGGTGTGGAACTTCATTTTTCAGTGGCGAGATGTTTCTCTGCCCAGGGGTCAATATTCTTGTGGATGCAGTTTTGTCAGGAATATGGGGTCCACCTAGAGGATAAATAAATGGGATGTGAATGTCCAAAGTGAGGAGACTTGAAGGGCAAAGAAGAGGTGAAGGGAGTAACATAGAAAGTATGGAATATTCAAGATGCCAGGGTGTTGCAATGTGTGCCCATTGCACTGTGTGCCATCCAAAATTTTGGGCGGTCTCCCAAAACTTTCTGTTCTGTGTAGACAACAGCTTTGATTCTGGTACATCCTGGTACTTGCCACTTACTCTGGTATACAAATGAGTAAATCTATGTAAAATTAATGACTGCCACCTCTAAACTCCGTACTGCTCACCTAAGCCTGTGAACAACACACAGGGAAGTGAACTTTTATTAGATCACCCTACTAGAGAAAAGGTACAGGGGGAATGGATTTGGGCTTTCTTACTTTCTGTGTTTTTCTTGTCACCTCTTTGGGGTTGTGCAATAAGTGTGTGCTGTTCACATAGGGATACATTGGAGAACTGGAGTCATGTGGATGAAAAACAGAAGTTACACTGGGATGAGTCACAGGGCAGTGCAGAACCAAACGGCAAAAAAAGGTGGTTTTCTGTAGCCTCACCACCTCCTGGGCTGGGACAATTAGGGGAAGGGGGTAATTAATGGCTCCTTGAGCTGAACCCAGGACAGGGCTGGAATTCTGATTCCCTGAGATCACAGTGAGCCCCAGAGTTGAATTCTCAGCAGACAGGATGTCCAGAGGCCAGTTCCATCACTGCTCCAAGTGGGCGCAGCCTTGATGATGTGTCATGGGCTATCCGTGCGTGTCTGAGTCTGGGCCGTACAGACAATGAAGTGCACTACCGGCACCTTCAGCTGCCATGGACCACTTTCTGGGAAATAGTTTGCATTTGTAGGAGAGATGGAATATGTTACTGTGTCTCAGCTCTGTATGCGTTATGTGTTTTGCAAAGTGCCAGGTCTGGGACCATGCTGCAGTGCTGTCTCAGCACGCGTTGCATGCCCACGCAACGTCGTGCCATATTTGCAAGTCACGAAACACCCACCCAAAGGCTCACACTATAAACGTGTTGCTCTGGCAGGTGTTGGGACAGCCCTCCCACTTCAGCATGCACCCTGAACAGAAAACGAACAAACAAACAAACAACAATGTACCCAGGAAAAATATTCTTAGAGCCACAGAGACACCACATGGGTTGAGGACAAAATGCTGTGTAGTTCTGACATTCAGAAATAAAGCTTTTGAGCGTTTGCCATTATAAGGTGACCTTAAATTCAAAGTTTCAATTCAAGTTCAACTTTAAGCATCAACAGCAGTGCTAAATTAGTCACGGGTAAAATGAAATATTGAATTTTGGGTCAAAAAAAATTTCTCAGGTTCACCCAAAATGGAAAGTCCAAAATTATTTAATTAACAAAAATATTTCTTTTTCTTTTTCTTTTTCTTTTTCTTTTTCTTTTTCTTTTTCTTTTTCTTTTTCTTTTTCTTTTTCTTTTTCTCTTTCTTTTTCTTTTTCTTTTTCTTTTTCTTTTTCTTTTTCTTTTTCTTTTTCTTTTTCTTTTTCT
>CM021698.1:1165171-1207061 GCA_011074415.1 Stictonetta naevosa
CTTTCTTTCTTTCTTTCTTTCTTTCTTTCTTTCTTTCTTTCTTTCTTTCTTTCTTTCTTTCTTTCTTTCTTTCTTTCTTTCTTTCTTTCTTCCTTTCTTTCTTTCTTTCTTTCTCTCTGTCTCTCTCTTTCTCTCTTTCTCTCTTTTAATATTATGTGCTGAATTCCCCTCTCTGCCTTCCCCTTTCCCCTTAGCTTTCAGCTCGGTCACTGAAGCAAAACTGCCATTATTCATCCAGCTCCACGCCAGCATCTGCAGAGGGATTGCGACAGAAGTGTGGTGAGGGCCAGCCCACACCATTCGTCTTAGTGCAAGTCTGGGGTGATAATGCCTGTGTCAGCGGGGTAAACTCTTTCTTCAGCTGCTCAAAGGCAGTGTGGAGATGGGAGGATTATGTTTGAGAGGTCTGCACTGCATATCTGGAGTGACAACACTCTCTTGATTTCAATATCATGAGAGGTGTTTTTGGAAGCTCATCCCACACAGAGCTGTGGGCAAAAGCATAGAGAGTACGAAGAGTAAAATAACATTAAGTCAAACGCAGCTGAAAACCAGAGTCAGCAGAGGCATGGAAACCAAGAGCAAAGCAACTGAGATAGAAGCATGTAACTGCAGAGATAGCAGAGATATGAGCAGGGCCTGTAACGTCGTGTACATGGGGAATGTGGTCAGCCAGGAACAACCACAAGAGAGGGTTAGCGTGGTTTGAGTCAAAAGAAGTAACGGATGTTTTCTGAAAAACTTGCCTATGAAGAAAAACGGCCTTACCCCAGGGACAGCACTCAGTAAAGCTGGCTGACCTAAAATTGTTGGCCCTGCAAGCTCGGCTGATTCTCACATTTGCATTTGCATGGGAGGAACCAGAGACAGGATGCTCTCTGCTGAGAGCCAGCATTTGTAATCACATTGTGCTTCAAGGGCAAAAGTAAACTATGATTTGAGTCTCCATGACTCTCTTCTGACCCAGATACCCTCAGTAAATTAAAGCACCAAATGTTCTGAGATCTGACTTCCCCCACGAAGAAATCTAGCACTTAGAAATCTAGCAAAATGCTCCAAGCCACCTGAACTCGTAGGTACCCAGATCCCACTGGCAATCAAAGGTAAAACCCTCTGGGATGGGGTTGAGGGATCATTTTGGGTGGCATCTCCTTCTGCTGACTCCCTATCCAGTGTGTTCTCTGCTTTCCTTGTCTCCTGCTTAAAGTCCTTCTAAAAAATTCCTCACCTGGCCTTGTTTTCCTCTCTTCACCTGTGTCAGATTGCTCCTCTCACATCTTCACTGTGACACAAATATTTCCCAATAATAATAGTAATTCTACCCAGTCTTAACAAGCATCATGGTGAGAAAATTTTAAGCACTCTATGGGCAAGACCCCTCCAATCATTCATACTGGATATGGATGTCCTGGTGTGCTGAAGACCTCTCATGTAACTTACTCCTAACAGACAGTGTCTGTTCTGAGCACCTCCCCATCAAAATCACAGAATTGTGGTGGAAATGAATGAGAGAGGCTGAAAACTGAAGGGAGCTGAAGAGTGAGGTGAAATTAACTTGAGTTGCATGGAATTTCCAATCGGATACCAGAAAAAATAAATACTGTGAGAATGGCCAGAAAAAGAAACAAAGGTGTGGTGAAGTTGTAGAATCTTTATTACTAGAGATATTCAAAACTCAAGAGGACATGGCCCTGAGCACCCTTTGGTAGTGGTTAAGATGTTAAATTTGGCCCTGCTTCAGGCAGGGTGTTGGACCAGATGACCTCTGTAGGTTCTTCCCAGCTTAAATGATTATACAGGAATGTGAAGCCTAGTTAAGGCTTCTTCCAGACTTGCCACCACGTGTTTTTCTGTCCTGTTCTCTTGGTTGTCCTGGCTGGGGTCCTCATGGAGAAGACTGTTGTTTGGAACGGAATAGTGGGGACTGCTGCACACCTAAATGTCACTGCAGTGGCAAGTAATCCCAAGGCCAACAACATGAACCTATGCAGAATGCAAAGCCTAAAAGGATATATGGAGGGATGCCTATATACATGTGTTCTTGTAGAAATGTGTATACATGTATATAAACACAAATGCAAAAAGTATTTATATATGCATGTGTGGTGGGAGTAGAGCTGGGAAGGAAGATATATAGAGGGAACGCACACGGAGGGATGCTTCTCATTTGGCCTAGTGTTACTGGACTATCATAAATGCCCTGGCCAAGATTTTGGCCATAATGATGCATAATTTATACCTAATTTATACCTAAGGGACTCTTTTTATGCTAGAATGCTTTTCAGATACTCCCAGTCCTGCAGTTCCATACAAGTCCCATTGCAGGTCTCTTGAATGTGGAATTGATTGTGACCCTTTGAGGGGAGAGGAATGGGGAGAGAAAGAAAATTCCAAACTGAAGCCATTTTGCTTTAGCCTCACATTCCTATTAAAAAAATAGTTTATTTTCTTGGTGAATGAGACCGCCTAATCTCATTACATACGTATAAATCACCCTTTTCCCCACGCTGGCCATTTATCTTAATCTGTGGCATATGAATGCAAGGGAACAGCCTACATGGTGTATTAATCAGACATGAGAGTCACTTTGAAAATTCCAGACACAACTCTTTTTGAAAAGGTATTCCCTGTGCAAAACACCAGGGCTAAAAATAAGCATAGCAGGGTCATGATGGCCTCTTGCTACACAGGGCAAATTTATTTGGACAGCTTGTTAAGAAGTCACTCAGCCCTGTACTCTGGAAGTGTTGGTACTCCATCCTACTCAAAATTTCCACTAGTGTCAAGGGGATGATTTAGTCACAAACTGTGGGCACTCTGAATGCACTCTGAGCAACCGTGTTGCTTTCTTACCTTCTCAGCCTTCACACTTTTGTCTAGCCAAAGTTTATCTCTGACCTGGCCCATCAGTTTTATGGAAGCACTCAGGATAAAGTAGACCTTTAGTGCAACTGAGGACCACTGGTTATTTGTCAGTTTTGAATGAATTTGGGGTTGTTTTCTACTTTTAGGCTGCAGTCAAGGAAGATTTCAGATGCATATAGAGATTTATGAAATCATCTTTCTCCATAACCCCTAGCAAGATAAGGGAAGATAGTGGGGGTATGAACAAACAAGGCAGGACTGAGCTAACTCCAAGAGAAGGCAAAACCTCCAGCCATTGATGTAATTAGCCCAGGGACTGAGGGAAAGCAGGCTTTTTGCAGCATTCCAGATGTTTAACAGTTTATTTCTTTGCAGAAACTTAAGAACTCATTTCCAAAATGGCCTGATACTTTTCTCTAGGGAAATGATTCAGAAGGCAACAAGGACGTGTTTTCCTAACTGTGAAGATTAGGACTTGGTGGCATCAAGCCGGCAGATAGTAGCTGACCAGAAAAATGTGCACAATAATAAACATGAATAATTGTGCTGGATTGGTTGAATCCCTCTGGATTAGACTTGTGTCTGCTTTTCCTTCAGCTTTTTCTTGCCAGACATTCCCCCAAATAACTCTTGCTCCCCACCAGACTGCATTGCTGGTTCTCGTAAGTTTATTGCAAGTTTCCCAAGAGCTGGCATTTTCCTTTCATGACTCCATTCCTATAGTTACCAGAGAAGTCAGCTTTCTTTCAAAACCAAAATTAAATTTCCAGTCCTCGTGGCTGTGGAGAAAAACTAAACATGTCCAAAGTCTAACCTGAAGTCACATATAATAGGATTTTTTTCTCTTTGTCTTCCCAAAAGTAAAATAAGAGACCATGTTTTATAGATTTGACTCTGGATTATTGATTCAAAGTAGTTATCAAGAGCGCAGGCAAGATGTCGAGTTTTTAAACAGTGTTTGATGAGTTTCTAAGTGAGTTTACACACCGGGATCACCTACAGCGACCCTGGAGATACTCTACATTCAGTGGTCTTCTGCATATACTGAACTGGGGGCTTTTCCTCTCTCACATTTCCCTTCTGCAGTTCCATGATGACAGTCGATACTGCTTTTGTGGAAGTAACCAGAAACAGCAGCATCCTCCATTTAGGAAAGCAAGGTTTTACAATGGATATATCAATATGGGAAGTACAGACAGCATCAATATCCAGATATGCCTGTACGTATGTTGGAAGAATTAAGAAAAAGATCATTTCATAATGAAATACCAGCTGTTATTTTATTAGAGCAAAAAGTAATGTGCTGTTTATTTCTCCAAATGCTCCTCTGCTTACAGCAGGCAGCTGTACACCACCTTTGCATAGTTAATTCATCAGAGTGAGAAGGAGGCCTGGGATTTTGCTAGGGAGGGGAACAAGGTGGACCCCATGGCAAGCCCATAGGCATGGAGGAGCACATGGGAGACCTGCAACAGTCTATCCTGGTGCTAAAGCTGCAGGAGATCAAATGCCATTTAGAAAGTGCAGGTTGAAAACAGAAGGTTGTGGAATTTCACACCATGCCTAGTCCAGCTGCACCTCTGGGAGGTAGCTCCAAAAACAGTGAGGTGGGACAAAGGTGAAAGAAAACCCCTCTGAGGACCATTAAACCCACTGATACAGCCTGTGAAATGGGGAGCTCAGCTACCCCACCAGCCTCCGGGGAGTGCCTTCGCTTCCTTAACCTCCAGGTAAACGTGCCCCACTGGGACCTTCCTCTGTGGGCAGCAGAAGAGCTTTGGGGCAGGGAGGCACAGGTTACAAAATGGGAGAAAGTTTCTTGGAGTGTGTTTGGGGGCTGATGCTGTGCTGACCCCACCACGGCAAAAGCAGGAGGGAAGTGTTTCAACAAGACTGCTTTACCCTCTTCACCCTGATTGCAAGCTTTATGTCAGAGACCTTTTCCACCCCATGATCTCCTTTAAATCTCTCTCTTTTCCTGTCCCATACCCTGGCTGGCAGCCTAAGTACCTCCCTACCATCTGCAGCTGTGATGCGCCTGTGTAAATCAGCATGATCCCTTGGAGTTCAGTGGCGTTATGCTGATTTACTTGCGTGCAGGGTCTGGCTCTGCTGTTGTGTGCGATTTAAACAAGATGTTCCTCAGGCTTAGGCATAAGTGAATAAATGATACTTGACATTTTGGAGAAGCTCATGTTCGCTAAAAAGCATTTCTTGTTCCAGCAGACTCACCCTGGTCGTTTATTCACTTAGCTCCTCTGCATGCTTTCTCCTTTCTTGTGATCTCAGCTCGGCACTATACTGCTTGCAGGACTCACGTGTTCAGAGATTTAACTTCCCAGGTGAGCTAAATGTTTCTTGGTGCCATCACCACTTTCTCTGCAGATAGCAGTGCTGATAACATCTCCTAACTGCACTCTCAGTGTATCTGCAATGCTCTACTCCCAGGTGGGACCAAGCCACGAGGATTAGCTGGGTTTGCATCTGGACTATAACGTCTCTCCCATTCAGACATGGCTCCCTCCTGTCTATTCAGAAGACTGGTATCTTGTATGTTTTCAGCATCATGGTTTCTTTCCTGTTCTGTGGTCCGTGTGTCTCATGGAAATAATTGAATTCACTCTAGATTGGAAGGACGTGATGTGGGAAAAGGGCAGTGGATTAGCCTGGTTGTGTTCTGATTGGAGGTGTCATTCATAAAAAAAGAATTCCTCGTAGTATTTCCCAGATGCAGCCTACTCCTGGGTTCTGCCGCGGGGACGGTTCTCGTGTGCCAGCTGAGCCTTCCAGCTCACGGCCCCTAAAGAGGTTGGTCAGCCCATTGACAATATCTTCGATTAAGTGATTGGCTTTGTAGCTGGAAGGATGCCATGGCTCCTTCAAAGAGGATAATCACAGCACGAGAGCTGGTTTGTTCAACTTCTGGTGAAGTAAAATGTCCTCCAGACTTGCGTATTCCTTCAAGAGAGAGTGACAACCACACAAACATTGGGAGAGACTGGGAAAGGGGCAGAGACGTTGTAAAACCAGGCTTGAAATTTAAGGTTGGAAAGGACCGTCCTTTTAATTCCTTCTCAAATGAGTAAGAACTGGGCTTCAAGTAGGTAAGAGCAGCCTTTAAAAATCTGAGTTTCAGGTTCCTGTCTTACAATGGTGATTTTAATAGTTTGCTTTCTCCCAGTCAGGAGAAAATCACGTTCAACAACTACGACACGAGGTATTTTGATGCTGATAGATACACACCAGATAGGCTGGCTGAGTAGCCCAGTTGGCTCACAGCGCTGCCTACATCCCACTGCATAGGTGGCCGTGATCTACCACTTGAAGCTCTCCTCCATCACCACACGCATGCACAAAACAGCTTGAAATGCCGTTTGGGATACACCTGCTGCTTCAGATAAATCATTCACCATCGTTGCATCCAGTGTTCCTCCTACAGAAAATTTATATAGTACTGCATATAAAACCCAGCTGTTAGCACTTTAGCAGATATCAATCCTTCCCTTCTCCAAAGGGGTATTGCTTCCAAACAGACATAGTTTGGGTTTGACTTTTTTTCTTGCTCAAAGTTTGGCTGCTTAGACGTCCTCTATTTTCCATGAGCAGATGAAGGTACTTCAGCAGAGCTAATATTACTTGTTAATCTTTGTGGCATTCAGCAGAGCACAGAGAAATGGAAAAATCTTTGCAGGGTTTTTGTTCTTCGAGAGAGAACTGAAGAGATTTGGAGCTGCCAAATTGCTCAGCCAGCAGCAAACTGAGACTTCTGTTTCTCACAAGGAAAAAATATTCATGTTTTTATGTTGATCTAGGTCTGACTTTTTTATCTCTCTTTGATTCAATATTCCTATCCTCTTTTCCAGGTTCACCTAGTTTGCACTTGAGACCATTCAGGTCTAATCTGCCCGTGTTTGAGTTCAGCTATTGGTGCAAAGTGCAGAAAAGAGTAGAAGGAGAGAAACCATCTCAGCAGTGTGACTTCTGGCAGCATGGGTTGAAGCAGAGTGGCTAGTACCTAGGGATATGCTTAGGTGTTCACAAGGACAAGGTGACATTTGCAGCTTGGCCCAACCCCAGCAGAATGCACCCAACCCACCTCTGCTCTGCCAGCTCTTGGCACAACCCGTCCACTGCAGGAAAACTTCCCACTGTGTTGGTTGTCTTCCTTTTTGCTCCATGGGCAAAAATCTAATTAGACGACCACTCATGATCAACGTAGAGTTGTCAGCCTCCCGTTCTGCCCTCGCTTCACCTCTGGCCATTACCGGTCAACACAGTGAACCTGCTGCACTGGCTATCCCCAAAGCCATTGGGATGGTGCATAAAGTCACGCTTTCTTTGAGTGGTGGTGTCTGGGAAGAAAGATGGGAGCTGCAGAACCAGCAACGCAGAGTGGGGCAGTTGGAATCAGCTGGTTTAATCCATGGTGTGTAGAAGCCCTGGTCTCAGATAGGATTGCATGAACAGAGAGTTGCAACTAATTTCAGCCTTGTGCATAAAAGAAAAAAAAAAAGGGAGAGTTTAAGTATGAACTCTGAAACCATTTAGTTTTGGAATAACTAAATGAGTAGGGGAAGGCTATAGGAGGAATAATTTTATGCCTGAAGAGTTCTTGAAAGTACTGAGCAGTCTAGCTGGTGGGATAACATTCTGTAAAGGTCTCCATCAGTTAGGTTTTTGCTGTGATTGTATTTCATACCCATGAAAAGCAGCATTTGCTCATGCCCAGTTACAGCCTTCACCCTGCGAGGGCAGGGAACCACCCTGCATTGTTTGTGCTGGGCTGGATGAAGGCATCGCATAGCTGTGAATGGAATGAGGCACCCCTCATGACATTGATACCGTGAATGTATCAGGTGGCATGAGAGCATCCTTCAAAATAGCCACTGCAACCACATAAGGCAAACAACAGAACCAAGAGGGCACTGTACTTTGGGGCTGGGGAGGAAAGGCTGGCTTGTCCAGTTTGCATTTTGCCAACACTTTTTTTTTTTTTTTTTTTTTTTTCCTGCAATTTTCTATTAATTTCTCCTCCTGACAATTAAATTAGGTGCACAGCCAGAGAGATGTCATGCACCCTCTTTCTTCACCGAAAGTTGCTAATGGTGCGGGAAACAGTCTTAATGTGAGATGAGGGACAAGCTTAGACTGCATCTCCCAAGCAACTGTTATCCATGTGGTTGGTTATTTACCAGCTTGTGTTGGGTCTGAAGCCACCCACACTGTGCTTGGGAAGAGCTGGAGGTGGGTGGACTGCCATGTGCTCTGTCCTGTTCCTTTCCATTCAGATGAAAGAAAGCTTGGCTGAAAACAAAGATTTGGGTATACCTGTCCTAGCTCTAGCAAGATCCAGTGTTCCAGCTTGAATCTGTGATGCTTGCATGTGAAAAGTGGGAACTACACCAAAGTGGCATTTTAGGCATTCTTCAGGATACACATGAAGATGCATGTAAGGGTGAACATCTTTTGCAATGTGATTATTCTTCCCAAGGGAACCTCATCATTGGGTTTAACTTGGAAGCATAGGGAAATGTGGGCCACCAGGTTACTGTCACCTGTGTGCAAGTCAGAGAGCACACAGGACAGAATTTGCTGTCCTGTTTCTCTCTCTATCTGATACTGATGTTAAAGTCCGTGAATGGGATAAAGACACTATAACCATCACCTTTTCAGCCAAGACCCATGGAGTTCCATCTGGAACAAATGTTTGTGGGACTGCCTTTGGTCAGCAGTGTTCCCATTCCCTGCTGCTGGGACCTGAGTGCTTTTTGAAATCTGGCCAGTCACTCAATGCTTATCATTCAGAAGAGGAGAAAAAGGTTACTCCTTGTTTCCACTCGTAGTTGCTGGCTGGTTAGCCAGGCAAGGAATGCTAGCATGCCTGTATGAACACCATGGCGTTTTCCTGAAAGTATTACCGGAATGTGATTGCTGCTGGGTTGGTGATACACACACTATGCTAAATGTCAGGGCCAGGAGCAATTTTTGACCAGCTCTTCCTCCTGTGCAAAGCATGTTTGCATCAGAAGAAATGCCATGACGACACATTGAACAAGAACGGCCTTAAATTTCATCTATTGTAAACCAACTTTCTTCTTTTGAAGGTCTTAGAGCTAAAGTGTGCATAGGAGAGGGTTTTCAGCAGATAAATTAACATTTCTCTAGAAGATGCTGCATAGCAGTAAACAAGATTGGAGTTGACCAGGTTTGTTCTTTGTTATCTGAAAACCACAAGGTTAAGGATTGTGAAGCCACCCGGTGCAAGGTCTTCTCAAAGGGTTTCCACAGACATAACTCATTCCCATCTTTCTGCGTCCAGAATGAACTGGAGGATCTCAGGAATGTTCCTCCACATGAACGTATAGAGGAACATTTAGCCCACATCCAAGTGTGCTCCTGAAGGATTTTAGAGGCTCTGAGGCCCATAAACAGGCAAAGACACAAAAGAGATATTTTATGAGAATCAATAAAGATTTCTTTTTATTTTAATTCCCTTTTTACATACACCTGTGGTTTGTCATTTTCCGCTCATTACTTTGGTCCATACAGAAAGCAGAAGTGGAGGAATGTAAACCAAATGTCTGCCTGACGACACACACAAGGCAATGTCCTCGTAACACATACAAAGAAATCACAGTTTTGTCCTTTAGCTTTTCAGTCCTGTTCCTCTTCTGAAGTGAAACAAGGTCTTAAAAACCACTTCAGTGAAATTACATGTGTGTGGGGAGGAAGAAAACACCCCAACTTTTTTTTCCCTCCTGCTGACACTAGAAAAAAAGGAGCCAATATTCCCAAAAGAGACGTGTCAGACAGAGCTTGGCAGACTGCTAGGAATGGCCGAGTCCTTTTTCTAATGCCCACACCCCATCGCCACCATGGCTTGGTCACCCTGAAATTGCTGAGAAGAAGCAAGGAGTTTTAGCAGCAGGTCTGTCTCTTCATGCATGCCCCAGCTCATGCAGATGGCAAGAGATTGACGTGTTTCTGAACATGGGGATGGGAGACAATGCTTGGATACACCTGTCCTTCCTCTTCTGCCACCAAATGCCTTTCTCTTCCACCAGTTCTACCTGACACAACCTGTCCTCTAAAACATTTCACCTCCAACAGCAAATGGCTTCTTTCTCATCCTTCCCTGCAGCCCTCAAGGAGGAGTGATTAATTTAGACAGAGAAAAATTGAAAGGTAAAAGCTCAGCCTGGCAGGAAGCATCCAGCTCTATATTTAGAAGGGCCCATGCCTGTTGTAATGCTCTGGTTTAAATAGATGCTGCTTTCCTGGTGAAGTCATTGTTTTGTCTTCTGTTTTAGGTACCTGAGGTCTGCTCTGTTTGTAGAACATCCTTCATTAAAGCTCGTTTTAAGTAGTCTTTCATGTGGTTACTGTATCTCTGTTTCAGAGGACGTAGGCCCAGGCATTTTGGAAACTCAGTGCATACTCATCCCATCCATCTCAAATATTTTAATCCCATGTCTTTTTTTTTTTTTTTTTTTTTTTTTTTTTCCTTGCAGGATACCATGTCCTAAATCCCCACATGTAGAAGCTGACCCCAACACAAAAGCCCAGTGTTGTCACTCATGAAGCATTTTGAGAGAGGAGACTTTGGCTGTTCAGACCATCTTCTACCACTTGTTCTCTGCTTTCTGGTTTTTAATGCTATTGATCTAAAACAAAAAGCCACCCTGAACTGTGGGTGGCAAACAAGGTTTTGGAGACAGGGGAAGGGCACAGTAATTTGTTTGAATCATAACCTTTTTCCTCCTCAGAATTTAAGGGTAAATCCCACTCCATGGAAATCAACACGCATTTTGGTGTTGGTTTTCATGGGGTCAGGATTTAATTCCATATTGATGCCAGCATATCTGCGTTTTGCCCACCACATTGCTTGCCCAGAATGAGTAACTCTTGGTTTGAGGAAGATAATCAAATACTATCAAATTCTTGAGGTCATATGCCCAAAAAAACCCAATTGCTAAGGTCACAGGGAAAAGTTACTCTGTGGGACCCGGGAGAAATGGTTTTGAATATCAGGTCCTTGTGCTGAGGCTGCTCTAATGTATCCTTTTTTTTTTTTTTCAGGGAGAAAAAAAATATATATAAAAGTGCTGGTGAGGATGAAGAAGAAGTGAAAGTTGCACATATTTTGTTAAAGCCCTCGTTTGCTCTTTCAATACATACCCTGTTGAGGAGAAAGTGTCATCGTGCAGTAAAGCCCACCTCTATTAAATCTGTGCTGGACAGGGAAGTCTGCCTGAAAAAAAGCCAGATTTATAAGATTCCCTGGTTACTGATGTTCATCTGGGTCAGCTCTTCCTTCACGTTTTCTTTTGTTCCTGGCCCCTGTGCTGTGTGCCAGACTCCGAGCAGATTTCCAGCCCTGCCCTGCCTCACTGGAGTCTTACAAATCCGTTCCGAATTAGGACAAAGTTTGTTGTGCTCTGTTTTTGCAGATGCTGCCTCTGGCTCCCTTACAACGTAGCGTCGCTGCCCATCACTGCTGAATGCCATCAGGAGATGTGTTCAAACCGGCGACAGCTTCAGATGGGTACAGTAACGCACCATGGATGCAAAGGCAGCTCAAGGAATGGTTCTGCAAGCGTGCCCCAAAGCAGCACGAATGGACCGACCTAGAGAAGGGCACATAAACTACCTGAGCAGACCGGAGCAGTAAATTTAAATTAATCATAAAAGAGAATATTCGAAAGCAGTGTGCCAGATTTAAACCCAAGCCCCCAGACACTGGAAAGACATCGTGTGAGCTTTGCAGGTCATACTGAATGTCTCAAGATCTTCTATGAGCAAAACATGAGTGAGTTCAATCGGAGGCTGAAATGCTGTGCCAAGGTTTGCAAACCTTTCCCTGGCCCGTGGGAAAGGTTTCACTGAACCTTATTTGATATTTCTTTTAATGCTCCCCTATGACTTCCATTAGCTTCTCACACTGTTTTTCCCACTTGCTTCCCAAATTCTGGCAAAACGTTGATATTATCTTGAACTTTGTAAACTGTGGGGCTAGCTGAAACCTGAAAGCTGGCGTGAAAACTTGGAGAATCTGAGTTCCCATGCAAGTAGGAGAGAAAAGAAAAAATAAAAATAAAAATAAAAAATAAAGAAGGAGCTAAGAAAAATCCCTACCAGTTAAAATAGCTGAGAATGGCTAAGTGACCACAGTGCATGGCCGTGGGGAGAATAGAGTAATCTGGACAGGCAGAGATAAAGCACGATTGCTTTATGTGATGGGTGATGCCTTGGGTGTCATTTTATTTAATCCCAAACAGCAAACCCAGTGTCTAATTCTCAGCAGAGTATTTCTGTTGCTACAGTTGGAAGCTTTATTTTAATTCCATTATGCAAATTGTAAATGAGTCTTGAACTGTGGTCTAGATTCAGATCTGTTTTGCCTTGGCATTGGACCGAGTTAACTCAATTAACTTCAGTGGAGTAGCTCCTGCCTTCTGCCAATGAACATAAAATCAACATCAGGTCTGTTTCTAACTGTCCTGCCCTAGGGACTGGCTTTGAATGACTCCGTCCGCTCATTATATCTATTCCCTCCACCACAGAGAACTCCTTCTGCACAGGAGAAGCCAGAACACCAGACACTGCACAGAAACCATCAGAGCATTCAACAGAACCTGATGAAATAAACAAAAAATAACCTATTATGACTATTTTATTGTTTATAATCACTCTTAAGTGTGGAGTAAAGACAGCAAGCTTTTTTCTTACTCTCTGTGCTCCTTCCTTAAAAATTCATGGAGAACAAAAGACTGTTTTGGCAGACCAGCCTTTCAGCTCTGCCAGGGTGCCTGTGCTCTGAGCCTGGTGTGATGGATGTGATGTGACTAGGGTGCTGCGCAGCCGATCTGAGCAAATTGTTTTCCCCTCCTGATGTTCCAGATTGGTTTTGAATCTCAGAGTTGAGATTGGCTTCTAGCCATTAAAAAACCCTGAGTCTGCATCCAGTTAAAATGGAAAATGAAATGCTTGACTGAGCTCTTTAGGTGAGATTTAGGGGGTTCTTTTCTAGGGCCAGGTTGGAAAAGAGGAGCCAAGTGTAGAGAAGGAACCCAACCAACTTGAATTTGGGAGGGAAGGACAAGGGTGTCCACTCTGCTGGTCCTTCCCGTGGCCTTTTCTGCCCACTAAGGAGAAGCAGAGTCAAAGATCTAAAATGGTTGCTGGTCCTATCTCCTCTGCAGACCTGGACCACCACCCAGACTAATGCTAAAGTCTGCTAGCACTGCCAAAAGCCCACATTTCAGGCTCACCCACACCTACTGGACTCTCAGTAGACGATTCCTGCTCTAAACTTGTCAAAAACACCTACAGGCCAAAGAGCAGCCAGCGAAGTTATCTACCAGCACTGAATAAAGAAGTACCCTGATTAGGACACATTTTGCCTATTATGAGGCTTGATATATAGACAGCAAATAAACTTGTGGCTAACCACTAAACGAAGCTCATGAATAATATTTCTGGCCAAGACTTCCAGAACAAAGTCACTGGTTTTGGTTCAGCTGGGCTTGATGTCTCTGAGTTTTACATGACCAGAAGCTGGTCACAGGTGGGTTCTCAGTCACGTCTCTGTTCATCTCCATGCATCCCAAGGAGCACATGGAAACACGAGGGAGACCAGATTTGTGGCTCAATTGATCATTATTGGGGAAAAAAAAAAGACAACCTGTATCCTGTATTCCTTTTTTATATTTTTTTTTCTGAGAAAAAAAAAATCAATCTGTTTCCTAGCTTTTTTTTTTTTTTTTTTTTTTTTTTTTTAGCATCACAATGGTGAAGTTTTATTTTAGTACAGTTTAATTAATCACTTGTCTTTGCAACAGCTCACCTCTGCTTTCTTTTGTTATCCCACCTTTAGTCCCACCCTTAGCTAAGAGCTAAGCCTGAGTTTTGATTTTATGAGAGACCAAAAAAACAATCTGGATGGGGCAGGGTAAGCCCAATAACTTTTGTACAAATGGTAGGATTTGCTGCCTCAGAACATGTTCCTTTGGGCCAACAGAATTTTTTGTCCTGGGGGCTCAACCTTTCACTTCTGTGGGCAAAACCAGGAGGACCGCTTCCAACAAATGTCCACAGAGATGGACATGATCCTTATTTTACATATACAATTTATGAACCATTATGTTTTCCAGGCAAATCCAGACAGACCTGGCCAATCCATGATGGAAATTTATTTATAGGGTCTTTCGCAAACTCATTTCCTTTACAATTTAGTATTTTTCTCATTTCAAGACACCCTAGAGGGATGGGAAATAAAATCTGCTCTGCCTGGAGAGTGACACTGGGTTCCTGAAAAGCTCTGTGGCTGGCCAGGAATACCATATATGTCCTCTATTTACTCTGCAGAATGTGGCAACTCATCAGCAATAGAAGTAAAAATAATAATAATTTAAAAAATCAAACACAAATCCTGTTCCAGCATAAAAACTGTTAAAAAATAATAATTTCCCTAGACCTGTCTGAGGGTGCGACATGATTTCTTCCCCAGCAGGTGCTGTCAGCTGGAAAGTGCCATGGTGAAGATCTACCTTAAACTTCTCATGGCCTTAAAACAAAGCTTCCTCACATGCTGAGCAATTTACAACTTGCAGCCACCAGTGTAATGCCCATGTATGACATAGGATACACGGCTGAGGAAGCAGACACCAAACCCTTAACCCCAAAGGCTGGAAAATGCTGCCTCAGATTTTTTCTTTTTCCTTTTTCTTCCTGTTACAGTTAAAATGTCATAAAATCTGGATGAAGCCAGAAGGAGAGGATGTGAACCCCATTACTGCCACATAACTTACCATGACAAGTTACGGACTGGTCTGTAGCAAACTCATGGGCAATGGGCACCAATAGGTGCAAAAATGCCAACTCTTAAAAGTGTTTTCTCTCATTTCATGCAGTCCTATCTCAGGTGAAAGAATCATTGAACAGAGTGAGAAATCCAGATGACTTAATGGAGATACTGACCACTTTCCTCATCCTCAGTAATTCTGCTTGAACTTTTCAATTCTGGGTGGAAGTTGTGCAGGAATATCAGCCAGTGAAAAAACAAAAACAAAACAAACAAAAAAGATAGCTGAGGTTTCTTAACTTTTTAAAAGATCAGATTCTGAAGTTTAAAAGTTTGTAAGCCAATCATTGAATTCATCAAAACAATAAACAGGAATAAAAATTGGAGATCTTCACTCCTAATGTATTTTTATACTTTAAAAACTGTATTTTTTTACCTGCACTGTGGATGTTCTGCAGCTTTCAGCCAATTGCCCATAAACAAAAAGAAATGATGCCAGTCCCTGGTGGAAGAGTTCAGCTTTTGGGAGAGCTTTGTCAATATTTTGGCTCTGATACATGTTGGACAAGATGGAGCAGAGCTGAGGAACGGTGCGGAATGGGACAAGGCATAAACTAATTTGCATCAAGACAAAGCAGTTTAAAGAAGAAGTAAAAACACTCATCTGCACATATTCAGGGGAAAAGAGAAAAGGGACTCAGGAGCATCAGCAGACTGTGCTGCTGTTTGAAGAGATGCTGGGCTGGGTACCACTATTTAAACCTGCCAGGGGGTGAGATTCCCTGCCCAAATCCAGCACCTCGATGGCACTGGAGAAGAGAACATCGACCCAAAATGTGGGCAAGGGGACCCCTCCCCATGTAAGCCACTCTGCTGGGATGTTGCAGTGCTCAGCCTGGCCTGGGCCAGCCCAGTGTGCTTAGAGAAGCAAGAGGATATATGGGATACAGCCAGATGCTTTACAGGATGAGAAGGGACACAAAGCTGACACTGGAAGAAGGAAAACTGGAAAAATACAGACAATCAGTTCCTCCAGGCCTTTGCCTCCTCCTAAGGTGGGTTTGTGAAAGTCTCTCTGCCCAAGTGTTGGCTGCATCCTGACTCCACCGCCACCTGCTCTCTATCCTAATTTTGTTTTTTGCTAATTCCTTGAACTTTGCTAAGTGATTGTCAAATGCTATTAATCTTGAGGTGTCTGTAACAAACACAAATAAACAGTGAGTTACCAGTGGTTTTTTTTGGTGATTTTTCCTTTGTCTTTTTTCTTTTGTTTTGTTCCAACAGTCAAATGATGCTAAGCAGTTTCTTTGAGTGAGAAAATCAGGAGGGTCATTGCATATCCTTACAGGATTTAAGCACACCATACTTCTAGAGGGGTAGAAAGCCAGAGCCAGCATACTCGATGTGCTCCTCTCTTATCAGCAGTTCAGCCACACGGGATGGTAAATATCGCAGCCGTACACACTGACAGCTGACTGGTGATAACTTCTGCCCCCTTTATATTCCCTCCTGAGGCCATGCCAAAATCTGTGAGGAAAAGACAAGCAGCGAGCATGGCTGGGCTGACCCAGATTTCTGCAGAGCTGGTTAGCTCTCCATGCCAAGCTTTCACTAGAGCTGACTTCTTTGGCAAGGCTATCTAACTTCTCCGTAACAGCATTGCTAGCATTGTTCTTGTGAATATTGTTGTTCTTAATAGCAACAGTGACAATAAGAGAGCAGGGAAAAAAAAGTTTATGCTTTGAAAACCTGTCCTTTCAATAACTGCTGATTGGTGGTAAATGGTTATGAGGAGTTTTGACTTATTCTAATGACACAAAACAAAACAAAACAAACAAAAAAATACCCAACAAACATCACAAATAAATACTGGCTTTTAAAGATTGGCTCGTGTGTGTGCAACTGGTTGAGAGGTGCTTCGATGCCTTACAGAGACTTGCCTCTGAGCCACCACATCCCCTACCAGGACTGAATCCAAAACCCAGGGATGTCAAGGGGAGGAGGTTTGTTCCTCGATTTCACTGGGCTTTAGATCCTAACCTGAGAGGTTGTTTAAAGACAATGTGGGACACAGAAACAGAATCAAGTTCTCAACAGCTCTTCCTGACCTCCTTCTGAGTTTTGGGGGGAAGTTGGTCCTTAACACGTACTCAAATTCGCAGTGGTGAAGTGATTGGATGTGTCTCAGAGGTGCTGGCTGGTGCCACCCAGCAGCATATCTAAAGGACCAGGATAGAGAATAGGTTATTCTGTAGGTTCCATCTGCATCCTAAAGGACTTCTGCAAACTGCCCCAAGGCCTGTTTTCTATCCAATTTGAGTAACAGGAAGGTGGAGTCAAAATGCTTCAGGTGATGGAAATTTACCAAGAAAAAAAAAAAGAAATATGAAAACAAAACAAAACAAAACAACAAACAACAACAACAAAACACCATGAGGGGCTGACTTCTGGACAGCTTGAAGTGAAGAGTGACATTATGACAGGGTATGATGAGAGGATCTAGGCTGGCTCAGCCAGAGTCCTTCCTTTGAGGAAGCACTGGCTGCAATAGGAAATCTGGTCACTGTTCCTAATTTCCCAGTACCAGACACTTCTCAATCATGCTTCAGAATGGACAGAGACCCTTTGCTAATGTTCAGCTGCTGTGAAATGGCCTCAGCACATAGCTCTGTTGGTCAACAAGGGCTGTACCTCTTTGCCACTGCTGAAGACATGGTGACATTCAGAAAATAACCTTTTGGCACACCTTCAAAGACCACCAGCAAAGGAAACTCTGCACAGAGACAAAATATTCCTGGTCTCCCTCTCCTGTAGGATGCATGAATCAGGCCTTTCCTTGTGCTCTTCCCTTCGGAGGCAACCCCAATAACATTTCCTCATCTGAGCATCTCTAGGCAAACTCGGTGGCTTTGGTTGAAGGTTTATACTTGCTGGCACCAGCTAAGGCAGTGGCCAGGTGTACATAGGGGTGTGTGTGGCTCATTTGAATGGCCCCACCATTAAGAATGGAAAAGATGCTCAGAAGGTGACCTTCTAGGAGCAATCCCTGTGCTTTTGTCCAGCAAATTTTGCCCTTGGTTCTCATGAAGGTAGGTTTGCCTGGCTGTATCCAGCATCTCATGCCTCTGGGTGATGCAGGCAGATTTGAAGGAGTCTTTCTCCTCATGAGGGCATGGTGTAGTGAGAAACAAGAAATTCAGAGGGGAGAATGAGCAACAATTCAAAGATTAAAAAAATGACCAAAGCTTGTTTCCATGAGCATCCACAAACAGGGAGGGCTCAGTTAGCTTCCCTCTGAGCAAATATTACCCACGCACACACCAGCACACACGTTTCATGAAGATCTTCTGAAGATCACAAGCAAATTCCCCTCCCTGCCTCAGCCCGCCTGGGAGCAGTCAGGGTGGGCCCCTCTCCACTGCTGTATCTGGAAGAGCGACATTTTTGCACATTCTGATAACCACATTTTCCATCCTAAAATTGCACTGGTTTCTGGCTTGCTACTGGGACTCGGGTCAAGGAAAGGAGAATACGGTTTTCCACTTGCATCTAGCAACACGAGCTGTTAACTCTGCCCACCCCAGAGGACCATTTTGGCAGGGAGTGACAATGCCCAAGGGAAGAACATGCCCCAGGCAGCTGGTCGTACCGACCTGTCCATGCTGAGCTCCTGGCTGCAAGAATGGGCAGCTACAACCCCCCGAGTAGGTCCTGTGTGTGTTACCAGACAGAATTTAAGAGGAAAGAGCAAACTGAACCGAAGACGCTGTTGCCCAAGGATGCTTGTACCTTTGCAAGAAGATGGCACTGTACAATCCCTGCAAGACTCTTGCTCTACTGGGTGAAATTCCCACCCTCTCAGGCTGCTCAAGCTCTCCAAGAGGTGAAAGGACCACGTGCTGTGGTGCAACCCTCCCTCGCCAACTCTCAGTATCTCTGTTCAGCAGGTAGCAAGGCCCTCGGGACAGCCCTGCCCCCATTATCACCAGGGAGACTCAGATCACTGAATATATGTGTGTGATCAACCACTGGCCACATTGGTGGCTCACTTTTTTTTCCCATATAACTTAACCTCTCGTTCCACCGAACAGAGAAACTGTATGGAAATCCTTGGCATCTGATGCGTGGCCTGATATTCTTTTGCCCACTAAATGCTCTCCAGGAACCTTTCTCATCCTTTTGCTTCTTCTCCTCCTCTCTTTACATCACTGTCTCTCTTTCTTCTTCAACAAGTACTGTGGGTCTGTCTCCATCATAAAGCCCAGAGCCGTTCAGGTACTCCTCGTCTTTGTTGTACTGCTCTGGTCCAGAAGAAGGCATGGAGTTTTCAGAAATTGAGCCATTTTTTACATAACCCGGTAAATTCCGGTGTCCATTGAGGGTCCCTGGTATAAGTCTTGTATTGAGATGGAGGGCAAGTGCCCCTCTCGTGGCTACATTTGTGATGCTGGTGTGGGAAACCATTGGTCCATAACTGTAGGTTGTGCTCCCACTTCGTGCTTTCCTTTTGAAGTCAAGTGCTAATGTCCACCTGCTCCATGACTTCTTTATTTCTGCTTGGACCTGAGAGAAGAGGGGAAAAAAGGCATGAGTGGAAGGAGAGGGGGCAGAGAGTGATCAGCAAGATGTATTATCCACAGGGGTGGAGAAATCTTTGGAGAGTAAAATTGGAAGGAGCATCGTGTGTATATGCTGCAGGGCATAAGGAACATATCTGTAGTTGCATTTTCCCTTACAATCCATAAACTTAGGCCAAACAAACCTTATGTTGGGCCATTAAAGTAATTCTGTTTTTTCTAGTGTGCATTCACTGACCACCTAATTTTTAGCATGCAGCCATAGAGGGAATTAAAGGGAACAAAGACAGCTCAAAAGCAATCTGAAAATTAAAGCATGTCACTTGAAACAGAATAAAAGGGTCAACAAATCTTGGCCTGACAAAAGAGCTTGCTGATTAGACAGCTATTCTATCAATCCCCTTTTATTTCTGCCACCAATCAGATATTAGGCAGCACTAAACAGCACTTGTGCTGGGAAAAGGAAAAAAAAAAAAAAAAGAAAGAAAAAAAACCACTTTTTCCCCCCCCATTAGCTACTTCCAGTAGCTCATTTATTGATGACAGATTGATCTGTATGTCTTACATGACCAAAATGAGTGTACGAACTTTCTATGTGCATGGACAGATCTTGCAGTGAGTACAAAACAGGGTTGCATCTCTAGACTAAGAGGTGATGCTCTGATGTGCATCCACCTTTCCGTCTGCATTTGGAACTCGCTTAACAAAGGTGGGACATAATTAAGAAGCTGATGACTCCTACCTCTCCATTGCAAAAACAGTATATGATGGCAACAAAAAATCCCTGGAAGGAAGAAGAAAAAACACATTAATATTAACCTGGCTGCAGCTGAGTATCTAATACCCCAATGGGGTTGCCCAGCATCCCTGTGTTTCTCTGAAATCAGTGATGTTTATAAGTTGCTTTATATAATATGGATAGGAAACATTGCTCTTTTTAGTAGTGCATGAGCGACAGATGAACATAGCCATTTTTTACAGACTATTGACAAAGTAAATGGACTATATAAACCCTCTGGATCATGCTCTACCTAACACATCTATTCCCCTGCCCCGATCTTTTGCAAAGATCCTGAGACAGTGATGAGTGCCTGGGAAGGCGGTGGGGTCTCACTCACTAGAGATATTTATGAACATATTGGATAAACATTTCCAGTGCTTTACATGTAGCCGATCCTGCTGCAGGACAGGAGGTGGCCCTGATGGGACTCTTTCAGCCCTGGTTTCAAGTGGGGCAGCCTGTACGTTGGGCTGAGCGGGAGTAGCAAAAGCACTCAAATGTGAGAAAACCGTCCACATCTATTTTGTTGGTCAATAGTTCAGCCAGATCTTGGTGAGGTCACCTGCTGTTTGTTCCCATCTGAGCCCAGCAGGAATTGTGGAAGTGCATGGATGCAAGCTTTGTCCCCACCTGCCTTACAATTTCATCTGGCAGACCCACTGTCCACCTCCATCATCCACACTAGTTGACCATGA
This sequence comes from Stictonetta naevosa, assembly GCA_011074415.1. Taxonomy (NCBI): domain Eukaryota; kingdom Metazoa; phylum Chordata; class Aves; order Anseriformes; family Anatidae; genus Stictonetta; species Stictonetta naevosa. The sequence continues at coordinate 1,185,893 of CM021698.1, forward strand.
TGATAGGTAGTTGCACGTGAGCCAAAAGTTAATCTCCGAGGGAAGAGTGGGCAGTGGCTATAAAACACTGCTCTGCTTGTAGCGAGTTGCATATTCTTGCTGTTGTGCCTTATACAGGAGCAGTGCTATAACTGAACCTGCCTTTTACCCAGACCTTGAACTGAGGAATCCATTCACAGTGCTGAGACAGCTTGGGATAAGCTAATTGGAAGCTATTTTGAAACAACATGTCTCTGTGGATCTCCACCAGCTTATGTCTATCCTGGATCTACACAGGTTTTGTGGGGCAAGGTATCTTTCAACAGGATTTTTTTTTTCTTTCTGACACACTGATCCTTTTTACACTGTATTTTGCAAATATAAAACATACTTGTTGCTAAAATACTGTCAAATCACCCTGTGAATGAAATCTGGCGTGCTGTAAGCACAACCCTGCTTCCAAAGAGAACACCTTGCACTCTTATTCCCCTCCTCCCTCTGTTTAAATTCTCATAGTTTGTCCCCATAGTCTAACAATTACAATACCTGGAAAGAGTTGAACAGCATTTCATAGTGCATTTGAACTTGCCAAAGAATCCCTGACACATCTGTGTATGGCATAGCCATGAAAACAATATAGTGAACGCCAAAGAGAGGCATAAGGACAAGGGTAGATTTCAGCAGCTTCCTGTAGGAACAAGAAAAGAGAAGACACGGAGGAAGTCAGTGGATGGAGTGAAACTCCCAACCAGGCTGGTCCACCTCATACCTTGGGTGTCTGTCATGCATAACTTTGTTATGGCTCAACATGCCCCCTTCACTGGTCCTGGATAGCTTACATTTACACAGGCTCTGTGTCCACCCGCAGTTTCAAGCCATTTATTCTCTTATGGCATGTGACAGAACCCAAACCATCCCACATCATGTCGTGATGTGCTAATCTAACCCTTTTCATATGCACATCCCCATGAGATGCTGCTGTAGGAGTTGAAGACACCAAGACTTCTTTCTCAGCCTCATACCTTCCACTATTTTCGGTTGGGAACATGGGAACAAGGTGGAAGAGTGACTGGAAAGAAATGTGCACTACTGCTTCCAGGTCCCAGCCTCTAAATTCCCTTGCCCCTAAAGGGTGATTCTGCTTCTGAATTTAAAGACTGGACACGGTCCTAGACAGTCTACTCCAGCTGGCCCTGCTGGAGCAGGGGGACTGGACCAGGTGATCTCCATGGAGTCCTGTTCACCCCAACCTTTCTGTAATTCTGCAGTTCTCTCTTATTATTGAGGCAAGATCTACCCAGGATTAATGCCTTCTGTGCAATAGTGGAGAGGGAACTGCATTCAGGAGCAGAATTATGCTAAATACCAAGGGGAAGTGGATGTCATAGTATGGGGTAAGCAGGGGGTCACCACTCCTAGGAGGCTTTTTGGACTGCAGCATCCCCTGGAAAGCCCTGTTTGAAGGAGAAGCTCCATCTCAGCACAAGACCTATGGCAGGGGGTAGGAGGGAGGTAAAATGAAGCCCTGAGTACTTGGCTGGGTTTGCTCCTGAGGGATCCAGCTTTGCCTGGAAGTGATGCTAATTGAAGGATTAAACCCGTTGCCAAGAGTTACAGCAAGTCACCAAGTGCAGGCAGTTATTGAGAAGGACGGACATCGCTACCAGAAAGACCTGGTACCACCTCTGTCCAGCAACTGGAAACCACTGAGGGAATTTAAAACATTAAAGGGAGCAGGCCCCATCCAAACCATAATTAATAGCAAGCTTCAGCCAGGAGTAAATAAATAAATAGATAAATCAGAGCCCTGACAGGGCAGCAAAGGAAAATGGAGAGGTGTTTTCCAGCCAAATATCACTCCTGATTCAAATGAAACATCTTGTGTTTGGAGAGAGTGATGGTAGCAATGAGCTCATGGTTTGCAGCCCAAATTGCTCTGTTCTTCCCCCTCTGCATGTGTCCTGCTGGTGAGTCCAGCCGAAGGGATTTGGAGAAGCCTCGGGAGCTCTTGAGCAGCCGAGGTGTCTCAGCAATCTGCTTTTTCTGTCCAGCTTTGACCATGCTACAAATATCCTAAATTGTCAAGAGAGAAGAGCTGGCAGAACAAAGGAAAACAAAACAAACAAGAAAAGGCCAGATTTCCAGCAAAGTTTCAGGAATCTTTTTTTTTTTTTTTTTTTTTTTTTCATCAAGCTCACTGGAGCACCCGCTGAAGGGCAGTTTTAACAAATAGACCAAGTTTTACAAAGCACAGGAGGGAAATAAACAGAAATAAATAAAATGGTACAAGTTTTAGGGGCTTCAACAGCACAAGCAATGCTTTTATTTTTGCACTGTTGGTTCAAGGCCAGCACAATCACTTCCTAACTGGCTGGAGGAACTGAGCTCCTCTCTTTACTATGAGGCAAGTCCCCAGGGTTGGATTGGAGAGGTTTAGGGGAGGTTTAAACGGCTGCTGATTCATTCTGCATTATCAGGCTCAGAAGATGGTGTTCTTCTCACCTTTTTTTAAGTGTCTACAGTGTAGGTACCTTCAGCTGAACCACTCACCCTGGGCTCCTGTAGTCAAAGAAGGAAACAGGGGCTTTGACTCGTCCCCATAACTGACTCACCTGTACTGTTGTCTTGAGTCACATCTCCCTGCATTTGTCTCCCGTAGCTTGGTTGCTAGGACTCTGATAATATTGATAAAAAGAATAAAATTTACCTGGAAGAGGGAAAAACATCAACAATGAACAGCTGTTAGAGGAGATGCGGCCAGTGCTCACTTTGCCCAGTCTGTGCTTCCCCCAGGTGAGTCAAGGGGGCTTGTGTCTGAGCTGGAAGTGCTCCTCCTGCGGCAGGGATGAGCTCCCCTGGGAAAAACCCAGTGAGTGGTGGGATTACACCAGACATGTTTAACCAGAATGGTTGAGAGAGAAGGGGGTGGCATCCTCTGGGAAAGGGTAGGCATCCCAAATTAAAACACCGACACCCGAGCTAGCCAGCCTAGGCTGCCTTGTGCATGAGTCCCTCATCAAAAAATGCTGTGAGGTAGGGAGAGACTGAAAGACAGCGAGGAGGTGGTGAGTAGACACCTGACAAGTGGATATAGTCTCGGTATTCAAGGCAGCAGTTACCAGGCATTTCAAGGTTTGGACCGCAGTCAGCTCTTGGTGTTTTTCACATCATCTTTATTACTTGGCTTACAGCTCTGTACAGTGATACGGGTCATTTTTATGGCCTCATAAACCTCTTAAGCTGAGTTTGGGGTCCAGGGAGCAGAGTGAAATTCAGTTATATTGTCCCTTGCAGCCAATCTGATGTTAAGGTCCCCTCAGGCAAAGGGAAGCATTATTAAGATGCTTTTCCATATTTCCATGTGCAAAAGGAAAGAAGAACAAGCAACCTGCATCACGAAGAAGACACAGAGTAGACACAGCTAGATATGACAGATTAAGAACACAGAAGGGTAAAATACTAAAACTTTTGTTGTACATCTACAGCAAGATTTCTCTAGAGGAGTGTTTGGTGTGCACCAGATAAGGACAGTAGGCACAGCAACAATAGGCAGAAAAAAGTATCTTTTTTGCTGTACAGGGAGACATATCTGTGAACTCAGTTGCTGAACTAAGCTCACCCAGTCCTACATGAACATCCCCACGGTGAGCAATGTTGCATAAGGTAATGACACCTCACAGTTACACTGATACTTATCAGAGCTGAGAAATGAGGAGATGTTTGGGGGATTCCTGGGTTTTTGAATGTCCTTGGAGTTTGGTTTCATTGGGGCCGGGGTTATAGCCATAGCTGCCCCAGACAAACCTATTCTCGAGGACATGGGGAGGCCACAAGCAGAAGGCTGCACACTGCTGGGCAAATGCTGATGTCTATGGGTTTGCAGCAGTCATTTGACTTCTCAGATACCAGCGTAGCAGCATTTCCAGAAAACAAATTACCACGCCACACACAGGCTTGTAGTTTTACACCAGAAGGGACCATTATGAACCTCTAGCTCGATCTCCTGCAAAACACAGTCCATAAGACCTCCTTGTATTCATTTTGGTTTGAGCTACAGCAGATCTGGGTTTCAGTGTTTCCATGACGGAGATCCTACCACAACCATTGGTAAGTCGTTCCAATGGTTAATTATCCTCACTGTTAAAACAAGTAGTTCCCTGAGCAGCTGAATGAACACGGCCTGGTTTGCTATGGCTTTGTCTTCTGTGGTTGGATTCTTTCTCCTTTAATGAGGTGCAAGTTCGTTTCGAACAGCTCTCCTCTGTGTTAAAAAGGGGTAAGGTCACACTACACCCTTTCCAGTGAAGGGGCATTAGTAGAATTTCTTTCCAGTATCTATTTGACTGTTTTCATGAGGTCTGTGGGATTTTAACATCTATGCAACTCCATTCCCTTAGTTACATTTGGTTGGAATTTACTGACTGGCACAAGAGCTGTAAGGGAGGGATGGATAGACCGACAGGCAGAGAAGCACACAGCCTGGGGCATATAACTCATTTTCATTGGAAAGCAATGTTAGAAAAAAAAAAAGGGGGGGGGGGGGGGGGAGCAGACTTTGATTCTCATATGAGTTTTCCTAGCTTCAAAGGCTCAACTGTGGTATCTTCTACTTTTGTCGACTACATTGAAGATGTCCAACCTTATCATAGTCAGGGGGGAAACTCCTGCGACTTTTCCTGAAACATGTGCTAAGGTTTAAAAGAAATCCAGACAACTGAATAAAATCAGCTAGTAACATAGTGGAGGGATTTTAAGCCCCTCAGCCTTCAAATTCTCTGCAAGTACATCCAGAAAATGCATAACTTAGTCCAGTAACATATGACCAGCCAGTGTGGGAATTGAAAAGGCAGCCAAGTGAACAATATGAACCCACAGAAATTAAACAGAAACAACCCACAGAATATTTTTGCATGATAAATAGCTGCATTTGCAAATAGCCAAGGTACAAGCACAGCAGAGCCTCATGGAGAAACATTATTTTTACAAGGACAAGCCTCAATTGAGCTCTTTCTCCTCTGCTAATTGGGCTTTAAATTAAATGCAATGGGGTTGCTGGCATTCATCTCATTGAACTATCTGAACTTTCTTCTCCATCCTACTATTTTGTTTCCAATGACCACGCGGTGGGCTTGGTGATTCGTTTCTTCCAAATCGCAGAATTGATTGCTAGAGCCAGGTGGAGAATTTCCACCAAAAAGAAATTCTGAAGAAGAAAAAACCCCATCAAATCCAAAGCAGCTCACCTAATCGCACATATGATCACATTCACCTCAGAAACTTTCCTGCTGTTTAAATGCAGATGGACTGAGTTTCTTCTCACCCACACTGATCTTCTTCCAAGGCCTCCTGATTTGTGAGTCAGTGCAAAGTACACGGAGCTTAATGCAAAACCCTCTAAAGACTATAAAGAGATTCTTACTGACTACACTCAGGTACTGGATGTATGTAATGGGGAGCTAGGATATGTGGGTGTGGAAAAGCTCTTTTATTTGCACTTACCTATCAGAAGATGGAGTAATGGAGAACCATAGAGAAAGACAGAAGGAGGAATGAAGGTAATGTGTGAAAACTGTCAAAGCAACTTCTTAAGCTAATTAGGACTCTGTTCAAGCAAACACATAACGACCCACAAAATGCTCCTTATGCCCATAATAGCAGTGCTTCCCACTGCAGCTGCCTGGTGAGAATGTGTTAAGAACCCTGGGGTTTTTCACTATCTCATGGGTTGGCAATGTTATCTTGAATGTTTGTTTCGTTAATGATTTTCAGGTCTTATCTTGTGCCATCTTTCTTTCCCAAGCAAAGCTGCACATAAACCCCTCTGCTGTATGCAGCTATCGAACTTATAGGCAGGTCAAAAATAAGGCCCTTAAACCGGAGATAGTGAGACTCCACGCTTAAGGCAGGAGCTGTGCTATGAAGGTAACTAGAGCAGGATAGCCTGGCCCCACTCTCTGCACTGTGTCTGCACCATCAAATGCAGTCCCTGCCTCCCACCCTTGCAATCAGCCAGTACTCACCACGATAGCTGCCAGGATGGGCACCTGAATAATCCATTTTAAATTGCCAGCACTCAAGTCCCAACACCTGAGAAGAGATTGAGATCCCATTAGGAAATCATTGGTTACGAGGAGCAACAGACACACTGTCTCCTTGGGTAAATCCACCCTCGAAGCCTGGGGTTCCTCCAAAGCCTGCTGGGTTGGAAAGACCTAGATCTAACCTTGCCTTCAATCCCCATGGCTCCAAAGGAGCCCTTTTTTTCTGCTGCTACACCATTCAAAACTGAAACCCCTGTTAAATGCATTTAAAGTTATGCTCTCCAGATGGTGGAACTGCTCTTTCCACAGTCATCAAGACCTGTCCCTTCTGGGCAGGAACCCACCCTTTTCCACTTCTTCTTCACCTCTTGAAGAGGAAAACCTACACGAAAAGTAATCTGGTTTTCATGAAAACAAGAGAGGCCGTGCTGGGTTTTGCACTGGCTGAAATAGCTTAATGCTACCCCTTGGAATAAGCCTGCACGACTTTGCCTGGGGATCAGTTCTGCCTGAGTATGTGGTAGTATGGATAATTCTGTTTTTCTACATTCAGATCCTGTGCTTCCTTCATCCCTGGAGTCACAGGGAGACCCAGACATGCCCCATTAAAGTCTTTATCTTCTTTTCATCTCCAGCCCTTATCCGAGTGAGGACTGAAAAGGCAAACTGTTGGTGGCATGGATGTTCATCTATGGTCCTCCATCTGCTGACGAGGGGCTGGACATTATTTCCTCCCAGGCATTTCCAGCAGCCATGGAATAAGGTCACTCAGTGTTAATTACTCTGTTTGAATTCTCTCCAACCACAGAGAGAGGACTGCCACAGGCCTTTCTTTATCTGAGCCAGACAGCCCCCACATGGCAGCTGCAGTTTTCATTTCGTGGGCCAAACTGCCCAGGCAACTCTTCAAGGAAAGCGAGACAGGGGCAGAGAAACCACCAGTGCTGACTGAAAGGCTGTACGAGGAGGAGCCTGAGCCAATGTCAATGCGTCATCCTCCAGTAGCTGTGCTACCAGGTCCTTCTGAGCCTGGAGCTTGGCTTTCTCCCCTTTGCAAAGCAGTCTCTTCCTAGGCAAAGTCACTGGAAAAGTTGCCTGGGACCCCCCAAATTTTTGATGGCACATTGTGTGTAGGTGAAACCTTCTGTGTGGCCAACGTTGGGCTGTTGGGGGGCAAACGTAGTTGTGTTGGGCTTGAAGATTAGCTGCTATGGATGATTCCTTCAGCTTGTTGCAAGAATAGGAGGCCTCAGGGTGTTTGTATATGACCAAAGAAACAGCTGACTCAGCATCCTATTTCTACAGTAGCCAGAAACTTATATTTAAGGAGAAACAGGCAAGAAGGTAGTAACATTTTTCCAGAATATTCTTCCAAAAATCTGCAGTTCAGAATGGCTTCCTGAGCCAGAACATTACTATTTAATACGTCTGGAAGAATTTATCTCTCATGAGTTTGTACAAATGCTTCTTAATCCTAAGGACATGCTGGCACCCACACCTCGTGCAGCGAGGAGTTTCTGCTTCACCCCTCCTCAGTGTGGAGGCAGCTCCTGTGGCTGTGATGAACCTGCTGCCTCCCAGCTTCATGCAGGGCTTTCCAGCTCTGCTACTGGAAGAAGCAGGGAATGACTGATCTCTACCCAAGCTCTGCAGGGCATTCCTTCATGATTCAAGCCATTCCTGCCCTTGCCTGGCTGTGAAACACCTCATTCAGACCCAGGGTTAACAGCTGTAGGTGTTCACATTATTAATTTCTGTAAAATGAAAGCAAAGCCAGTTGCACCCATTTAACCTTCACCCCCAACAGAATAAAAAAAAAAAGAAAAAAGAAAAAAAAAAGTTGCTAATTTCATAGTAGGAATTGATTCTGGCTTTCTCTGGTTCTTTTTATCCTTTGATTCACCCACAAAGTCACCTATGCCAGAAGCCCCACAAAGGCATCACAGATGAAAGGGAGAAATGGAAACCCAACAGGACTTACTCTGTGTCGGCTAGAGTGGCTCTCACGCTGGCCCACGCTGTAACAAATACAGCAGGGAGACCTACAAAGAAACACAGATCAAAGGGGTGAGCAGGGGAATTAGAGGACTCTGATAGCATAAGCCCAATTGGAGAAGGATAGGAGAAAGTAGAAGAAGGAGCTTTTAAATATTCAAGCATAATTTGGATCATTAAGGCTGGATTTTGGTCTTTTTATCTCTTCTGTAGTCCAAGCACTGTAATGGTAAACCAAGGACTGGAAAGGAACGTTTTATGGAGGCCAAATGACGTGGCCTGGACATGTCCACCCTACTAAAGCCTCCTGGCTTTCAAAATAGAGCAGCTTGCCTTGCTTAAGCTTAAGCTATATTCCGAGCTGTGCCTGGAGATGCCCCCTTGGTCTGGGCCCAAGGGTCATGGACTTAGGACAAATGGTCACGTTCCTGTGCCTGAGTTCTGGCACTGCTCTACAGGGATGTAGCCTGTAGGGTCTGAACCTGGGTGACCGCCGCTTGCTCTACATAAATGATTCAACTCGAAGCAGAGATGGGGTTTGTACAGTGCGTATTTCCCAAGATATTTCTTTCTTTCCATCTAGAATTGGGCTCAGACTGCATCACCCTGAAAACGGCCTAGAGTGTGCCAGAAAGTTGCACTGAATCCAGAACAAAGCTGTATAAGTGTGAGCTGTGCCATCACTCCAGTTGGCCTCTAGGCTGGAAAAACAAATCTTGACCCATTTAATTTAAAGGAATTGATGTGCCATGTAGAGCAAACTCACCTATGGGCCTTAACCAAGCTACTGCAAGGAATGCACTGCCCTATCACCTATGTATAACACTGATATTTTTTAAGGGGCACCAAGGCAGTGCCTGACTGATATTTTGGCCAGAGCAGTAAGAAGTAGCAATGAGCTGAAGGAGGATATTTTGGAGGGGAAATTTAATGGCTTTTTTTTTTTTTTTTTTTTTTTTGAATGAAAGAAATTTTCTTCACTCCTTTTTGATTTTTTCTGGGTAAAAAACTCTGTAAAGTGTGAGAAACTTGCTGCATGAAGCAGACAAATGCTGGAATTCAGGGTAATACTTGCAAAATGCTCTAGCCCAAGGTTCAGTCCCAAAGGAACCATCCTCATTTCAGCACAGTTACACTGGGCATCATCTTTTCCCTGCAAAAAGTAAAAGAATCACCAATATCCAAATGCAATCTTCTATTTATTTTTTTAGGGTCCAGTTCTGCTTTATTTGTACAACTGAGTCCCCTACTGGCTTCCCTTAAAAGGCAGGATCAAATCCACAGTAGCTTCCACAAATTCCAGAAGAATAACCCCTTTCAGGTGAAAAAAAAAAATTAAAAAATAAATAAAGGCGACATTTATCACCGATGACTGTAAATATGCTGTTCACAGTCTAAGCTCATTGGGGCTCGGCGTGCATAAGCACACGCTTAACTTTCAGCATGCACTTAAGTCTCATTAGAGTGCTTAAAGGCTTTCCTGACCACGGACGCTTTCCTGAGCTGGGGTGTGGGGCAGGGACGCCTGTCTCATACACACATGGACAACGGGGCCGTTATCTTGCTTGGAACCTTTAAATGCCACGGTAATATAAGAAAGCATAAATAATTAAACACAGAGCCTCACTCAGGACCAGAACTGCCTACAAAGATACATTTATAAGGAATGCACCCTGCTTCACAATCCCCTGCAATGGCTGGCACTGGATAGAAAATACTTAACCTATTGCACCGGGAGCCCGTGAGCGTGCTGAAGCTGAGGGCTTGGGGAAGGTGATGATTTATTGCAACAAGCACCATCTATATCCTTCTCACTGTTAATCACCCATCTATGAAAAATACGTGCGTGCTGCGAATGACTGGCTGAGCTACCCGCGGCTCAGACGCTGTAACTGCTGATAGCAGCAGTCATATTCCCCTTTACACCCTCTGCCTTCAGAGGCTCGGGTGCCTGCTGCCTGCCCATAGGCAGTGGATGTTCACCCGTTATGGTGAAGCTCTAATTCTGAAAGATGGATTATTTCAGAGATTTGGATGCGTTTGACACATACTTGTTCCTCCCTAGCCTGTCCTGTATTTCAGAAAGGATACCGTTCCCATTCCTATTAATGCTGTGTTGTGTTAAAGGTTCCTAGCAACAACAACACATACAGGAGAAAATAATTATATCTATGCATGTATTTATTCTGCAACTGCCACCTCACTCTGAGCAGGCAAGCTTAGGAAAAAGGATCCCTGACATTTTCTGCAAAACACACAAAATATATTCCTGGCACCAGTTTTGTTGCTACGTTTGTCTTTCTGTCTCTCTAACATTCTTCTTATTTTCAATGTGAACAGTCATAAATATTCTTAAATTTACGGAACATGGAATGAATCCTCTCCCTCCCTTTCCTCTGCCCCATTTTCAGATTATCTCTCCATCAATGCAACATGCAGAGCTTGGGCCTCCAGGTGATTTCTGGAGTTCAGCTTTTTCCTCCCACTCTGGTAAGCCAGTCTGTCGAATGCAGGGTCAGGAGGCTTAGCCTTCCCTCCAGCACCTCTTTTACTTTCAGAGGGTGATGACTGACTTTTCGGTGTCTCCATGTGAAAGTGGTGCCCTGAGATGGACAATCCTACAGCTGAGCACTCACAGCACCCACTGATGGGAGAGCCATTAACCAGAAAACCTCAAAGTTAGACACGTAAAGATGCACAGAAACAGGCAGATGCCCGATGCAGCTCCTCGAGGAATCAAGCCTCTCGTGATTAAATGCATCTGGCCAACCTGCCAGAAAAAGGAAAGCAAGCCTCCAAAAAAATCCTGTGATTTTTTCCTGGTGGTTGTGTGTGCAGAGGGGTGTGGGTGCAGGTGGGCGCGTGCTCGTCCTCCCCCAAATGCCGCGCGCACGACCAGCGTGATGCAGGACGAACCCCGCCGGGCGGCGATGCCGTGAGCGACTTCTACAGAATCCACATTGTATGCGCTGTGCATTTCCAGTCGTTACACACAGTGTGTACAATGCAGGTGCTATAAAGTCAGGCGTGGAACGGGCTGCCCAGGGAAGTGGTGGAGTCGCCATCCCCGGAGGTGTTTAAAAGCCGTGTGGATGTGGTGCCTTGCCTGGGGATGTGGTTTGGTGGTGGGCTTGGGAATGGTTGGACTTGATGATCTTAAGGGTCTTCTCCAACCGAAATGATTCTATGTCATCACCCCATCAGCCGGAAAAAGTGCAGACCTCAAGCTGCACAAATTCTGGTGGCCATCCCAGCCCCTGTTCTGCTCTGCCGCCTTCCTTGCACACGTGTCCTGGCACGTGGAAAAGAAACTTTCATGCATGTGTCAAAGCTGTGAGTAAGAGAGGCAGTTGCAAAGCGCTTGCTAGGAGAAGAAAGCTCATGAATAAAGACCTTATGTAGGTCTGGAGAAATCTGGTCTCTGTTCCCTGCTATTTGAACACCTCTCTGAATTTACAGGGAGTGTTTTTTCAGCCCCTCTCTGTCACAGTTTCCTCATATCAAATGGGACCAATAACACTTACATATACCTCTTGCCCTGTCAGGTAGGAATGCTTTCAGGCAAGGATGATTTCTGCACAGATAACCGTGCAGGGCATCCCAACACGGGTTTTTGGACCTGAGCACCTCTGACAACAACACGTGGATCTGTTTGTCTCGTTCAGGTCTCCCTGCAATGCTCATTTGCACCGTAGCTGAAAGCCAGTGCAGTCCAGCCGGGGGAATTAACGCGGTGTGCAGGAAAAATGCCAGTGGAATCAGCTTGGGTTTTCTGGCTATTGGTCATGCTTCTTAGACTTCCTTCATAAAACAGCTGCAAGGAACTTGAAGTCTGCTGGGGAATTTATTGTTGCCCATAATACCGTTATTTATTTATTTTTGCTGGGTGCTGGCAAGGAACAAGTTCCTGTCTGTCATCGGTGCCTCCTTTGCAACTGCAAGGAGGGCGCTGCGGACTTGCACGGAGCCCGGCTCCTTTGTGCCAGCGAGGATGTGGACTGAAAAAACTCAGCCGAAATCTTTGGGTCTGACATCAGAATAACTGTATGTACTGGTTTCCGCTGGAAATAAGCTGCTGCAGGGTGACTTTTGCTTCCCCCACACTGGAAATTTCCAGGCAGGATAAATCCTCCCTTGTTTATTGTTGCACAAGCAAAAAATATATATATATAAAAAAAAATAATCCCAGCTTTTGGGGCAAATGTCTTTTCTATACCTATGCGGAATGTCATAATTATTTATCACTGATTCCCTGTCATTCATCGCTGTGGTATGGGCAGGATCCAGTGCCCACTGCAGGGAACTGGAGTTTTTCCACTGACTCCAGTGGGTCTTGGATTGGGTTGCCCTTTCCAGTGCCCAAAAGCTATCAAAGCAATGCGTCTGTGCGGGTGTGTGTGTGTACATTATCATGCTAATCAAAACAAAGCAAAAACAAATGCAACCGGAGGGATCCTATGTTCTCATTCCAGAGGAATTTAAATTAAGCAGCCTCAGACTTTTGGAAGCACACAGATGATTGGTGTTGTGACAGGTGTGACTTCAGCTTTGTGGTTGCTCTGATAAAATGATTATACTCTGGCAGTGGTTGGAAGAATTAATGAGAGGAACCCATGCCTGTTAGACTGTTTTCCTTTGGCTGCATTATGAGCAGCATCAAGTTGGTTTTTCTTGTTAAACATATGGCATTATTTTTCAACTGCTTCTCTCCCTTCCAGATTTTGCACTGGGGAATTGCTTCCTGAAGTCTGCTCCGTACAGCGCAGTGCCATTTTCTGAGGAGCACATTTTATGTAGCTTGAAAGTTTGGAAGAGGGTGTTTTTTTTTTATTATTATTTATTTTTTGTTTGTTTGTTTGGTTTGTTTGCTTGTTTGTTTTAAAGAGCTGATGTCTGAAGTCTTTCCTCTCTCACTGCAGCCGAGGTAACAATCTCTCTGTCTCCAGAATATCTCTCTTTATTTATTTTCCCCCCAAACCTACTGGCTGGTGGGGACTTGGCTCTACCTGAGAGATGGATGCCCACTTTGGGACTGACATTACACCTCCTGTCCTTGTCACAGGGTAGCACCAACAGCTTTTGGTCCCCTGCTCCCCTGTAAGCACAGTGTGGAAGGAAAAAAGCTGGAGAGAGTCCTGCAGGCTGGACCGCCCCGGACTGATGAATCACTTGTGTATTCTTACAAAGCAAAAAAGTGCAATTCTCCATAAACTCAGATTTACATTATCATCTGGCTTGCTTGGAGATCCACTGTTAGGGACACTGGCTATGTACACGGCAAAGCACGATATTAGCCTGCCATCCATTTCCTGGAGCCCTGCCTAATATTTCTTCGTGTAACATATCTAGCATTTCTTTCTATGTCCAAAGGCTTTTCCCAGACTGTGGGCACCTATGCCCTGGTTGTCCAAACCTTTGGTTATACCATGGTTCACTCAGCACCCAAAAACTTGGTTTTTCTTCTGGAAGAAGATAAGTCCAGGAAGGGGGGTGGAGTGGTGCACTCATTAGTCTTGCCCTAAAATGCAGTCAGGATGTGTCCACGTGCATTTTGGACCTGGAAGCTGGGAAGAGCTCCTGGGCCATACGGTTTAGAGGTAACCATCGATGCCTCTGAGCAGGTTTTTCTGCTGTAAGCTCCTTTGTAGACCTACACCCCATTATTCATGGTTATGTACTCGAGGATCATCTAATATTTTTCCTGTTCTCCCTTCCAGTTCGCATGCTTCAGACAACCGTGGGCAGTGTTTTTATTGTCCTCAGCCTACCAGCACCTCATAACTGCTTGCAAGCCAAAGCTGATGCCAGAAGTGAACAAAAAGCACATTCTCTTCTGAAATGCCTGTGCCCACAACGCCTCCCACTAATGAGCACCCCCTCTGCACCCACATCCCCCCCTTTCTCCCTACTCCATGAAAAGATGCCTGGGTTAAAAGAAAAAAAAAAAAAAAAGAAGAAGAAATGGCTTTCCCACAAATTGCAGGCTTCTCCTGGTGTTCCAGCACTCGTGAAACCTCAGGAGCTTTTTACAGCGACTGAGATCAGAGGTAGGAAATCGGAGCTGAGGTCTGCCTTTGGGAGCAGATGCTCACAGCTTCACGCAACTTTCCACCCCCTCCGGCTTGGTGCTGGGTACTCAGCAGGAGGCACTTGGCAGAGCTGGGGATAACTCGGGGGCATTAACATCAGCTGGACTGATCCTTCCAGAGGTCCGGGAAGTGAACACCACAATTTAGAAATGATAAAAGCTTCACCACACAGCTCACCTGCCCTTGCAAAAGCCACTGTGTGTCTGATGCTCACTCTGCCTATGCCCCCTCCCCTGAATTTATATTTTTTGCTTCAAAGACCACCTGCAATAGGCTTCTGGTGGGTCAGCCGTAAAGAGCAGCCATGACTTACCCCAGCCAAATAATGTGAATCCCCAAAGATACTTCTTCTCTGAGAAAAATGCCATGAAGATGAGGCTGTGGAGATAGAGCCCTTCCACCAGGATCCAGTAGTAATTGGTTGCCAGGAAGTAGAGGAAGAAGGTAACCGCTACTTTACAACCCACCTGCAACGACCACAGAAAGACGGGGTTATGCTAAAACACGGTGTGAAATTCCTGTTCTGCGTAAATCCATGATATTTGCCAAGATGGCTCGGGAAACAAGATGGAGAAAGGGAAAAAAGAGATCAGAAAGCTCTGTTGCAGGGCTTTTACATGGAGGGGAATCAGAGATGAACAATTGGGAAGGAAGCTCCTCAGCCAGACTTCATGGCTCCAACAGCAGGTGAGCAGGGAGCTCCAGGAGAACTGGGTACAGGTGGGGAGGTGGTGACCTGAGGTTCTCCCCCAACGCAGCGATGAGGGGCTCACCCACTTTTTAGAGTTTCTGGGTTTCCCCTTTTCCCTCTGACTCTTGGCCGTGTTACAGAAAGGACTGCGGCCAAGTCTCCTTGGCCCCCATCACCTTGCATTGTGACACCCCCATAGCCCATGGAGAGACAAGGGCACTGTGCAGGGGGGTGGCCCCATCCTGCCATGGGTGCCCGAGGCAGTGTCCTCCAGGCTGCCCACCTCTCCTCACCGAGTGGGAAGATGCCGGATGACTTCTTGCAAAGTGGGGCAAAACTATCCTTTTTCCTTTTTCACCCTGCTTAGGTTGCAAAGTGAGGATGCTGCATGCGGTTAATTAGTATGAAGAGACACATAGCACCTCCTCTTGTGAATGTGGGATGGATCCTACTAGTGCAGATGTTGGGATTTTAGGTAGTCTGGCTTCACAGGACACCTATGACTACCAAACTCATCCTACAGCAGCAGCACATCTCCATGCTGCCCCTTACTTAGACAGGAATATAGAGGAGGAATACAAAGTTAGAGAGAATATAAAGTTAGCACTGTGGCCCCTACAGCAGCTTGCAGAAAATGTCAGTTATATACACCTTGTAAATAAAAAGAGGATTTTTTATTCTCCCCAGCTCTTATGATTATCATTTGCCAATCATAATGGGTATGGACACATTATATATAAATAAATATATACGTATATATACAAAACGTGGACTCATACACATCCATTGTGTTTTACAGACAAAGTGAGATGGAATAGAATGAAGGTCAATTAAAAGAAATCCCCATCCAGGTTTAGCAATAACTTGTATGTTCACAAAAAGTCACAAACTACCCGCACACAGAGAGTGGCAGGCAATAACTGGAAACAAAAGAAATAATTAATTGTTGCCTTCATCACTCGCTTGCCTTTCAACTCAGCAGAATGGGAGATGCTGTTTAATTGCTAATATTCAAATAATGTAGTACATTATCCTAATTATTCCTAATAATGAGTCCACACCAAGGAAAACCAGAAAACAATGCCGTGAAACATTTTTTCTTTTCAAATAAGGAGTGCATTGAAGCGCACTGAGCGCTCCAGCCAGAGACTTGCCAAATTAATTAAATGGATCTCTTAAATGGGAAGAAAACATGATTGCAAATTTCCATCCGGGGAGACTTGGACACACAGAAGGGCGCTTTGCATATGCTGATTTTATGCTTAGACATAACCCTTCTTGTTCACAACCTGAAACAACATTTGGGGACGTGCCGGAGCGGAACCTAACTGGCCAAGTGAGTGCAAAGGGCTCTGCACAGTAAAAGCTGACCTTGGGCATTTCCCGAACAGGTCCCAAGCTGGAGTCAACGGGCACAGCTCCCCGAAGGGGTCTGTGGCATGACAGCTGTCTTTGGACAGCAACTTAGGGATGCCTGCTGCGGTACAATTGCTGCGATTGCTGCCACTGTACGAAAACCAGACAATAGGAGCGTTTGTGGCCAGTAGCACGGGCTGTGAAAGGCACTTGGGAAGCCAAATGAACACACAGGAGAAAAGCTTGTGCTGTGGGCTGCGGTGCCACATTGCTAGAGCTGCTCTACTGGCATGCTTGAATTAGCTCAGATTTCTTTTTTTGGTGTGTGCATCCTTGATGTTAGATGGTAAAAACCTTCCCCCTGCCTCTGCAGCACCCGGCAGTGTGTGGATGACAAGCTTCCACGTCTAGGCTCAGCCCTGGGAAATCTGCGATGAGGCCAGCGACGAGGAGAGCAGTTAGCTTCAGCAGGTGGGGAGAGCTTCAAAACCTGAGGGCAGGTCATCCCCACAAGCACATGGGCCATGCAGATGTCTCCGTCCGAGCCTTCTGTGCAGTGATGAGACAGAAGTACTTCTTTAGCCAAGTTCACCTGACCTCATTCCAGTTTTCACTTTGGGATGTGGTGAATGGTGCTGCTGACCACTGGCTGTGCTGACCAGATCAGTGTTGGCTGCAGGGACCCCGAGGTGACTAGACTGAATGCAGTCATCGGCTTTTATGCAGATGCAAAAACACCTATCTGTTCTTGTGATAGTATGTAATCCTTCCACTGTCCATTCTAAAAAGTCTTTTATCAGAAATGGGAGTGATAAATGATACCAGGAGCAACCTGCTGTGGTTTGACGCAAAGTTACAGTGAGGAGAGATGCCTACTGCTGACCTTCCTCACAAGCTACCTCTGCTCCAGCCCTGGAACCAGGGCCAGGAGTCTCCCAGGACTCATTGAACCAAGGCTGTGCTCTGTTCTGGCTGCCAGTCTGATGGCACTGATGTTACAGCACAGCAGTGCCTCTGTGGATTCCACATAGAGGAGCTCCAGGTCAAAAATCAGTCAATTACCCATTGCGATAAAAATGAGTGATGGTTTAACATGCCACCGAAAAACATGAGGTGTTGAATAGAAGGGACAGAGGCATGAGGCTTAGAGGGGCTGGCTGCTCTGCCAATACTCACAAACTGTGACTTGTCTGCTGGAGGTGCTTCAGTAATGGATTTCAGGTCTTCCTCAGAGATCCTCTCCATCTCCTCCAAAGCTGACCCAGAGTACAAGACCGCGTCCTTCACAAAGATGCTCACGGCTCTCAGCATGAAGGAGACAAACAGGTGCATGTGGATGTAGTTTCTAGTGCAGTGCAAACGCCTGGCGTGGAGGAAAGAGAGAAGGGTTGGGGCAGCTTAGTCTATCTGTGGGTCATATTCAGGGTCCCCTCTGCTTCTGAAGATCCCCAGCTCCTCTCCTCAGCACTGTGCCACCTCTAGCAGTGCTAGTGCCACTGCTGCCCTGCACTCCCAGTTCACCCACGAGGCTGGTAAATGGGTTGAAGCCTACTCCAGGGGTTTGGCTGCTGCTGGCTTTGCATGAGGACAACACAGAGACTCTACTAATTTAAGCTCCTCTGTTTCTGACTGAGAACTGTTGGCAAGAAATAAAGATGCATTTTGCTTGTATTGGGCCCAGGTAGTGAGCGTGCATGCAGTGAGCAGTGGGTACAGTTAGTCTGCACCTAGAGGATGGTGTGTGTGTGTGGCATGTGATGCGAGTCCGTGCTCAGGGCGTGCAAACTGGGAGTGCAGCATGTGTGCAGGGTGTGCTCACCCCTGTCTGCAGCCTGCGTGCAGTGTTCAGTGCATGTGCAATGAGCGTGCATCAGGCATGCTCTCATTTTCAACATGTACAGACATCAGGCAGGATACATGCAAAGCACTCACTGATACTAAAGCGCGTATCTGTATGACTCCCTCTCGCTGGTAAATCCATCCCTCCAAGAAATCCACCCCCCTCGTAGAGTTAAATCCTGCATTCAAAGACTTCACACTTATCTGCACTTCATGGGCTACAAATGAAATGAGCTACAAAGGCTACAGAGCTTGTGGCCACTAAAAACTTTGCAGTGTTTCTTGTAGCATAAACTGCTTATTTTTGTGCCCACTCCAAATTCCATCCTGGGGTTCGCACCTGGATTGTGCTGGGCTGTTTTCTCTGTTTGCCATTACAGACACTATCCATTGCTTGGACATGTCAAGCAGTTTTTTTTGGGGGCCCCAACCCAGCAATGGCTGCACTGCAGCTGCAGGTGAATGACCCCACAAATGCTGATTGTAAAGCGCTTCAAGGTCCTTTGGGGGGAAAAGCTGGATGGTAAGAGGTGAATTAGACCTACTTCTATGAGGTATGTTTTAGAAGAAGCAATCCTGCCTTCGGGGAGAAGGATCAGCTAACTGACATGTTTGGGGTCCCGTTCCTCCCTCTGGTACCTGGTTAGCCATGAATAAATCAATGAATGGATTTACACCTTCTTAAATCCCCAGCTCTAATACAGAAATAAAAATACAAGTGCACAAATAAGAACTATATTTTTTTTCTCTCCTTCTGGGGAGATCGTTGCAGTAATAGCATGTGTTTCCTGTACTATTATAGTACAAATTAAGCCAAATGGAACTGTTGAGGTATAAATGAAGATGGGCTTTGCTCCCTGCACTTGGAATGTAGCCAGTGCATCTCTGGATTACGTTTCATCTGGCATAAAGCCTGGCTTGGTCTCTGCTGCTGCTTTGATCCCTGGGACAAAGATGCTCCACTGCAGTCAGCTGTCCAGCCTGGGCCGTGAGGTGCTCTGGCTGAATGATGGAAGAGAGCCTCCTGAAACTAGGAGCACTCATGCTTATGTGGACATTCGGTATTTTAACAACCTTGCCAGTATCCTGCAGGAAATGGAAGAAGGGCGAAGGTCTGAGAGGACAGGAATGTGGTGGCTTTTGTAGGGCATGGCCGTGTTTTGGGACTGCATCATGCCAAGTGCCTCCAGGAGGGCTATGCACTGGGACGCTCCACTATCCACACAAATCCTGCCACCCTCCTTTAGCTCACTGCTGAGAGATTTGGGCGCTGACAGAGCCGAAGGCCACACATTTTATTTGCAGTGGTATGTGTCGGGGGCTTAGCCTATGCTCGTGCGGTGGGAGCTGCAGGGTCCCTCTGCAGACACCACGTGGCTGTGTGCTGCGTGGGGAATTTCCCTTCACAGCTGCTGTCTGGGCCCTGCTGTCTGCTCTGAGAAATTACTGCCAGCACCCAAAGGGAGGCAAAGCTTCTAGCACTGGGCTCTGGGGGCCAGGACTCTGCTCCACCTGCCTTTGGTGGCCCAAAGGACAAACCTCCAGCTGCAAATGAGACATTTCTTCCTTCCCTTCCCCCCTGTGCAGCAAGGAGGAGCAAAATCCAGGTCTGTGGGCTGGATATGCAAGTTCAAAATGGTATTTAGGGATCTACGTCCCTTGGATGGTGAAGAGGGTGGGCAGAAAGTGAGATTTGGATGGGCAAGTGGTCATTTCTAACTCCTTAGGGCTCTCCACATGACTTGTGTATGGCCAGGGTTCCCTTCAACAAGCCCCTCCTACATGAATATTTCAGATTAGAGTGGAATTCCCCATGTGAAACCTCTGCCATCTAAAAATTAGCCATCTACATCTATGCTGAAGGAGAATTTTAGGGACAGAAAACCCGTCTAGGTCTTCCAAGTGAGACACGTCTCTTTGTCTGTCTTCCCGTTTGCTCTGAAGCTGGTCGAGAAAACTCCATTGTAGACAAGGGGAAGAAGTTCAGACATCCCTCCCCTCATCCCCCAAGAAGTTTGACCTAAGTGGCACTACCACAGCCCAAAGCACAGATGCAACCCTTTGTGGCTTGCTGGAGAAGCACACGCCACCCCGGTTTTATCCTTTGGGAAAGCCCGAGGCTTTTCCAGTCCAGCGACAACTCGCTTAGGTAAAAACAGAGCCGCCTACCTGAAGTATCCCAGGATAAGGACAGCAACTGTGAGGGATCCCAGAGAGATGGAGTATCCAACAGTATAAATCAAATAGAGGCGATCAAAGACCTCCTGCAGTACAAATGGTGGAAAAAATAGCGTCACATTAGAACGCGTCCTCCTGCATCGTAACACATCCACGGTAGCAGTACAGAGATTCAGGCTATCGTACCTGCTGGGGGTGTCCAGCTCTGGGCCTGGAAAACCTTGGGCAATCACACCCGTTGTCGTCTTGGACATTAGGGCAGCTTGGAAAGGGGTATTCCTCTTTCCTAAAGACCCGGGGGGAGCTGTGACTTTTGCAAGGGAATAGTGATGAAGATGGGCTGCTCCCACACCTGGGAGTTTTACAGCATTTTCATCCCAAAGGAACCCAAAGCGCTTTACAAACTCAGCCAAATCCAGAGATCACTTGGCAATTTTTGCTCGAAAAAATTGAACCTGGGACTTTTGCTGGAACAGCAAAATTTAGCCATAGGTCTATGCCATACCATTGCTGATTGACTGATGTCCAGGCTGGGGAGTGTCAACCCACAGAAAACATGGGGAGGGCATATTTTGGCTCAGGGATGTGAGAAGAACTCACTTTTTTTTTTTTTTTTTTTAATTTAAAAAAATCTAAAACCTATGATGATGGTTATCCAATCCAGACACAACTTTATCCAATTGCCAAAGTCCCATTGGAAAAGGTTCTGTCACAGGAGAACTCATACCAATTAATCCTGCAGTAATTCTTAGCTCTCTTGGCCCTCTATATTTTAGAGCTGGGTCTAGAAACCCTGATCTCTCCATGAAATAATGAGATGCTTTCCTTCCTTTTGGGGTATGAAATTTAACTTGGGGATTACTGAACTGATTGCTGCCTGTAAAGGGTTAAAAGGTCTCCCACCATCCTGGCTTGTACACCTTTCATCTTCTGAACTTAGAAATAAACTCTGAAGAAACCAACCAATTCAGCATCTTTCTCCTAGCTCCCTCCTCCTCCGG
>CM021698.1:1207161-1281987 GCA_011074415.1 Stictonetta naevosa
ATATATAAAATATATATATATATAGGGGGGTAGTAGGAACTAAAAAGTGAATGTTAGGCTAGAGAGGCTAGAGAGTTTTAGGAATAAAATTTATCTTGTTCCCTTAAAGGCCTGGTGCACATTTCCCACTGCCAGATTAGTATCTTTGAACTGCAAAACATTTTCCTCCATGGTGAAAGTTTTATTTATTTATTTATTTATTATTATTTTTAAAATCTTACTCCAAGTTTTGGATTCTTGGTTATTTGGCAATTCTGAGGCGTTACTATGCCCAGCTGAACAAAAGCGTCCCTGAGACCCATTCAGAAATTGAACCGGAAAGATCCACGTTCCCATCAGACAACGACACCGTTGTAGCAGCAATGGCCTTGGGAAGGGCCTGCTGATTGGCTGGCAGGACATTTTGGGAGGCTGTGGTTAATTCCTCTGATTAACCACAGGGCCTCTTTTTGAAAGGATGTCGAGTCAGAACTGCCAAGACATACACATGCGTGCATGCATGCATGCTACTGGGCCTGCCTGCAGACATAGGTGCTGCAAATCCTACCCAGTGCCACAGTGGGGATCCTTCAGGGAAGGTGATTTTTTGGATGGAGGACTTGGGTCCTTGGGGAAGGCCTCAGAAGGTTTCCCAAAAACGTGGGGTTGCCAAAATGGCTTCATGGGGCAGCCCATGAGAGTGCAGCTCATGCTCACTAGTTTCCAGGGGTGTTTGTCCTTGGGAATGGTGAGAGCTGGATTTACCCAGGGAAAAAAAGAAAACAAAAAACGTCTTGAAGGGCAGTTCCAGGTCTCACTCATCTCCTAGCACAAGGGAGGTCCTAGCTCTCTGGAAACCACAATGCTGAATCAGGAAAAGGTCCTCCAGGTAACAAAATATTGAGTCATCTGCCAGCTGAAACAACCACCATCATGGTCTGAGAAACCTCTTTTTCAGGAAGAGATGGATGGGACATCAAATAATTCACAGAAGACCACAAAAGTCATGCATGGCCAAGCCATGGACACGACCTCCATCATTTCAAGACGGCGTGCCGCCCAACAGACTATCTTGCTACAGCTGGAGCTGAACTTAATGTCTCTAGCTAGCCTGTCCTGAAGACACACTGACCATCACTGAACATCCACTGACCTGGAGTGGCAACCCTCCCTTCAGAAATCTGGTGTCACCACCCCCAAATATGCTGTTTTAAAAGGTTTAGTACTTAACCTGTGCCATTTAATTTGACCCTTGCCATAATCCTTCACTGTTTCAACTGTTGATGCATGCACACTAAAAAAGAGAAGCTGAAAGGAAACTAAGGAAACCAGAAGGACAAAACCTCAATGTCTATGACTATTTAGATTATCAGCAAAAGTGTAAAACTCATGATACAGTAATCAGATTAGGGAACATCGGTTTCACGGCCAGTGTCTTTGAATGTTGCTGTCTGCCCACTCCATCCCATGCTCTGCTGGGATGAGATCGTGTTGGGGAAGGTGTGGGATAGATCTAATTTTCCTCCTTTATTCTCCTACAGCTTCTTTGAGTCTCTTGCTTGTGCCATCTCCCTGGGAAGAACCCAGCTTACCCCCTTCCCCCCTCATTGGGGCCTGCAAATGAATTCTTTGAAGGTGTTCACATGGCTGAGCCAGCCATGGTAGCTCCTGGAGGGATCTGGGCAGGCTGAGGCCCCTCTGATGTAGTTGAGCTGGCTTTGGGGGTGGTGAAATGACTTCCCATCATGTCATGCACCACGCTTCCTCCTTAGGTTGTGCTCCCAGGCACTGCTCACCCTAAGGGCCTTTCCTTTCCCCCATCCTCATGGCCTTACGTTGGATTTGCTCCACCAAACCACAGGCACCCATCTCGTATGGCCAGGTGAACTGATGTGGCCGCAGTGATCAACCCCACCTGATCCTTCCTCTCTACCTCATCCCAGCCATAACTCAGAGACCGACAAACCACTAAAGGCATAAGTACTATTGCAGATGTATCGCGTGCTAAACCTCTAACCAGAGCTTCCTTTTTCCCCCTCCCTGCTTGTATGGTGGGAGACTTCCTCCCTGCTCCCCTTTGCATCTCAGCTTTCCACCAGCCTGACCTCAGGGTAGAGACTTTACAGCAGCCGAATGGCTTCGGGAGAACAGGAAACCAAAACAGGGATGGAGATGGCTTCTGCATGAACCCAGAGAGTGCATGGAAGGAAAAAAAAAAAAAAAAAAAAAAAAAAAACACAAAATAAGCAAAACCCAGCCACCATGGGCATCCACAGGCTGGATGTGCCCCCTCCCACAAAGGTCTCTGCATTCCCCACTCCCTGCGGTTTGGAAATCTTCCAAGTGTGTGACCCTCAGAGCAGTTGGCTGTTACATTTTCATACAGTGCTCAGGGCTGAACCTGACTCCTAATTTGTCCACTTCCACTGATGGGGAGGTAATTTTGCATTGATCTGTGTCCAGAGGAAAACTGCTTTCCTCTGCAAGACAGCTCGGAGCTACGTCAGAGCACCAGGTATGGGGTTTGGAGGCCCCATCCCCTGTGAAACCATGGCTGTGCTTTCCCTCTTTCATTGCAGCCAGTGTAGGACAACCTGTGTGAAGAATACTTGTGCCCCCTCAACTTTTAGTATGAACACATGGAGTCATAGTGGATATGGTCCTCCAATTTGATGTTAGATGTCTGTGGTGTGGATGGCTCAGTCAGAGCTGGCCACATGAGGTGTGGGCTGCTGGAAGGTTTTTTAGGTAGAAGAAGGTATTTGAGGTTGAAATTCATTGAAAAATTATGCAGTTCATCACAGGATGGTGCCCTCAGCCACCAGCTGCATTGACTGGGTTGTCACATACAGTAAGGTGAGCCCAGGCTGACTAGTTCAGATAGAGGTGTTTGCATGTAGGCAACGCTTCCCATCCATTCAAGCCTCAGTGAGAGGTGTTGTCAGTCTCAGGACTCAATTTGGTTTTCCTTGCACGTGTACCATCATTTTAGACACCCAAGTGTCCTGCCTGGCTTCAAGCCGCTTTTGCAGAAATGAATGAGATTAACTAAGTCTTGTGTTTTATATGCCATTCCCATGCAGTTGTTTCTCATCCTCCAGGACATCTCATTTGACGCTGGACATAAACATAACCTAAGTTTCAGCAGCTGGATGAGGCCTTCAGGGCTTCAGTGTGTGTGTGCCCTGTTCCCTTCCAGTGTCACAAGGAGAGATGGGGGTGACTGGCTCCGACTGAGAAATATGAATCTATGGCTCTATGATTATATGATTTATTGCCCAGGTGGCTGGTGGAAAATTACATTCTGAACATCACTGTATTGTGCCTTGTATCCAACTTTCTCCTTTCAGCCTTTTCCTTCCTTCCTGCGTGAGACAATGGCAAGACTGCAACGTTTATGCTGTGAAGCTGAAATGGATCCAGTGGTCTTCTGAGGGGTTGGCAGGCTGTGCTGAAGGGTGGGATTAGCAGTGCATTAGGAGAGAAGAGTATGTAAGGACTTTCCAGATCAAGTATCTGCAGAGTTTCAGAAAGCTGCTGATTCAGATGCTGCTAATGACATGTTTGAAATTAGCAGGGACAGCATTTTACTGTTCTGAATGATAAGAAATGCCAGAAAGTCTCTGTCACCAGATCAAGTCACTGATTTTCTTGCCTCTCTCTCTTTTTTTTTTTTTAATTAATTAATTAAATACTTATTTGTTGATTTATTTAATAAAAGGTGTCACTTAAAAAGCTTAATGGCAGGGAGAAGGAATATTTGCAAAAGGCACAAAATAGTCATTGATTTCCAAAGCCTCAAGAAAACAATCTTGTTGCACATGATCTTTTGTGATGTAATTCTGTTCTCCTCATCCACAAAGGTGTCCGGCACCCCAGACCTCCACAGTCTGGGTGGAGACTGGGGTAGGAGTCAGCTCTCAGAGCAAAACACCTGAATTTAGCTGTTTAAATGTGTCTCCAAGTGTGTTGAGGGTCTATGTTCACATGATAGTCAACAAAGCAAGGTCTTCAGATTCGTTTGCCTACACCCAAGTACCAAGTGCTGTGCAAGATGCCTGAGGTAAGATGCAAGATATCCACGTGGACACCAGACACTGTTCCAGAAGAGCATGGGTCTCACAGGTATCTGCCAGCCTTGTGCTGGTGTTTTAAGTAGTTTAATATATCTCCAGTGGCTCTAGGTGTCTAAGTGTAGGCAAATTAATCAGACCCCTTAACTGCAGTCAGCAAAAAAAAAAAAACAAAAAAACCCAAAAACCAAAAACCGAAAAGGGTGGGGGGAAGTTTACATCTCAGAAGCCGGCTGAACTCTTTGGATGCCCCATAATAGCACATATTCCTAAAAGGTAGCCCTCTTCCATATCATGCTTCACTTAACTATGGTATACATAGCCAGAGGACGTCCTGGAGGCACAGACAAAATGTGCCCCAAATCTGCTGTTCACATCAATTGTGGAAAATTCTCCAAATCCCATGCTACAGGTACATGCTCAGAATGTCCCACAGCTGCAGGCTTCTGGAGGGCTATGAGCAGGGAAAAAAAATTCTTTGCTTGCAGCTTTTATAAACTGCTCCTAAGCACCTACTATGGGTCAGCAGTAAATGTGGGATACGAGGGAACTATGTCTGACCATGTGTGACCTTTCTTGTGTTCTCATGTGAAGTATTGTTATGTTACTGTCAGAAACCACCAGACTTTCTCAGCAGACTCTGGGCATAAAATATTGTCAGCAACACCACACTAAAAGGCGCTTCAGCATTTGCAGGAACCCAATAGACTTAAGACTATAGACATGAAATGAGGACTGCATGACAAGATTGCCTTCAAGAATAAAGAACAGGTCTCGATGATGCATTTTTTATTCCTACTTTAAAACAGCTCTCCATCTTTCATGATGTGAACGCATGACACTTTGATGGCATTTCATCTGCGTAGCTCAGTCTACACTGAGTAAACATGTTTTATGCCACCAGTTTGAGGCTACACAAAGTTATTGGCTCTTAAAAAGACCCCAGAGGGATCCAAGAACAAAGGCCAGGCATACAAGATCTTTGGTCTGAACAATGGAGTTTAGATAAAGCAGCCCTGGACCATGCTGTGCCTTTCCTATTGTGTTTGGTATGTGATGGGGTTCCTGTGGCCTCTCTGATTTCTCTGGGAGCAGTAAAACCACCATGATATAAACAAGCAGTAGGAGAGGAAGACAGGATTGGTGGGCTGAGGTTTGGTCTTAGGATGGTTCATCTTGCTAGGCTGGTGGCTTCCAAGCTGAGCTAACCTCCCAAGTAGCTGGCATGTATTCCCCTTCCCCATGATTTCAGTAGATGTCACATTTACCCTTAAGCTCATCCTTGAAAACAGGATGGGTTTGTCCCATTTTCAAAAAAAGACGTGTTTGGCATAAGTGTTGTTTTTGGGGAGATGGAAACGGAGGAAATTTCTGCTTGGTGAGCAAAATGTGCCATTTCTTCTGCCAACATCTGAAAAGGTGAACAGAAATTTGACCATGCTGAAGGTACTCTTGTTGGCTGGCTGTGTGAAAGGGAAGAGGTCCACGGTTTAAGTGTTACTATGTTTTTCAGAGGGTTATTGCCTTAAATGCTGCCTACTTAATGTCAGGGCCTCATCAGGACTTCCCACATGTGCCACTTTTTATCCAAAGCCTGAGGAGCTCCGAGAAGACAGATAGCCCTGAATCCTGTTGTTAAGGGAACCCAAGAAAGCACTGAGGAGAGCGGCCAAAGGTCCTTTGAGCCTTGGTTCCTGTCTCCTCCCTGCCTAGAAGCTGACATCTAGGGAGACGTGTGAGAACAGAACAAATATAGATAAATATATATGTGTACCTATGTGTATATATAGTATCCAACGATCCATCCAGTGATTATGCAGCAGTGCTGAATACCCTCTCCTGATGTTCAGCAGCCTGTGGCGTGGTGACATGAAGCACAGCAGACAGACAAACAGCTGGTGTTTAACCACACTGCCTTCCTCAAAGAGTGAGCACCGGCCAATCTGTTCCCCTCCCTTCCCTCGTCCTCCTGTCTCTCTCTAAACACTGGAAGGAAAATAAACAAAGCAGGGCTGCCTGGTCAGGGTGGTGGGGTGGGAGGCCACAGCTCTCCGTTCAGAGGCAGGGAGACCTTCGGAAAAGCCAGAGTGAAATTGGGATGGGGGATGGCCATGCACAGCTCTTGGGGAAAGAGCTTGGGAAAATTTGGGAAATAAGATTCTTGGGAAATAAGATTTCTCCTGGCCTCTGCTACACCGGTGAAAGGTTATCTTAAAGGCAGAATATGAGAGTTCAAGGAAGCAGTTTGTGGTGGAGCGATGGCTTTCAGCACAAAGAAATCCATCTTATCTTCCCATGGTGTGCTTCTAGGACACCTTCCTCTGAAACTCCTTCCCATCCCTCACTAAACTCCTGCCTTCTGTAGACCATGTCTGAGAGATGGGTCTTCATGGTAAGATTGATGCTATCTGCAAGGTATTTGGGGAGACACGCTCCAACAGCTAGCTGCAGCCTACCTGCTCCCCTGGCGAAAGAGAGGACATCAATCTGGGCTGTCAATCCGGCGTCCTTCAGCAGCGCTAATTTTCCCTTAGAAAACAGCCCAAGAGCAATTGCTCACTGGGCAGTTACGAGCTGTTAATTCTTCTGGCTCTGATGGCTTTAGCATACTTTGCTAATTTCAGAAAGCGGTTTCCTTGCTGCTCTGTGTGAAATAATCCTATTTATATGGTTCAGGAAAAGGCAGCGAGAGACACAAACTTTCTTTAGGGCTCTCTGTGTAGTGCTTTGGTCAATCTTATAATTATCCCACAGTGGCTAAAATGAGAAAACTACACACCTAAACAAACATGCGTGGACATATATATGTGTATGTGTAGATGGACGTGGGTGTTTATTTAGGTCTGTGTATCTGTATATAGAGCTATCTATGGCTATAGGCCTATTTCTAGAGATAGCAATGCAGATATATATAGATAGTTGCAGACAGACATTTTTTTCCTAATGCTTTCTAATGCACAACTTCATAAAATTTTCTCTGGTTACATCTGCTCAGATGCTGTCCTACTCGGAGTAGTAGGACAACATCTGAGTATTTTGATCTCCTTTCAAAATGTTGGTTAAATGCAGCTGTTACTGGTGACGCAAAGATGCTGTTCCCCAGGGGGGGAAATAATAATAGAAAACAATCTCTCTCTAAAGATGACTAGACTATCTTGCCAAATTCCCTGATTCTGACATCTCTTGACATATTTACTTCAAGAAAAAATCAAAAGAAGGTTTATTAATACCAGTGCTTCAGAGCCATGCTTGGGTGTGAAAAACAAGGGCCCTTCCCTGCACTCTGAAAGTCATCCCCCAACCAAGAAAAAAAAAAAAAAAGAGAGGGTTGCTCCTTTTTTTTCTTTTATTTCCACAGTGCTTTTCATACCGTAAGGCCCAATGGATCCTCAGTGGATGTATATGCATTGCTTCACTTATCACGAAAATGCAGCCACATCTAGGACAAAATGTGGCAACTACACGGCAGCATGCAGCATCACTATGAGATGAGTGCAGGGCTGGACAGTGGCCTCATGCAAACACAAGGTTAATAATAATAATAATAATAATAATGAGTGAAAAGTGTTGTTGAAAGGCTTGTGGTAATCAAAATTCAGTTCAAAAGCTGGGAGAAGCTTCCATTATTCCTAATGCTCTTTGGCCTGGGCAGGCATCACTTAGGCAGTACCAAACTGTCCAAGTAATCTGAACAATGAAGGTGGGCCAGTTCGTCTTGTCATTAAATACCATTACATCCATCTCTGTGTAGCTAGAGCAGAAAAGTAATGGCAAAAGATGACTGAGCCTTGGGAGCAGAATAATGATGATAATAAGGTTCTTGGGAAGGTTTAATTAAAACAGTTCATAAAAGTAGAGGTCATAGGGAGGAGTAATTTTCCAAGCAGGGGCAGAGCAGTGAACGAAAATGCATCGTGACCCCTCATCTAATATTCCTCTGGTAGGAAGCACTGCTCAAGTGGGGGAAATCTAGGAGACCTGCTCAGATGGGGAGGTCTGCAGCAGATGACTCCCACCACAGGACATGGCTGAAAGTGGTGGGAAAGGGGAGGTGAAATGCCAAGAGTCTGATAAGACTTCGTAAAGCTCTCAATGTGAGATGCTCAATAGTTCCATGACCTACTCCAGAAACTTCTCAGAAACCTCTGGGACTAAAATAGCTCTTCCCACCACATGGACTGGGAGGAGACATGTCCTGCCAAAAGTAAAAGCAAATGTCTTCCAGTGCTGAGACACCATGCTTAAATATCTGGAGCAGTACCTGGCATATGCAACCTTGTCTGTTCCTTGACTGCGTGATACAACACACGCAAATGCAGAAATAATCTCTTTCCTCACTGAACAACTTCATTCTCTGTTCTTGGAGATATTCAGAGTTTGTCTGGACACGGTCTGGGGCAACCTGCTCTTGGTGGCCCTGCTTAAGTAGGGTGTTTGGACCGGATGACCTCCAGAAGCCCCAACCTCAACAAATCTGTGATTCAAATGTTGCTTCACCGGTGAAGAAAAAATACAAAAACTATGCTGTGGTTGGATTTAAAATTAAGAACATTCTCCCAAAGGGACTGTGTGTCATTTTCAAGCCTGCTCCCCACCGTGAAGTTTGTGGTTAGATCTTTATCTCCAACTGTCTAAAAAAAACCCCTTGCTGCAAATGATCAGTCCCTACTACCATATCCCACATCCAAGGAGGACATCTCCCAAATGCCACTGGCAAACAGAGATTTCTGCTAAATACTTCACAAATTGTGGATAAAGCAGCAACCGCATGAGGGTGGAAATGTCTTTCTCTGTGAAAGAAGAAACTCACATCCTCTCAGGTGACCCCACTGACAGCAAAAAAAATACACATACACACGAATGTTTGCCCAGGAGCATACCAAACCCTCTCCATGTGCTATGAATCTCTTTTCTAACTTCTGGACTAGTTTCCCTGCTTCAGGATTGCGATTACACCAGAATTAGTTCAAGATCTGCTCTTTGTTCTCGTGTTCTTTAGCACTGGACTTTTCCCTCACCCATCTTGAAAGAACTGACCACAGAAAAGCTGTGATCCTGTAGCTTACACCTTGCAACCAAGAGGTTCTCTGTTAGACACCTGCAGAAGCAGGATCGCTAATGATTTGATTGACACAGCTTCTAGCTCTCTGCTTGTGCATCCCCTAGCACAGACAAGCACATACGCAAGGGAATAATTAATAATAATTTGCTAACAAAAGAATTGTTTGGTGGGAAGAGGGAGTCTCAATGACATGGAACACAACATCTAACCACATATTAGTGCTTCTGAGCCTGCTCCAAGTTTCCCCAAGATCTCTTTACAAATGGGATCATGGCAGCTGGGGGAACCCTTCCTGGCTTTGAGGACAATTTCCCATTCAAATAATTCCCATCAGAGCAAAGATGTGGCTTTGGCAAGCTTGGACACTGTCTCCAACAGGAGGCAGCAAGCTAGGGCTCATCAAGGGTTTAAGTGCAACCGTACTCCTTAGGCTAGCCCTGGAAGAGGGGCTAACCCCATGCCCCGTGCCCCGATGCAGTTGCCTACCCTTTCCCTCGTCTCGTTGGTGAGGAACTTGGCACATTCACTGTAGTTTGCCCAGGTGCGGTTGTTGCCTGGGACCAGCTCCCAGCTTCCATTCAGGTCACACCGGCGATAAGCGTGGCCTGGGGAGAGAAACGAGAGAGAGTGTAAATGGGGCTGGTAGAGCAGGAGAACCTCTTCCAAGGGTGGATGCCACCAACCACAACACCTCTTGCCTGCTTTGAAGCTCAGCTGCAAGAACACAATTTCCATCCCCTTTGCAACCTTGCTAGTTTTCGAACTGAGAAACCCCCTCAGCTAATAAGTTGCACTTAGTTTAGATCAAGATATTGGTTCTAAAACTAAGGAGAGAGCACAAAATCATTCTCAGAGCTGCAGCTCTCTCTACAAAACAAAACAAAACAAAAAATATCAAAACAAACAAAAAACAAGAACAAACAAACAAAAAGCCACAAAAACCCACAAACTATCGATCTTCATTATGCTGCTCTTTACTGATGAGTACATCTCAAGGTAGAGTTTTCTATGGCTCCCCTCCTCATGATGATGGAGAAAGGAGAAGAGGCATGGTTTCATTTTGGGATTCAGCTTACAGATGGAAACACCCATGTTCAGATGTGTGTGTGGATACAATTACATGTGTTAAAAGTCCCATTACAGTTAATTGGGATGAGACCAATCAAGAGATCCATCTGTCCAGTGACTACAGAAGGACAGTTTGTAGAGATATCTGCTTCTACGAGCCTTTATATGACTCCCACCCTGTGTGACTTGATGAATAGATGGCAATGAGGTGGGGAATCCATGCCCTGTTGGGTTGTGGAAGAAAAAGGGATGGATCACCTGTTCCTCCTGGCTCCTAACACGAAATCTATGTGCGTGGGGTCTCTGACAGAGGACATCTGTCAAGGGTTAAACTGGCTCAGCTCAGTCTCTTATAGAAAAGGCAGAGCAGGCTATGTGCAACCAGAGTGCGTGGAAATATAATTACTTGTTTTCTGAAAACAGCAGCAGTGCTCTGCTGGGAACATATAATCTTAATTCTCTAATTTCATAGGCTTTGGGTGCACAGCTTTGCCTGAGAAAAGAGAATACGTTAGCTTTGAAAATACTCTGAGGGGCAAGTGTGCTTCAATTGCTTCTAAAAACATGCACAGACTTTGTGGCACCAGAAGCAAGCCAAGAAATGTGCGGCCTGAGGGAAAGTGAGATAGGGAGGAATTCACATGTTCTGGTTACCAGCACTGCTCTCAGATAGCCACTGTAGGGGTCTGGGCAGAGAGCAGGGGTTAGAAGCAACAAGCTGGTGGATGGAAGAATACAAATCGGGAGGATATCTTGTAGATTTCTGTTGCTACATAAAATTTGTTGCAGCAAAGAGATGTGGGTTTGAAACCCTCCAGGAATATCTAGGTGTAGTTACCAGCCATTGCAGTCTGGCTTTGGCAGGTGGGAAATTTGGGGTTTTTAATGTTAAAATAGTGCTTTTCTTTTTCTCTCAACATAAAATAAATAAATAAATAAATAAACAAGATGTTTGGTGACTTCTCTGCTTAGATAGGAGTCACCATGTGATAAGCAAAGGATGCTAAAGAGGATTTCTAATTCTCTGACTCCCAGGTCTCATCTTGCTGCAGTTTTCCAGGCTCTGCTGACACCGAGGACAGCACCTACCTTTGTGATTGAAGTCGTAGATGTACTCAGGACACGGCATGGCCACCACTTTGCCCGGCACGCCTTCCGGCCAGCAGACAATGCCATCCCACTCAGGAAGACAAAAGCCATCTGTAGAAGAGAAACATAAAAAGGAGTCACTCGACCTGCAGAGGTGACATTAATCCCTCAGACCCAGTGTTTTGGGCTGTCCAGGGTGGTGAAGCACTGGAACAGGTTGCCCAGAGAATTTGTGGATGCCCCATCCCTGGAGGTGTTCAAGGCCAGGCTGGATGGTGCCCTGGACAACCTGACCTAGTGGGTGGCATCCCTGACCATGGCAGGGGGATGGAATCAGATGAACTTTAAGGTCCCTTCCAACCCAAGCCATTCTCTGGTTCTGTGATTCTGGAAGCTTGCTTTTACCTGTGAGCCGGAAAAGAACGGAAATGGGGCAGGAGAGCGGAGTGGAGAACAGGAGGACTTGAGCACTCAGGACTCAGCAGACTTCTGGGCAACCTGGAGGTGGCCAAGGGAGCTTGGCTGGGTGTAGGCTTGATGTGGCAGCACAGGTTTGAGTCTGGTCTACGGTTCCATACCAAGGCGATAAAATATGTTGGGGTTACACTATTGTGAGGCTCATACCTAGCAGTTCAGGCCTCCCTGAAAGGCAGTCATTCCCACAGATGAGATTGGTTGTGATTTCATGCCTAGAGACCATCTACCCAAATTCAGCCATCATTTTTACTTATCTTTTGCATCAGCCTGTGCTATGCTGCACCACAATGTTTTGCTGCTTTCTCAGATGTGCTTGCTTGCCCGATTTTGATTCCATTAGCCACAGATTCCCTCTCCTCCTGTCTCCCTGAGATGTTGTCATGGGGCAAGATGCAGGCCATGCACTGACTGATTTGGAGTTGTGCCCATGCTAATTGCCTGGCAGTGTACACACATTGATGGACCTGCTGCCTGCTGCCAAGCACAACATACAATGGTTGAATTTTCCCAGCTTTTCCCCTTGCTTTCTCACTAGTTCATGTTTCTGCCTTTTGCTCAGTCACCAATTTTCACAAAATGAGCAGAAAGAGAATGGGCAGGTGGAGAATATCCTGGGAGCAGTTTATTGCTCTCTGTGGTACCACTTTGAATGGCTAAGTGCTACCTCCTAACTTTTTGGGAACGGAGTGGTGGGATGGTTGTTAGTGGATTTTTCTTTAAAACATCCTTGTTATCCCTTTTGTTCCTTGAAGAAAGCTAAAATACACTTGAAGGAGAAACCCTGCTCCCCCCCGGGAGGTCTCCCCCTTCCCTCTATGTATTGTAGTTTACTTGCAGAAATCTGATTTATGTGCAAGGAAAAGCAGAGGGACAAACTGAGAAAAAACTTTTCTCACCTTTTACATCTACTTTTCTAAAAATTGTCGAGTATGTGTAAGTATTTAAAGTACTTCAATTCTTATTTTGCAATTTGCTGGAACTTGAGAGGTAATTAAGCAAGTCTTCTATCACCCCGAATTCATGAGAAATTTTGCTTCTCTCTTTACTAGTAGAGGTCCTGGACAATCCTGCAGAGTGCTCTGTGTGAGCAGGTGGGCTGAGAGGGGTCAGGAGGGAGTCTGCTCCCCATGGGTTTTGTCGCAGGCTTCCAAAACAGCTGAGAAGCAGCCCTGGTTTATTTGGTGTGCAAGGGACAACGCCACCACTTGCCCACATTTGAAGGGCCGAGACAACCTCCAGGCTGCTAGAAAGCTGTGGGAAATGACCCTGTGTTCAACACCACCTTAAGAAGAATCCACCAAATCCACCCTCCACTTCCTACATCCTACCAGCCTGTTGGTGCCCCCTTCCCTGCAGCTTTTATTCCTAAGCTTCCATTCCCATGAGGGAACACATTCCCGTGCTGACTTGTGGTTCGACGTGGGCTGTTTCCCATCCCTGAGGAGTTTATCAGCGGCATATAAAGTGCCTGACAGAGAGAAATTACATGAGAATCAAAATAAAATGGAACAGCCTGCTCTTATCTGCAGAAGAGCTCCACTAGCAAAGAAATGATAAGCATGGTCAAGATCTCAGAGTGTTTCATTAATATCAAAGCTGGTGCTTTAGCAATCTTTCACCCGAATGGTAATTTATCCTTTATAATGCATGTGCTTTCACAAGATTAAATAAGAATCCAGGTTTGCTTTAAAAACCTTTAGCCCTTCAGGGTTAGAGCTGACAGTGATCCATTCAGTTTGCTGGCATTTTTGGACATGAAAAACGTCAGAAAAGCTCATAATTTAACAGCCGATTCCTTATCTTTCATTTAGTGTTGATGAAAAGGGCCAGACTAATCACTGCCTATCTTCCAAAGCATTTACTAGGAGTGGGGGAAGAGGAGCTAGAATTCCTTGGCATCAGTGTGATAAAAAGGATGAAGTTTATTGCATGTTCTTTGCTCAGAGTCACATTAGAGGAAGATTAATACTAGATTTCCTATTCATGAAAACTGCGTAAGCCCTGCCATTTGGCTCATTGTGTTGCAGGATAACTTACACCATGAAAAATAATTTATTTATTGTTTTTAGTTCTCTCTAAAGATCAAAAGAAAAAGGAAAAAAAAAATGCCACAAAATTTGGATTAGGTCAAAATGTTATTGCTTCTGAGCTCTTTCTGCAGACAAGAAAATAAATAAAGATTTCATTTAGCCCTCAAAGTGCTCTTGATTAAAATAAAATAATTCTTCTTACAAAATAAATAAATTTGGGTAGATTTTTAAATGAACACTATGGAGAAGCAACAATGAGGAGAGGAAAAAAAGTGATCTGAATGACTGCTCTGGAAGTCCTTCCACTTTTCTAATGTGTTCAGAATTACTTACAAAGTTCAGCCTTCACTCAAGAACAGTTTCATTAAATATTGCACAGCAATTTTTGTCCAGAAAATGTTAATTTGAAAAAGTGTCTGGTGGTACTCCTTCCCACTGTTCTAAACATACCCCCACACACTTGCAATGGACTGATGCAAAGGAAAACAGATACTTTCTGGGTAACAGAATATGCAATTATTTACTTTGTGTTCTTTATTCCCTACTGTCACCCCCCACAGAAGCAGAGGGTTGAAGGCGCTGTGCAGGAACCATGGTGCAAACTGGCATGGGGATCCCTGTGGACTGCTGCTTTATCATGTGGGTAATCTGGGGAGCCATCAGCTTCCCCAGAAATCTGAAAAAAAACCCACATCTCTGGCATATCTCTGTGCATCTGAAGTCTTCCAGTGCCTCTATGTATTCACCCATGGAAAAGATTCATTAAAGCCATTAAGGATCTCGTGGGATTCAGTCTTCAGAAAGCATCTGAGTTTCCCCCCGAAAAGTGCAGATGAATCTGTTGTCACTATTGTGAACTGTTATGGCTCAAACATCTTTAACCTCTTCTCCACCTCTTCACCCTCCACTGCTTCTCCCTCCCAGCTCCATGCTTTGAAAACCCATTTCAGCCAAATTCAAAAGAGGGGTAAGAAATCTCAGTTGTCATTTCCTTCCTGCAAATTTCTCCAGGAGTGATGATTTGTAGAGACCTCCACCACGTCCTTTCCTGCCTCCATCATCCCACTGTCTCTCTGGTCTGCACAGCAGACTCCTTTACAATTAATTTTGCTTCAGACCACTGATGTGATAATCGGGACCAATTGAGACTAAATTCTGCATCTTCTGCTTCCAACTTTCCTTGTTTTTCCTGTTTTGCTCACTGTAGAGACCATTTAGCAACAGAGCTGGTGATGAAATTGAGACAAAAGGTACCACATATTCCATTGGTATTGTGCTGGAATCTAAACAAGACTTTTTGTTTTTCTGTTTTCCCAAATGTTTCCTCCAAATGTTTTCTCTTGTTTTAGAAAAATATTAACACTACTAGTAACTTGTCTCCTTCCTGCTGTGTTCCTTTGCTCCTGGTCCTTTCTCAAAACAAATCTACATTGAATCACAAGAAAAAATCTGAAAAATGGTGAGGAGATTCAGGAAAACAATATAAAAATCCACAAGCTGACAAGTTTTCCTGATGACTATACATAAAATATATATATATAAATTTTATAACCTTTATTATAAGATGTCATCATTATTATTGTTATTGTTATTACTTTAAGATACACCACCTGCAAGTAATGTGCTTTTGGCATGCTAAAAATAAGTAAGTCTCTCCTGAGATGCTGTTAATAATGTTTAGAAGCCCAGATCATCAGAAGGGATCCTGTTTGTTGTAAATGTTGATTGAAAAGCTCTTGACAAATTCCTTCTTTTGGTGAAAAATAGTTTGAGGGTTCAAATATGCTGTTTGGATCAATGCAAGTGGGCAGCTTTGGGAAAAAAAGGTTGCATGTTCCAAGTGAACTGGGAATGCTAAACATTTATTTCCTTGGAAGAAATAGTAGAATCCACTGAAGATGTAAGTCAAAAGGAATGCATAAATTTTAAGAAAACAAGTAAATCTTATACATATCCCACATCATAAGTGTCTTGGATGTGTATCAGTCATTTGGGCAAAGCTGGATGGAGGATATGGCTTGTGTCTCAGGCATGTATGTAAAAGGGAGAAGCTCCTTTGCATTCAGAGCTGTAGCTGTAATTTAAGAATGGAGACAGAGAAGGTGGGAATGGCACCAGAGATTCTTATGTTTGGAGGACATCACCAGCAACTTCACTGCTTGTGCGTGACACTGTGAGTGGCTGGGAGTAAAGTAAGACTTTTTTCTTCTCTGGAGTCTTTACAGATTCTTCATCCTGGTGTCTTTCTTTCAATTTCTATGGTTTGATATGAGTTCAGGGAGACATAGTGATTGTCCTTGTGGAGGAAGTGAGGAGCAGTGGTTTTCCTTGGAGGCTGCAGGTTCAAACAGAAATGATTTTGGGACTGTTCCCTCATCCTCCATGAGTTCAGCCTCTGTCACCTGTAGCAGAACAGGGCTGGGTTCTGTGTTTGAAGAGAGTTTCTGGGTTCTCCACCAGGTAAAAAACCTATGCTCTTAAGATGTGTTAAGCAAACCCACCTTGCTAAGTAGCTTGCTGGATCCAAATGATATCCTATGTGCTTGTCTCAAGAGGAAGAGATGCTCATGGGGCAACCTGCCTTGGCTGGCAGTCCTGTGGTCCCTATAGCCACCAGGGTTGGAGAGGGATAATGCTTTCACTCACTGGATTTCAGCCACTAATAAACACATATTCAAGTCTGTGTTCTCTGCTTAGACTCTTGGACCACAAAGCTATCACAGCCAGGTTGGTAGAAGTCAACTGCTGAGGCTGGAGTCGAAGCTTTGTCACCTAAGGTATATTCTGCTGTTTCATTCCATTGTAATTTGCTAAAGGAGGCTTCACAGGTCTTGAAATGTTCCTGCTACTGGTCAAGAGAAATAACCTCTCTGAGGAAAAGTTGGTAAATTCCTTTGGCAAAGAGAAACAGAAAGAAAAAATCTTCCAGCAGTGGGGAAGGACTAGTAGAGTGGAAGAATTTGCTGGTGGCTTTGAAGGAAAATAAATAAAATGAGATCAAATTAAAATAAAATAAAATAAAATAAAACAACAGAGAATTAGAAAGAAGGTTTTTCTCATCCCATTAGTAAGCCTTATGAATGGAGATGAGCTCTGAAAGTGGGAGAAGATGCATAAATAAGCATGTGCAAATTGGCAGTGAACTAAGCTCATTCTGGAAATTAAGACAGAGCTTCTGCCCTTCAGATGATCTTGTTCGGGATGAGAACTCTGGGAAGAACAACAAGTTTTGAGTCCCTAAATGATTTTAAGGTGCCATCTGATTAGATGGAATGGATGCTGCAATACTTAGGTACAACAACTTCTTAGGTACAAAGAAGCCAACACAGCCCCTCCTATAATACTTGCTATGCCCTCATCTCCTGGGCTTGAGATTGCCAGCTCACCACTTCCTCAAGATAAGCTAAACTGCAGCAGAGCTCAGCCACTCTTTCATCCACCATTTCACTGTAAACCTCACCTCCAGTTTCCTGATGCATTTCCTATAAGGATATTTTACTTTGCTCCTCAGACCATCACTCCAGCTCACTTGAGGCCTCATACGTTAAAATCCTGTTTAATCTAGGTTCTTCCTCATGTCTACACTGTCACTGAACATCTTGTGTTGCCAAGATTTCTTGGTCTTATTAATCACAGTAGGTTCCTTTTTGGATGGCAAAAGTGGGACCTAATATTACACACTTCTTAAATATATGTATATATTTGCTGATTTCAAATGACAACATCTCAGGATCATTGAAATGGGGTTGCTTCCCCAAACATTCCTCAGTTCACTCTCTAACCCAAAACTACCAGCACCTCAGTGAAAGGTGCTGGTCCTCTCTGGTCCTCACCAAAAGAAGAGGTCCTCTACTCTCAATCTCACTACACCGGGCAGGTATAAGTCACAACTCTGATTTATTTCTCTGCTTCTCCATGCCATTTTATCACAGTCTGTCTTTGCCCACCTTCTAAGGCTACCTTGTAAAACCCAGTGCCTCATTGCCTGTGGTGTCTGAAGGTTGCTATTATAGCCTACCCATTCATCTTCCAGTTGGTTGGACTGCCGTGAATACTCCCTTACAGCAGCGCTGTACTACAGAGAGGTTATAGTTGCACATATTACTATAGTTTTAGAACAGATGTGCCTTACAGCTCTCCTTAGTCCTTGAGGGTTGAAATCTCATTGCACGGAAATTGTCTTCATTAGAGCAAGCCAATAAGCTATTCAGGATGGAGAAAGCAAACAACCTGTTTGATACCACTGCTGCAGGACTTGGCTTTTGAAGGCTGAAAGTCTGCTCACTGTGCTTGGTGAAAGGGCACATGCATCTCTTGGTTTGCTCTGCACAACCCCTTTCTTCATCCCTGCTTGCACACCTGAGCCCCGTCAGTATTCCCAGCACGCTGCAGGTTGCTCAAGAGGAGGAGGGAGAGAGGGAGAGGTGCTTTCGGGCCATGCCTGCTCACTGCTCAGACTGCACCCCCGGGGTGTACTGAGGGCTATTCTCCCTTGCCTGTCACATTTCCCTTGCCTCCTTCCCCCCGTCCTTCCCCTCAGTCTCAATTCCGAGTCCTGTGCAAGCGGTACATGCATGTGGAGAACACATTAAAACCATCTGTGAAGCTGCTTGGCAGCTGGATAAATGCAAACATGGTCTCGAGGTGTTTATCTAGGGGTATGGAATATAAATCAGACCGACTTCTTCTGGCACCATGCGAGGCACCAGGGAGACCACATTTGGAATACGGTGTGCAATTGTGGTCACTCTATTACGGGAAGGACATTTGGTGGATTGGAAACAGGCAGGGAGGAGCAACCAAAAAAATGACCCAGCATTTTGGGACAGGAGGGGGAGAAAGCGAGGCTTGGAGAGACAGTGGCTCTGCATAGGGTGTTTGGTGCTGCAGATGTATTTCAGACCTGGCTGTCAGAGTGCGTGTGTGTGTGTTTGTCTACGTACAGATGTGTCGGTGGCTATGTGTGCAGAAGGGTGTGTGCTGTTGTTGGCCTGTGCTCTGCAATGCAGGAGTGTGTATCTGTTTCGGGGAAAGATGTTCTGCATGCCTCTGAGGGTATTTGCACGGGTATCTGGGGATGTGGTGCTGCAGTGGAGGTGTGCATGGT
Source organism: Stictonetta naevosa (assembly GCA_011074415.1). Classification (NCBI taxonomy): domain Eukaryota; kingdom Metazoa; phylum Chordata; class Aves; order Anseriformes; family Anatidae; genus Stictonetta; species Stictonetta naevosa. The sequence goes on from CM021698.1 coordinate 1,226,047, forward strand.
GTGCCCTGTGTCAGTGCGTGCATCCACAAAGACCTGGGGGTGTGCATGGGCAACGTGAGTGGGGGGAGAGGCGAAGGGTGGATGCAGGTCCCCAGAGACCTTTGCTGGTCTTCAATGGGTAGAACACCTCTTGCATGCTCAGTCCTAGAGGAAACGGACTTCAAAGGGGATAGACACTTGGGGCTAGGGGCTGTTCCTTGTCTTCCATGTGTTTGCTCTCCCTAAGGCAGAATGGGAAAACCGCAAGCTTATGAAGGCTACCAGAATGCTAACAGGACACAACTCTGGAGGAACGGCCACCCCGACATCGCTAGCCCATTTCCCATGCTGCCTGTCCCCTGCCAATCCCAAACTCAAACTGCCACCTTCAGCAGCCTCTGTGGTAGCACCCAAAATGACAGCACTGGCCCTGCTTAGCCAATGCATCCTCCTTTCCTCTTTCAGCTGTGTCCAGTTCTTCCAAAACCCTCTAAATCTCCCTCTGTGAGCTGATAGTGCTGGTCTTATAAATCACTAAAAATAAGTGTATAAATAAGTGTAGTAACAAGTACTGCAGTGCAGCTGTTCCTGCGTATTCTTATTTACCCGTCTCCATGCACACATGGACCATTTATTCCTATCATAACTGCTGATACTTGATCCTCCTGTGCATTGCAAGACCTATAACTCTGCTAAGAAGAAATTTTTCAGTGGGAATGAAGGCTTTGGCCTATAAACATCTGCAGGTAGAGACCAACTCTCAGTATTTCTTCTCCTGCTAGCTATAACTCAGTCATGAGCACAAGCTAGCTGTGAGCTACAAGCCCTTGCTAGCCATCACAGCCTGCTGACTTGAATACTAGCTGCAGCAGAGGGTTGGGGTGGGAGAGCACATCTCTCCATAGGTCTTCCGTGCTCTTTTGACCTATTCTAGAACAGACACAAAGAGAAACCCCGTCTTGACCAAGACTCACTGATTACACCTATACCACACCATACAGAAGACCATAGCCTATTTTCGTGCCCTGTAAGCCCAGCATGGCTCATACCCATTTGAAATCCCCATCTTGCATACCCAGGAAGAACAGCCTTGTATGAGCTGCCATATGGAAAATTCTTTTGGCGCATGCTAGTCTGTAAATCGTGTCTACAGGGGCAGTGGTGGTTGTCCCGGGTTGAAACTGTGTGGGGAGCACGTTAAAAGGAGATGGTGAGGTTGTCTGGGGGGCAACATTTGTGCCAGAGCTGTGGTCCAGGCTTGCTGAGCTGTGAGGACTGAGAGTCCACAGACGGGGAGAAGCTAAAAGAGCAGGAGGAGATGTGAGGTTTACACAGGTCTGGGGTGTTCAGGCTAATCTTGAGTGCCCTGAATGCTTTTATATCCCTTGGCTTCAAGGGCACCTGAGGCTGCTCCCTACCTCTGAGGACACCCTGGCAGGACTGATGACCAGGGATGGGGCTTGAACCTCTGGGAAGAGAACCAGGAGCAGATTCTGAGCTTCTGCAAGCCCAGAGATTGTCTGGGCTTGGGCATGGGTCCTTTAGGGACAATGGAGCAATAAACTCAGGCAGGCAACCTACATACCTTGGGTAAAAACACACGGCATCTCAACTAAAAATAACCCCTCTCCCTAGCAAATAAGTTTATTTATTAAAAAAACAAGCCATTTTGAGGCAAGCTGCAACACCTAGGACTCTGAGAAAGGACTGCCGATGGCCTTTGCTAATAACAGGTTTGTATAAAAATCTCTCTTCCCCCACAAAATGTCCCATCTCCTCTTCCAAACCAGGGAAAGACAGACTTTTAATTCATGGGCAAAAAAAAAAAAATAATAAATCAGGTCTGATGGCTTATGGCTGGGAATTTCACTTCATCCCCTTCCAGGTTTAACTTTGGGGTGGCATCAGGCTGCCCACCATGGCTGAAATCTAATATTTATGTACGTAGATGAGAAATTTTAGGGTTTCCTGTTCTTTCTGAAAGGCTTTCATCTAGAAACTAAATTTAAAGAAAAAAAAGGGGGGGGGGGAGGGGGGACAGAGAGAAAAGAAGAAAGGAAGCCAAATGCTTGTGGGGACTTTTTTTTTTTTTTACTTTTTCTTTTTTCCTTTTTTTGTTGTTGTTGTCTTGTTTTTAATTTTCTGGGTATCCATTAGCTAACAGTGGCAGACGAGGAACATATCCTGAGGCAGGGCTGTGTGGAAGCACACTGGACTGGCGCAGGTCCACACGGGGCTGTGCCCACGTCAGCCCCATTCAGCAAGGGTCCACGGCAAGTCCTCAGGCTCAGAGATATTTGTGTGGGGTGAGATGGGGAAGAGGGCACTGCTGATGTGGTCTGTGTTAGGAGGGAAGGAGGGGACTCACCCCATACTAGTTACCTTAAAACGAATGAAAGGTAACATTTTTAGGGGGAAAATAAGTAACTTGGAGTTTTTGCAGATAAATAGTTTCATTACTGTTGAAGGAAGTTTATATTATCTCTTTTTTTAAAAAACCTTTGTTTGCTAAGACTTTCCTTTGGACCATCAACCTTGCTCGCAGTCACATGAGAAACAGCCACATGTTCCCACTCTCCAGAAATCCTTGGTGAATCCGTGCTTTACCCTGATGCTCTTCAGTCCCTGCCACTCTCAAAATGGGGCTTAGACATGGCTGTGGTTAAGCTGCATCAAATTGAACAAGGCACTGCTGAGCCATGGCAGCAGATAATATATTTGAATACTCCAGCTGACAGCCTATTTGCATGGTCTATCAGGGCATGGTCCAAGGATCAAAGGAAAATTGAAACCAAGACAGATGTTGAACATCCCTTCCAGCCTTTAGAAGTCTCCTTCCAATGAACATCTCCTTCCAGCCTCCACAAGAAGGGTGAACACCACTGCTCTCCTTGCACCTGCCAACCATTTCCTTTTTTTCCACAACATCCAGTCCAAATTTTAGGTGTGCTAGCTGGGGTTTTAGAGCCATTTTCAGTAGCTGGAGCCACGTTGGATCAGGCCTGGCACAAAGACGACGCCAATGCTGACCAGGGAGGAAGAACAACACAACCACTCACTGGCCACTTGGATAGGAGCTGCCCTGGAAACTGCTGCTGTTTGGCACCACACCACAAGGCACACGGCACTTGCTAACTGTCATACAAGCTAAGAAATAAAACCATGGATTTAATAAAACAGAGACCGTAAAACCAGCAAAGGGAAAAGGACAACATGGATCGGCCTAGAGACCAACATCTTCCTACTTCCAGAAGGCAAATGGGCGTGATTCGAGATGGTCGTCTCTTCTGGGCTTGCTGCTTCCCAAAGAAGAGCTAATGAAGTCCATGCACAGGCAGGATCACATTTTGCAGTCAAAGAGCCAGTGCTGGTTTGTGTCTCCAGCCCAAATCCAAGCCTGAACTGGAGGAGTGGTGCACAGAAACCTGCTCCTCAATCTCATGGGGCAAGAAGCGGTGCTGGACTGACAGCTCCTGCAGTGCATTTTCTTCACTTGCATTAATCTACGTAGACATTTCTAGCCTGTTATTAACAGGCAAACACACTAGGAGTGGGTAGCTGCAAGGTGAAAAAGAGATCAGCAGATAACAGCCCCAAATCGAACTTTGGTGCTGAGCTACTTTCTAATTTCTCCACAGATCTCTCTGAAATTCTGGTCGCTATTATTATTATATTTAAATGTTGGTTGCCTGCTAACAGTTTATCACATTAGTCTGAATGAACATGAGTTAGGGAAAAAAAGTTTTGTGCTGAACTGTGAGAGAAAGCAACAAATCTGAGACAAATCAATGCCCTCACTAAAACTGAACGGGAATCTGCCGGTTCATGCCAGGTGAAGAACTGGCCTGTGAAATGCACTCAGCAATGAGACGGGGAAAAGAGGAAGAGAATCCGGGTACCTGCTGCACTGCAGGAAATTTCAGATGTGCTTTCCTCATTTCAAAACAAAACCAGAGGCTTTACGGCAAGAATGATGACGAGAGTTTTGAGTTTCAGTCAAGTGGGATATGTCCAAAGATTTTCGGCGGTTTCTGTCCACCTGGATTTGAATCTTTGGAGCCTCACCTTGAATTCCAGGACAAAAGGAAATGTGGTTTGTGGCTTGTGCCCTGGCTGAAGAGTAAGGAGATGAGAACCCAAATCTTGGCTCTGCCACAGGCTCTCCTTTGAGATGGGAGGTGAGGCGTTGAATATCCCTGTGCGTCAGCTCTCAAGAATGAGGACAGCAGCCCTACCAAGTTTTCGTGCCAGCTTACGTGATATTTCTTTCTATCAAAAAAAAAGAAAAACGTAAAAATAAAAACAAAAAAAAAATCAAGGTGTCCCAGGTTCTCTCCCTGCTTCTGAAAACACGCACCATTGACTATTACAAGGTGGAATAAATAACGACAGCATGCTGCAATCGCACCCAGGCAGGAGAAGGATCCATAGCATCCCCCTAATGAAGAGGGATAGGCGAGCATCTAAGGTGATGGTGGGACAGGATGTGACAGCACTGAGTGGATGCACATACCGCTTGATGTGCAGTGGGGCCACATGGGTGCAATTAGAGCAGGCAGTGAGAGATAAATCATCCTGGGCTTCCAAAACATCAGAGGCTTAGCAGGCAGTGCTCAGTGCAACACAGCTTACTCCAATACTTGTAATTCCTGGCTCTGCTTCTCTCCCTGTGACAGCCCTCTTGTTTATGGGACTGCGTGAAGAACCAGACCAGGAAGCTGATTCAGCTGAAAAACAAACTTCCTCCAAAAAGGCTCTTTCTCAACTTGATCAGTTGCCCCATTTGGCCCTGCCTGAACTTCCATGCTAAAGGAATCCAAAATAGCAAATGAAGTCATGCTTTTTGTGGTAAGAAAATTGGCCTCTGTGCATGCACACGGGTCCTTACCTTGTCTGTCACCACAGCCCATTTCTGCCTGGCCTTTGTTAGCCAACACATCTCACCGAGGATATAGGCTTGTGCTGAAGTCACTCATCATATAATCTTTAAGGTTGGAATAGACCTTCAAGACCACCTGGTCCAAACATCACCCTGCTACCAATGTCACCCTCTAAACCATGTTCCTTCCCCTTGGTAGGGGGATGCCCTGTAGGACCAGTCTAGACATGGCATGCAGTTAGGATTTGATGGGACTCCTTTTTCTCCTTGTCTGAGACGGGAGATATTACTGCTGCTCCCAACACCTCCGAGGTACGGTCATCTTAGGGAGCTACATTCAATCCGGAACAAATCTGGCTATGCACTTGGGGTGTTGGTGAGATTAGATTTGCAGGAAGAGGTCCTCAAAAAGCTCCTTGGAGAAACAGAGGCTGTCTGCAGAAGTGCTCACCCCGTGGCTCAGAGAGCTGCAGGAGGAGGTATAGGAGGCATCCCTGTGTGCCTGTGGCGATGGGTGCTTCTCTCAAGGTCTTCTGAAGCTGTTCCACCAGCCATAACGCCGAGTTTGGAGGGGTGCCGGATAAAACTCTGCAGCAGGGATGTGAGATGCATCAGAAGTCTTTGCTAGTTGCAGAGCCCAAGTGAATATGTGGTGCAAAGAAGCTCTAAAACAGCCATGGGGTCAAAGGCCTCTTTTCCTATGACCTTTGTGGTTTAGAGCTTCCCTGGAGAGAAGGGACTCTCGAGTCCAAAGCTGCTCCTCATTGACTCAGGCCAGGGATTTTATGCTGTAACCTTCTTTCCCAAACATCTACATCATGGGGCTGTCACTGCGGTGTCCCGCAGCTGGAGCTGAAGGCTGTGGCACAGGCAGATCATAAAGCTGGGCAGATTTATGCTCCAAGGCCTTTTTTGATACTTTCAGACAGAGTGAAGTGGAACTAATGGAAGAGATTTCAATCTCTCTTTTTTTTTTTTTTTTTTCACCTTTCACATGCCAGGCAGTGATGCATTGCTCCTGGGAGGCAGTGAGTTAGATTCAGATTTCTTCAAGCAGAGCTCAGCATAGTTTTTTTCCCCTCACGTGTGACGCTTAAACTAAGTGAGAAATGGCTGAAGAAATCTTGTCCTTTGACTACTGTGCATTGGGCTTCCTTATGACCCCCAAAACAGATGAATTACCCAGACCTTCCCGTCTCTCTCTAGCTCCACATCTGCTGCATTGTAGCTTGGCCATCATCAGTCTTCAATACCCAAGCTCTGAGGAATGCAGAAAGGAGGAAATCTCCCCCAAGGGCATCAGTGTCATTACTTTGTAATTCTAAGTCTCCTGGGCAGGACTAATCATTGAAATGCTGGTTGGAAGGGACCTCTGAACATCTCTTGTCCAGCGTTCAGTGCAATGTTAAGTGGTTCATCTAAATAGCAATCCTATATTTAATCTGTGATCCATGTCCAGAGACAGTTGGGACACAGGTGTCACCCAAAGGTGCTCTTCTCCATCCACCAGCTCTAAAAGGAGCTCAAGACGTTCAAGCCCATTAGTAATCTACCTCTCCTGCATGTCACCATCACCAACACTGTGACCACTTTGGCTTGAATTCGTATCGTCCTCTGGTGGTAACAGCTTTTGATTTATGGACATAGAAATAGTGGCACATTGGTGATGTGTACTGCCGTTATTGTTACACAGAGGATTACATGGCATAGAGATCTTCCTAAGCAGGTCTGCCTGCTGATCACACGCTTTACTTCCAAGAAAAGCCACGTCTTGCTGACCTCACTGTGAAGTATAATTCTGTCCCATACCACTAAATGTCCAAAGACAAGACAGAGGGAGGATCAAGTGGGGTGGCAATACAAGAATAGTCCTTATGCCACCCAAACTGAATACCTGGAGCAGCATCACAGGAGACTGCCTGAAGGCTTGGAGTGCTCACCCAGGATCCATATTGCTCCAAGACACAACCATTTTGCCCGCATATATTCTGCGGCTGAGGGTTAGTACATTTAATTTTGAATACTGTTGCCTTTTCCAAATTGCTTTCTTTCTCATCTGTGGTGAGGGAAGATGCAAAGGGATTAAGCCCTCCATCTGGCTGAGAAGTGCACAGCCTCGTACGTCCTTGGGTGAGCAGCACAAATAGAAACCAGACCCCAGTTTCCATATCTTCAAAGGAGGAAAGGACTGGGCCTAACCACTTTTCAAGCTGAGCTATGTGCAGAGACTGAGCTTGTGAGCCTTAGCCAAGAGATTTGATCATGCAGATTACAGCCTTTTGTTCTACCACCCCTCAGTCCACAAGAGGGCCAAAAACTATCCATTCCTTCACACTCCTGGAGCATGTAGGGGTGGGAAAACCACAAAAATAGACTTTGAATTTTTCTGTTCACAAATATCCTGTAACATTATTGTTTCATGTGTTCAAGGGCGTCTCTAGCCTAAAATCTCTGGATGGCAGCTCCTCTGCTAAGTGGGAATTTTCCCACTTAAGAATTCAATTTTCCAAATTGGAAACCCTCTGTCTCTGACATCCCAGAGGTGGTCTGGGAGCTCACTGCCCTGTGAAGCACAAGCGAGAACTGCTGGGGGAGTCACAAAGGTATGGGAAAGTAGGGGTTTTAAGAGTATTTTAAGAGAACATCTCTTGGGGAAGGCTCAGTAAGGGTGCCTTCTGCCTTTGGGTTGAGGAATCCCTTGCAAATGAGCTTGTTCCAGCAATCTATTGCTAACGATTGCACTGAGTCTTTAATTGCACTGCTGTAGGTATCAAGATAATGATTCTTCCTTTTGGCTGGGCTACTTGGAAATGAGCAGAGGTTTTCTATAGAGTATGAAGCAGCAAACCACAGTTTTATTGCTTGAGCAGCTCAGGATAATTTTTTCCAAGGCCAGGACTCAGCATGGGTCCATGAGATGTCTAAATGTCACTGGATTAGATCCCTCTCTGCTGCAGTCAAAGGAAGAGCTAACACTGGTCTCACGGTTGAAGAGCAAGGTCTTAAAGCAGGGCCGAGGGTGTGCCTACAAAGCCTCATGATGGAATTCATTTGTTCTACCAAAGGGACTGTGGTAAAGGGCCCAAAGCCTGCTTGTTGGTTATACACAGTCACCACCTCCCCAGCCCTACCAACACTGCTGCTGCCCATTAAGAGGTCATGGCAAAATGCTGATGGTCTCCTAGAGAAGGGTGTGAGAGCAGGACCAGCTGGTTGATATCACCCAAGGTAGGCAGGTGGTCTGAAGTACAACAGAAGGAAATGCCTTTGCACATATGTTTTTTTTTTAATGAGGTGTTAATTGGGCATTGGGTGAGTAGGACAAAGAAGCACAGAGGATGTGGCTTGAGGTTTTGGCTGATGTAAAGCTGGAGGCCTGGAATAAACTGAAAGTGTTTTTTTTTTTTTTTTTTTTTTTTTTTTTTTTTTTTTTACAGCCCCTTCCTGTGATTTCCAACGAGAGAGAGACACCAGGTGGGCAGGCAGCTCTGTTCCAAATCACAGCTGGCTTTGGGGAGCTTTTTCTGGGCTGGTGATGAGGTCTCCAGATACTTCTGCCAGTGCTAGCTGTGGTAAGAGAGACCTCTGGGATGCTAGGGTGAAGGTAGGAGGCAACCTGCCTCATCCCCTGCTCTCAGACAGTAGAGGGAGAGGGGACAGGATGCCCACCCAGGACTAGCTGGGTGATGCAGGATGTCTCAATATACAGCCCTGGTGTCAATAATTAACACATGTGAGATTGATGAAAGAAACCAATGGGGGATGATTATTTTGCTGCCCATATGAGAGAGCTTTCTCCCTTCCTTCTCCCCAACCCCCCCCCCCCCCGCCCCCCCCCCGTCCTACATCTGGTAGTAATTTTGCAGCTCAAAATAGAAAGGAAGTAGAAGAGAGGGGCTTAGCCAAGCTTGGGCCCATTTGAGGAGAATAGAGATAATTTGTTCGCGGGAAACAGAAGGGGTGTTGGGAGGCTGCTTGTTTCCCACACCACTTGTGTCCTGCTGCAAAGGTGTACTGGTGGTTGATGCTCCCTCCCATGCATTGCCTGGGATTTGGGTACAGCAGTAAGGGCTGTAAGCCCATGACTATGACTCTTGCATCCTCCAGACCCCTTGAATCTGTTATCTGGAGCAGGAGAAAGAGGATGTGACGTCTATGCTTTCCGATACCTTGTGCTATAAAATCTTTCTCATAGCTTAACCAGAAGGAAGGAGTCTGGTGGGCTGTCTTCAGCTGCCCCCCTCGTGCGCTCCAAGCCCCAGCCCTGCAGCCAAGGTTGCTGTGGGAACACTCACCGTGCACCTTGGGCACCTTGGCTTTCAGGTGTCGCTCGCACTTGGCCTTGGCTTTTAGCAGGAGGAAGATCTGCTCCTCTTTGGTGATGACATCGTCAGCATCCACCTGCAGCAACGGGAGAAACGAGGTTAAACCTCAGCACAGGAAGGGCAGCGGGTAACAAGCTTCCTAAATGATGCAGATGATCTGAATGCACAGTCTCCATTGCACCAGCAGTTTCTTTCATCAGCCTTGCTCTTCCCATCTCATTTTGCTCACTAAGTTGCGTCCAAGCAACACGCCCTGCAAGATGCCACATGGAAATATTTGTGTACAAGTCAAAGGAGGTGCACATTGCAGTTGCACACAGCAAACACATGCTTGTGCATGGAAGGGGAACAACTTCTTGTGCGGCATGCCTCAGTTTGCAGCTTGGAGGCATGAGGCTACTACCCAAGGGAAAAAACAAAAAAACAAAAAAACAAAAAAACATTCTAGTAAATAACATTGGCACAACATTATTAAATACTGGTTCCTTTGGGACACAGGAGCATAGCTAAATATAACGCTCAGGGAGGCAAAGCAATGCTGTGTTTGCTGGCACCCACCTCTTGGAAAGTACTACATGGGGATAGCAGTTCAAGGGCCTCTTCTCCCTTTAAGAATGACAACCAGGCATCATGGATGCAGTGCTGTTTCAAACTCCTCTTTCAGGTCTTCAGCCCCATGGAGTCAGTTCCTATCAACCCTATCAATATCCTTTCTAAATCCGAGAATAAGTGCAGAGGGGGCTGCCCTAGAGAAATCCATGAGCTGTCAGCATCTGCCCTGTGACTGAGGGCTCAGGGAAAGAAGACTGTGAACATCACCCTGGAAGATCTGATTTCTCCCCCTGTGTTCTGCCTGTAAGGTTTCCAGTGGTCAAGGGACAAGAAGAAGGGATGGGGGAGCAGGGAGGGTGCTTTACCCAGAAGCTACTTTACCCTCCCCTCTGTTTGCTGCTTGCTGATACACAGTGATACAAAGCCCTTTGAGGCACTTGCTGGTCACAAAAACCATCTTGCTTCATGAAGCTGGCACATTGCTGTTAGGCAGGGCTGGCCTCTGGAAGCTGGGGTTACACCCATGGGGTGTAGGCTTGGCCAACAAGTGCTTTGGTTATCATGCCATTAAGAGCTTGGATCTAATGCAATACGGCTGCTCTCGTTTCTTCACGTGCCTCTTAGGTACTTGGTTTGTGTCCTGCTCAGGCATCCAGGACCAGTCCTCTCATTGCATCTATTTCCCTTTTTTTTTTTTTTTGGTCTTGATTAAACTGTAAAAGTGGTAAGAGTAGAGGCTACCTTTCTCTGGACTTCTACAGGACTTAGCACTTGTTCTTAATGGTGTAATTTAATCAAGAATGACTGCTGTACTATTTTATAGAGAGCAACAGTTTTATTATTTTTTTTAATTTATAAACCTATACTGACTGTGCTGGTGAGACTGGCTGCAGTAAATCTGTTATGCCTATGGTAGTTCTCCACATCCTGATGGATGGAGCAGGTCTAAACCTCAGCCCATAGCTGAAGGCCAATCTGTTCTCAAGTCTTACTACACATAACATAATGAAGGTTAATGAAATCCAACTTAGAAGTAAACCCAGACTCTATTTCACATGCGGTCCTACAGAGGGGAACAGTGAATGCTCAAGCAGCTGATGTGCTAACAGACACACAGATGGATATCTAGATCTGATAAGGGGATCTTGAGTAAAACAGAAGTTAGTTTTTCATGCCCTTGGAAAAAATCCACACTAAAATCCTCCTTCAGAAGTGGGAGATGGTTTCAAAACATCAGTATTAATGCACAATAAAGCTATCCCTTTCCAGATGTTTGGCCAGTTCACATTTAAGGCAATATCCAGCATTTAAACTCTTTTATTGGAAACATAAAACCTTTGGGTCAAATCCTGTTGTCATTTGCAGCTGCATGAATCCTGAACAATTCCATCAAAGCCAGAGGAGTTAGTCTGGATTTATAGTGGCTGATTAGAGCAGAATGTGACCTCAGGCATTTCAAGTGATACATCCCTTGTGCACTTCATCCTCAGCCTCCTTTGGCCATGCTCTGAGAGGGGACAGCTCCTTCCCAGCAGGATGTACGATGTCCTGTCCAGGCCAGGCACAGAAAATAATTTCTATTTCCCAGAAGCAGAGCTGAGGCACCAAGCTCTGTGCCCAGAGCAGGGTGCAATATCTAGGGCAGGGCTCTGAGCTGAAGCTGGCTTTTCAGCTTTCCTGTGCCCTGGAACCAGGGATTACCAGCTTTGTACTTCCAAAACCTGTCAGATTATTCAAAAAAATAAAATAATAAAAACAAATATATATATATTGCCAATTTCCTCCCCTCTCCCCAAGCTGATATAAATACTGAGATATGTTTAAGCCATTTTTTTGGTGTTTCTAGGCAACCTGCTGCAGGTGGCCCTGCTTGAACAGGGGTCTCAGACCAGATGGCCTCCAGAAGTCCCCTCCAACCTCAACCATTTTGTGATTCTCCGTGGTTGAGGAAGATGAAACATGCATGTAAAGATATACATGAATAAGAACAGAGATTTTCATTGAATCCTCTGGCTTAAAGGAGATGGGTCTGCCTCAAGAGATGTGGAAAGCTCTGTCCCTCATGGCATCCTTCTGGACAAGCTGTGAGATCAAAGAGGGTTCACACTGTGCTGAGTGAAGAACTGGTTGACTGCAGAGCTCAAAGTGTGGTGGTGAGTGGGGCTGCTTCTGGGGCGCTGGGTGATCAACAACAGTCTGAAATGCCTAAAAATGCCTAAAAATTATTTATCGTGAGGGTGGTCAAACACTGGAACAGGCTTCCTAGCAAGGTGGTTGATGTCCCATGACCGTCAGTATTTGAGAGGTATTTGGATACTGCCCTCAATAATATACTTTAACATTTAGTTAGCCCTGAAGAGGTCAGGCAGTTGGACTAGATGATCTCTTCCAACTAAACTATTCTATTCTATTGAAAGAAAATCTGAAATGCCATTATTTTGCTATTTAACGTGAGTTAAACACCTAAGAAGCAAAACTGGTCTGACTGCAGCTGAGACAGGATGGGATGACAGACTCAGAGCCACCTCTACTTTCTCATGCTTCACCATGCTTAGTCTCCAGCCCTTGCCCACCCTCTTGCTGGGACATTTCAGCACATCAGCCCTGCTGAAAACTCTCCAGAAACAGAGAACGAGCAGAATGCTGCCAGATCAGGCACTGAAGTGGCTCAGCCTTAGGTTAAGGGCTGGTACACAGGACAGGGTAGACAACCACAGCTAGACACTGTAGAGCAGCTTTGGACTTGCCAGATGCTGGAGCACCTTTAGTTCAGTGCCACATTTTTTTTTTTTTAATTATTATTATTTTTTCTGTGCACTTGATTTTATTGCTCTGTATCTTCTGATCTGAAGACAATGCTGCACTCTTCATCTTTCTAGCCTGGCTGTAAGATTAAAAGGAATAAACAGGAACATTTTCATTGCAACACAGGTGTAGTTGTGAAATTAGACATATTTGGATCAGGCTTGGCAAAACTTCCTCTTTGACAAACAACCTTGATACCTGATCCAAATATACCATGGGATGGCCTCGCTGAAATTATTAGCAGATATGTGTACCAACTTCTTTGAATCTGAATATCACTAGACAGTGAAATAAGTGGCTTCTCTTTCAGAGGTGCTGAGGTACGGGCTGCAGGAGCTTCGAACAGGTGGGAATCACTGCTGGCAAAGCGGCCACTGCCCTGGAGTAGATTTGAATCCTCAGGGTTGGTTGGAAGAGAGGCAGGACTAAATATATGTGCATGAGAGGTGTCTAAAATAAGGAGTGGTGCAGAAAAGGGAAAGGATGGTAGTTAATCACAGTTTTTCAGAATTTGAGCACAGAGAGGCACAAGATAGAGGGAACACAGTGTAAGAGAAACAGAAGAATGATGAAGTTATATGAGTAGATTCAAAACAGAACTAGACAAATTAATGAAGGACAAATCCCTCCGTGGCTGTTAAACACCGTAGCCTACATGCAAATTTTGATGCAGGGAGGTCTTGAACTGCTGACTGCCGAATGCTGGAAGGTGACAGCCGTAAGAGCTCTCTCCTTCTCTAAACATCCTAAGCTGACAGCTCTGGGAGTGCTCTGTCAGAATAGAAGGTCAACTCAATAAGGCTATTTTTACATTCCTATAGGCCCTCTATTTTTCCAAGGTAAGAGAAACATCCATGCCCTGCTGTGCATCCAGATAGATGAATATACATTTAAGGCATGGTCCAGTGTGGCAACCTCAGCATAATCTGCTTTGATTATTCTGTACACCTGCTCTTCAGGACCAGGGAAAGTCAATTAAGAGCAGATGCTAGAAGTGTTCCTTCCAAGCCAACACTGTAGCCACAACACATACAGATTTAATTACCCATTTTTACAAAGAACCTCTGCTAGCAGCCTGGAGGCCACCTATTGTAACTCAGTACTTCTCACCTTCTGACTCTCTAGACAACCATTAGTCAGGCAAAAAGAAGAACAAGTATCATACCTTGTAAATGCAAAACCTGCCTCGTTGGCTAACTGAGGACATCCACAAGAGCATTTACTCATCTAAGACTGTCATGAAGGGTTCCCCCTTATAGTCCTTAGAGATTTAGCTGCAGAGATCACCTGAGATTCATTCCATGGTCAAGCCACCACCTAAAACAAGTCAGATCAGCTGTGCCTTTTTTTTTTTTTTTTTCTTTCTTCAACAACCATAAAGGGACGTGACTCAGATATTTTTTTTTCTTTTCTTTTTTCTTTTTTAAATTTAATTTAATTTATTTTTTTATTTTTGAGTCTGAAGCAAAGAGAGCACTTCCTACCCCAGAGTTTTTCCAGGTGGATTGGTGGTATCCTCTCATTTCCTGGTGGTTATTGTCATAGGCTATACCATTGCCCTTTTTTATGTACTGATTCCATTTGCACTAAGTTTCTTCCATACATTGGACAATGGATGCAAAGAAAATATTTTTTTAGAGATTCTCAGAAAACCTTTCTTGTGGGGCAATTTAAATTGTTATTTAAGTTTGGTTTGATTTCAGGATGAAGCATACTTCTTTCATAGTAGAAGCAAAATACATTATATAAATAAAACAAAAACATCTTTGTAAAACGTGTAATTGCTGGAAATTTCCACATGAGGTGAAAGAATTTCCAAATCACTACTAGTCTTATTGGCTTGATAAGAAATGTGGATTCCGTTCAAGAGCTGGGGACATAGACACTTTGACAGCTCTGGACCCCTGGAATGACTTCCCAAAGTGAGTCCCTGATTCCAATGCAGGTGATGCAATAGGAACAGCCACAAATCTTTATTTATGAAATACCTGAAATATTCAGAAGCTTGAAGGAAGCTTTGCTTGTGTTTCTTAAGAATTTAATGGAAACTGTGCCTCCTCAAGAAAATCCAGTTGTGGTTGTTTCTATCACAAAATGGTGAAACTCAAGCACTTAGAAAAAAAAACAGACAAGGTCAATGGTTGGTTAATTAAAACTTTTGATGACGAAGCATTACTCCCCTTTGCAACTGTAGGTGAGGTTTAGGCTGAGTTGTTAGGGGTGGTTTGAGTCCCTAAAGGGTGCAAATTGCCAAGTTCCAGGGAGCAGCTTTGATTTTACTCCCAGAGCATCTTGCACTAAATATGATTGCCCTGAAGAGGGAGAGCTTTGGGCAGCTGGAGCCTGTAGTAACTGGCCACCTGAGCAGAGCTGATGAGTTCTGCAGCATCAAGGAGCAGAGGTTTTCCTGGATTGAGCTCTGGGAGCAATAGAAGCATCTGAGGGAAGTCAGAAGTAGTGTCAGAGCTAGGTACATCTCCCAAATCTAACTGTATGGAAGGATGAGGTCAGCGTGCCCCTGCAGAAAGTAATCACTGCAGAAGTTCTGACAGCAAATCCCTTTCCACGACACTTCCCTAACTTGCTTCAGAACAAATTCCTGCACTAAGCTTACTTGGCACCACAGTTATATGAGTTCAAAGACACAGACAGGCCCAGCAGTGCACGGATGGGTGCAGGAGCACAGCTTTGCCCTGTGCTCCTGCTCTTACAGGCTGGGTGCAGCTGGGTGGGATGGTAAGTCCTCTCTGGCCTTCCCAATTTTACAAGAAAAAATGCATCTTCTACTTTTTCTCAAAGGTTCTCACCTCTTGGCTTCCCAGCACTGTTTTCATTTATTTATTTATCTATTTTGTCAGAAAAACTTCCTTGCGGAGAAACAATCTAGGAATATTTTCCCTCCCCTTTGTTCAGAGAAAGCAGAAATGCAGAGCAGGAGACAGGCCAAGCAGGGAAGGGTGAAATGACAATGCTATCCAGAGCCTGTCAAATCAGTTTTCATTCTTTTTCTTTCCTTTTTTTTTTTTCTATTTTTTTTTTTTTTTTTTTCCCCTTGCCCCCAGAGGAGGCCATAGGGTAATTATGATAATGTTTTCTGGTATTTCCATTTCATTGGCTGATCTCCCAGCCACTAAAGTAAACCCCAAATCTCAACGGGGAGGTCATATTCATCCTTGTTTATGGGACTCATTTTCAGAAATAACACTATCCTTTTTGTGAAACTTCCCTGGCAGCAGCTCAAAAAATAGCTAAAGGCAAACAGATTCCTTGGTCAGGGTTGAGAGCATCACAGCCGCTGGATGGGCCCAATGCAAGGGATTGCTGGTGATCACCCTCCTGGATGGCAGCACACCAGGTAATTGCCAGTGTGAAGCAGAAAGAGGGTGCAGGTGGCAGGGGGGCATGAGGAGGAAGGGGAAAAGGTAAGCGTGAAAATGAAAGCACCGGTGTTGGTGATCTGGAGGCAAAAGAGAGGTCCCGAGGACACTGGAACAGGGCAGGACAGAGGGCAGCACAGCGGGGATTCAGCTGCCTTTGACGTAGCCTTCAGCATGGAGTGAGGCAATCTGGGTCAGCAAGGAGCTCGTGGTGGTGTGGGATCACAGGCAGGAAGATGTGGCAGCATGCAGGTGGTCGGGAACACAAGGCATCGCATGAGGATGGGGCAAACACTGAGATCCTGACACCTGTTTATTTATTTATTTTTAATTAATTAACGTATTTATTTTTTTGAATGGCATTTAGGTGAGAAGGGATAGATGCTCTCGGTTATTGTGTGATCGGGTTTAGATATCCAGTTGTCCTCTCTGTTTTTCCCTACACTTCTGCAAGTATTTCTACAAGCCTGCATCTCCTGGCCACCGTTCCCTGCTGATTTACTGAGGTCCAGAGGAACCCTGTCAAGTATGGAAGGACCAGGGATTTGTATATGGTGTCTTGGACAAAATGTACCTTGTGAAATCTCTGTTAATTAGATCTGCTGCCAGGCCCAAATCAAAATAGGGTATATACAGATATATACTCGTGGATGCACAGAGCAAATACAGATAAGCAGTGCTTATTCTCCTACAATTTGGGCAACACTGGGTTTGCCCATTGCCCAGACAGTTTAATTCCCTTTCCTCACTTACTGCTACCTCCATGCATCTTTTCTCCTGACTGCCCATGTGTTATCATCACCTGGGTATAAAATCGACATAAAAAAAACAGCAACAAAACGCACTGGTGGAGAGCAGGGAGTGGGGCTTGCTCTGCCCTGAGGGACTTAGTTAAACTGAATAGGCATTATTTCCAACATTAGAAAAAAAAAATGTGGTTTGCAACCTATTTCCTGTCAGGTTAATGCTGGAAAGATTTAAAAATAAATAAAGCTGGAGTGCCAGTTGGCCGAGATGGAGATACAGTAGCAGAAGCAGCAGAGGCACGCTCCACTGCCAGCAGCTAATGGCAAAAGCTCCGGGAGCAGAGCTGTGGTTTGCTCGGACACCGGGGTGGCGAGGAAGATGGTGGGAGGAAGGTCAGGTCCTCTCAGGAGACCCTGGCCTCAGATCCAGGCGTGAGAAGGGAGACTTTAAGTCCCCGTGATGCTGGGTGTGTGCTGGACGTGGGTTGTGGTGGTGGGACTGAGCGCTCATCCCTCGGGTGGCTGCAGCTCGGTGCGTGCAGAGCGGGGTTAAAACAGCAATACAGCACAGGTCTTGGTGGGGCTGAGCATCGACATCCCCACCTGGGGTGGGACCAGGCACGGGGCCCTCTTCTTGTCCCCAAGCTCTGCTGCGCCCTGTGATGGACGAGCACCCGTCTCTCTCAGCACCCTTCATGGTGCAGGAATTCGGGTCGGAGGGAATTGGGCGGGTGGGTGCTGAGGTGAGCCCCCTGCGCTGCTGTCCTGCCCTGTAGGTGTGTGTCCCTCTCCCCATCCCACCTCCAGACGACAGAAATCGACCTCCGGAGATTGTCTTTTGGGTGAGGACTGAGGTTATAAAGACTGAGCTGGGACAATGAAATCAACAGGGCCTGAGTACAGAAGGGTGAAGGAGGGGGATACCCAAGAGGGACCCTGCTCAGAAGGGGATGGGGAAAAGAGATCTGCTGTGAGCAGAAGGCAGAGCTGGTTGAATCCCGATGAAACAGCATGCTGGGAGCTGTGGAAGCATGGAAAGCTCAGTGCACAAGCTGCTCTGCCCTCTACCTGCTTTTCCCAGTCTCACAGAGGGTAAATGAAGTTGGTGGTTTTGCCTTAATCCCTTGACCACATCACCCAAACCACCGCCTGCTCCAGGGCAGCAGCAGGATCTGCTCTGGCCAGCTGGGCTCGGGGACCCTGCCCTGCACCCATGGACAGCCCAACAGCCCCCTGTGGTGCTCAGGGCTCTCTGCCCTTCCCAGAGCTGCCCTCACCAGGCTGGTGGATCCCTGCTCTTCATCCTACCCTCAAAGCCAGGTCTCCCATGGCTAGAAGGTGACTACACACCTGAGGTGCTCGCCTTCCTATTTCTCAGTGCCTCAATGCCCTGCCAGGAGAAGGACTTGTTCCTTCCCTCAATCATAAATCCGTCTTTGCCCTTGTGTAATGCAGTCCAGCTCTCAGCATGGATTTCCCATGACTGCTGTAATGAGAAAGATGGCGGTGAATGGGAAAGAAGAAAAGTAGGCAGGGAAAGATGTTGTGCAGAACTGAGAATGTCTCATCTCATCATGACATTTAAAGCTCTATGATATCTACCAAAGGTATGGCCAAGTGAGGGCTCAATTTCTTGAGTTTCTGCTAAGAAAGGATGCTGGCCCTGTGAGAATGCATTGTCCATGTCATACCATGTCCATGCCATACATCACCGGTGAATGCATTTGCACGTGCTGCATGGGCACACACAATTTGTCACCACAGGGATGGGTAGAGGACACATCTGGTCCTGCAGCACGTATGTCTGCTGTTCCTTGGGGAATAGATCACTCTGATTTGGTCTCACTGATGCCCTTCCAATCCCATTTACTCTCACTTCGCCTTTGGGAAGCCTCATCCCTCAATCAGCACAAGCAGAGCAAGAAGAAAATCTGCTTGGACAAAGCACAACTTGCAGACTCATCATATTTCATGCCACAGGGAATTAACTGATCTGAACAAAGGTGTCCACTACATTTGACAATAATAGCAGAAGATTTTTGGGGGATGAGGTGGTGCCATGACAGCAATAGAAGAGACCCTTTATCATCCTTGTCACTTCCAGACTCTTGAAGATGATTACCTGTATGGCTATCCTTCCTTAGCTATCCTGCCATGTAAATGCCCCTCTTACTAAGTGAGCTCATGATTTACAGTCAGCACATACAATTCATCAAGGGGAACTGACATTTATGGTACATTTCCAGGACATGGAGTTTTAGGAGAACATCTGTCTCACCAAAATTATTGCCTGCTTTCCTGCTTTACATCCCTGGAGCAAACGAGGTGGAACCCAGGAGGCTGAGCTATGAAAAAGTTCCTTCCAAGCAAGGAGAAAACCCATGACGTGCTTATCTGTGCTATCCAAGCAGAGGTGGTCTTCCTGCTAATTAGAAGATGGAGCTGGTGCAGAGAGGTCGGTAGCGATCAGTACGGATTTGAGTTACTTTCTTGGTCATAAATAATACACATTACACTCCTCGCTTGTGCAACAGGATTCCTGTAGTCAGGAATGATAAATCCCATCCTAAAGCTCATGTCTAAAACATTCAGATGAATCACACCCTAAAACTGTCAGGTCTCCCTTCTGACTGCAGTGGGTCCAGACAAGGCATCTGCAGATCATATCGAATGAGGTGAGACATACCTGAGTGCCTCGGCTGGGTGGCCAAGCTTGAGAGCTCGACCCAAGGGCTGTCCCCTCTGCAAAGGGGCTGTTAGGCTTGGACCCAAGCTAGGAAAGCAAGTCTGGGCTCCCTGAGCTCCCATGAGGGTGCAGGATTACTCCTGGGTGCCTACGTAGCAAACACGAAGCTGAATGTGATGCCTGACCCTCCCGCGACTTGGAGTCCTCTTGTTGGCTACTAACGGAGCCCCGTGTCTGTGCCCGGCTGGCTAAAAAATCGGGGGGCTGTGAAAGACAGAGGAGGTCACTCTGACATTGCGCTGTGATTTACCTTGGCTCAAAGCAGCACATTTCTTTCATCTTTAGGGGATGATACAATGAAGTGTGCTAGGAAATCCCCCGTTTCCCAGTGTGTGGGCATAGCTGCAGTGCTGGCTTCTCTTTCTTTTCTCCTCATCCTTCAGAAGCAGATGGTTTCATTTGGGGTCATACCTTACTGTCTACAGAGTTCATTTTATTTTTCCTTTTAAATTTCATTTTTGTAAGTGTTTCAGAGCATGGGTCGAAGTCTGATGGGCCAAGGAAGTGGGAACCATGCAGACCTCTCCTTCCCATGCTCTCGGGAATCTTCTGCAAGGAGGATCCGCATACAGACCCAGCTGCCCAAATAGACACTGCTGTGGCCTTTCAGAGCTTACTGACTCCATGCTCTCTGTGGTCCTGAGGAGGTTTAAATGTCCCTTTGGACAGAGCAGTAGAAGGGACAGTACCTTTCTTGGTTCTTCATGAGGAAGTTTGACTCCTTTCACTTTGTCTGCCCAACTCCCTCACACCTCTCAAAACCAATTCCTTCTTTTGGATTTCTCTCCTCATTCTCCAAGCTTCGCATGCAGATTTTTTTTAAAGCCTTTGCTCGGAATACCCTCCCTGGGTGAGGGAGCTGGAGCTCAGTGCCTCACTCCGGTCCTCAGACAGACAAGACAGATGGTTGCCATCAGCTGGGCCAAGGATGCAAACAGAGCTGTCTTAACACACTCTGACACATATTCTCTTGTTATCCTCCCATGGTGGAAATTGCTGATAAGAAGAGCAGGAGAATCATCTATATTAAATCGTGAGGTTAGATCTCTAGGAAATGAGCATCTTTTTTTTTTTTTTTTTTTTTTTTTTTTTTTTTCCCTCTTTCTTTTATTTCTGGTATCAACAGCAAAGGCACTGGGGGTTTGAAAGCACGGTATGCCTCGGGGGAGTGTGCTGGGGAGGAGGATGCCAACAGCCTTCACTTTGCTCTCCAAAGTAAACAGAAACTGGATTATCTCCATTTCACAACTAATTGCTCTTGCTTGTCTGTAACCAGGTCAATAGCATTTACGCTTAAGAATGAAAAGACTCCCAGTAGAGTGTCTAATTGAAAGCCATTCAGGAGCAATTAAAAGAACAATCTAGGAATAAACACCTGCTTTTTAAGTAGTAATAACAGCAGATAACATTCTGGTAACTTTGGTCCATGAGTACTAATAAGAGTTGTGCCATTGTCTTGCATTGGCAGCCTTTAAGGGTAGTTATGATAAAAATTAGACAAGATGCAGCTTTCTGTAAGGAAATATCAAACATTGTATATGTTGATCTGATTGCACACAAATATCTTTGGTTTTCTTTCAAATCAAAACAAACTTTTCCAACACTGCTTGTGAAATAGTCATTACAAAGTCCAATGTAACACCAATTAAATATGAAATGTTCCCCCCAAGAGTATCTGCGGAGTGAAAATCATATTCTTTCTATTATTTTCCACAGAAGTGACAAGCATCCCAAATCTGATGAGAGGTGCACAGGTAAGAAAACCAGACGTCTCCAGCTTTGCATCCCCTGCATTGCAGGGAGGGCCATGGGGTGAGCTAAATCAGCCGTCTGTTCTGATGGAAGGATCTTATTCTTCCATCAGAAGGGGTGGGTTATTTTCTATTTCAATTTCTATTTTCTTGTCAGATTCAGGTTGGAAGGGACCTCAGGACCTCACCTACTCCAAACTAATGCCCAAAGCAGGATAAGCAACGAGACTGGCTAGCTGGGCTTTATGCAGTCAGGTCTTCAAACGCATGACACTACAAGCATGCAGTGCAGAAGAAGAGGGGAGCTATGACTAGGGGTGAGGTGGAAAAGGGGAGGGCAGGGAGAAAAACCCTTCAGCATCAGCTCGCTGTCACATCCAGTTAGGTGTCCTGCACCCTCCAGACGGCTGACCTTCAGATGACCAGAGCCTTCTGCAGAGCTGCTGCCACTCTTGTCCAAGTAGCACTGACAGGGCTGTCATTCAGGGTTGAAAAAGAAGCAAAGTGAAGAGCCAGCACTTGTTCCAGGCTCTGAGCACCCCCCCTTCCTCCTCCTCTCAATTTTTTTTTTTTTTTCCATGCATATTTCTACTTGCCCAACAGTTTTTTTCTTACTTCTCTGCGCTCGTGACCCACCATGTCATCAGGGGGCACAAACTGTCAACATCTTTTTATTTTCTTAGTCCACAGCCACAAGGAGTGATGCCTTTTCTTTATGATCAGAGGCTTTATTGCTTTCCTCTGAGGTGAGCAAGCAGCTGCCTTAGACTTCAATGAGAACACCACGCTGCCCAGACCTGGGCAAAACAGACAAGAGCTCAAGGGTTGGCTGAGTCCCCTGGAGGTGTTATCTGGCAAAGATATCTGGTCCTCCTGGCCTGAAGGGAGAAATGGGTCTCAGAGCCAGAATAGCTCCTTGCCCCCAGTTTTGGGGCAACCATTCATGCTCTGCAAGGATGCCTGACTACTGGATGCAGTGAAAGATCAGCACAGACACTGAAATATTTTGCTGTGATCTGCTCTCAGGGCTGCTCCCCCCCTCCTTCTCCTTTGGTGAAGGCCCACCTGCATGACCCAAGGGAATCCCCAGTGGTGCACATGCAGGAAACTGATAGCAAAGGATTAGTCTCTCCAGGACAAGCAATTCAAACTTCCCAAATAAATATCCTTGTCCTTGTCACAGGAAATGCTGGGACTTTGGAAAGGTCCCAGGGGTAGCTGAGGTGGACTGTAGCCCACCATCTCCAACAGCAACCCCAAACTGCTGTGCTTTTTGCTGGGCTATGAACTGAGTCTAAAGAAATCCCAGTGAGGCACCAGAGGAAGCCTGGACCTGGTTATGACTCTCAGGACCCCATCCCCAGTGCCAGTCCATGACCATCCTGCCAACAACAGCTGCTGAATCCCAGGTCAGATATCAACCAGAGCTTCCTCTTCTGCATGCATGATCCATGCTGTTGGGTTATTTTAGCAGTCAGGTCAGGAGCTGCTTGAAAGACAGCCCTGATAACCCAAAGACCTCTCTTTTGTGAATGCATTCATCAAACACACTTCTCATGCTCAGACATTTCAGGGCCCAGATGCTGCTGGCCACCAGGCTTGGCTTCCAGGTAGAGGCCAGACAGTGGTACCTCAGATGCCTCTGGCTTTCATCCCTTCCCAGAAGTGGGAAGCAGCACTATTGGGATGCCACTTCAGCATCACATTAGTTCAGCTTGCCTTTCCCGGTGCAACCACATGTGTGCAAAGCAGCTAGGAAGCAACCTCTGCCTGCAAAGGACCTGAGACCCTGGGTCTAGGGTGCATGACCCTACACGTGTTTTGATTTTTCCAGCTCTGCCGTACAGGATCCTGACTCCCAGATTTGGACCTGCAATTGCTTTTTTGCCATCTGAGGTTTCAATCTGCTGATGAGATTGAATGGTTATTCCAGACACCCATGAGGATTTCTCGGGAAGGAATATTCTGTAGGCTGCCCACTTCAAGTAATGGACAAGCCCAGCTGGAGATGATTTTACATGGCATCATTTTTGGCAACTGCAACCGCAGCATCACCCTTGGGCCACTGAGCAATCCAGGGCAGAGCTGAGGTGCATCTAGGAGGGCTTTGGGCAGAAAAGGCAGAGTGATGGGGACAGCAGCACCAGGCTGGAAGATAAGTGCATTGTGCTCTCTTTGCACTGACTGCATGGACTAGAGCTCCGTATAAAGGAACTGCACTGAGGACATCCCCACTGAGTCCCTTATTAAGTTACCTTACAGTCATGTGTGTTATAGCTCAAATGGCTCAGTACTGCCAGCCGAAAGGGAGATGAGATCTGCAGGTAGCTCCGAGCCCAGACAGCCCCCAGGGGCAATTCAGGGAGCGGAGCGGAGGCTGGAGCTGGGAGCAGAGCACGCGTGGCCTCAGGCACCTGGCACCTTTGGGCTTGCAGCTACCGAGCTGCCTGGTTCGGATCCCAAACCACAGCTCAGCACCCGCGGGGCAGAGCACTGCCCAAGAGGCTAAACCGCCTCAGCAGGGAGTGCAGCGTGACCCAGCCTTACGGGGCTGGTGCTGAATTAGAGGTGTGCACATACACAGAGCACACAAGTGCCAGCATGCATCTGCACCACTGGGAGGGAATGCCATTGAAAAGTGAGCACAGGACATGGCCTTTTTGCCTCAGTTTCCCCCAGGCACAGCAGATCTCACCTTTCCTTGCCTTATCTGTTTTATCCACCTCTACCTCTGTGTGCATGTATGTCTCACTGGGGCAGGGAGAGAAGAAATGGCAGATTTTGGAGCAGGCCCCTGCAATGAAGAGCAGCGAGCTGGAGGAGCACTCACCTCTCTTCCACTGGTGTCAGGGAGAACTCTGCTTGTGACGGGAGCGAGGAAACCGCTCCTGCAGCCCTCATGTTGGCAAATCATCAGCCTTTTTGCTAGAAAGCTTGACTGAATTTCCAGTACAGCAGCTCAAGGCCATGCTGTGATTGATTCCTTTTTTGCCCCACCCCCCCCTTTTTTTTTTCTGGCCTGTTTACTTTTTAATTTATTTTTCCCTTTCCAAAGTGTCATCTCTTCATCTTACAGCAGGCTGCTGAGCGCTGATCAGTGGTCAAGCACAGGATCACACGATGGCCCATGCAGCCCATGAATTTTCTG
This sequence comes from Stictonetta naevosa, assembly GCA_011074415.1. Classification (NCBI taxonomy): domain Eukaryota; kingdom Metazoa; phylum Chordata; class Aves; order Anseriformes; family Anatidae; genus Stictonetta; species Stictonetta naevosa. The sequence continues at coordinate 1,250,355 of CM021698.1, forward strand.
AGAGTAGCAAAGACTTGGCACGTCATCCCTACTACAGCTTGGTGACCCGGGACACCAAAGCCCCCAGGTCAGGCTAACCTGCTCCTTCCCGCAGCCCTGTGTGCAGTTTGCTCTCTTGGTGCCAAACACCCAGATGTGTCCAGTCTCCAAGTCCAGAAATTCCCCAGCCAGAGCCACACACAGACGTAGCAGAGACAACGCTGAGCTGGCTTGGTCCAGCCCTCTGTTCTCTCCCATCTGGGGAAGAGGTCAGCTGTGAGTTAAAGTCATTCTTCCCATCTCTGATGCCCAATAAAGAGGCTCGGTGGATGCTCCTGAGACCTTTCTGCTACAAATAGTCACCCCACATCCCTCAGCCCACTGCTCCAGTGCTGGGCTTTGGGATTCGCTCAGGTCACGTCTGCCGGTGCGATGCTACCGCAGGGAGGCAAAATATTTGTGCCCTGTGTGAGCTGTGCCAAGGCTGCGGGCCGGGCAGGTATGGGCTGGATGCCATCTTCTCTGCGTGTGCCAGCAGCCGCAGCCGAAAGCAGAGAAACCTCGGTGGTGGCTCAGGCAGCTCACAGCACAGCCGCAGTGCTGCTCGCCCTGGGGTGCACCTCCACGTACCCAGTGGTAACCTATGCGAGGTTACCTATAACTAGGGTTAGGGTTAGGGTTAGTATCACACGTAACCTACACGAGGGACCACACTGCCCATTTAATGTTAGACAGAGTTGTGAGCCAGGGACTTTCAGTTTTTGTATCACTAACAGAGGCTGGGTCTCAGAGTCACTGCTGCTCCAGGGCTGAAATCAGAACTCATGGGACAAAAACCAGGAAAATGTTCAAGTTTGGACCAGGCTGGTTTGGTGTCTCCCGAAAATATCCTTGGAGCACGGAGACCTGCTCCTCACTTTGAGTCTCTACAGCAGGACTCAGGCTCAGAGGCACAGTGACACCCAAACCTGCAGGTACCCAGGTGAGAGCCGGTAGTCTAATTAGTGTCATGGATCCAGGCCCAGCAACTAAATGGTTTTGGGGAGAGTCTGCACAAGGTACAGGCTCCTGGCAGGAAGGGGCACGTGAATTGCTGTGTTTTTTTTTTGGGGGGGGTGGGCTGCCCTCCGGGACAGGCTGCACGCCATCCCATTGCTTCCATGCTACCCGGTTTGAACTTCTCCTCGGTTGCACGTAGTCAAGCACAAACAAACCTTCAGAGCAGGAACAGGGGGCGGACGGGGGGGCGTGTGGCAAGGCTCAGGGAAGACCTGAATTTCTGGACCCCTCTCGGCCCAGCACCGAAACCCAGAGCCCTGCCCTGGCGTGGGTGGCGTGGAGGAGCGTGGCGTGGTGGCATCTGCAGGGCGGCTGCCGCACAGTGCACGTATTCTGTGCAGCCCTGGGGTGTGCGGCACCGCTAATAGCTCCGGGGGAGCCGGCGTGCCAGCATTCCTCAGCCGGTGCCAGGAAAGCCACGCCGAGTACACAAGGAGCTGGCTCCCCTCCTCGCTCACATTAAAGGCACTCTCAGGCCTTTCCAGCTTTCACTGCAGTCATGCATCATCCCCTTCATTGTCCACGGGAGGCTTTGCGGACAGTTCGGGACACGGGAGGAGGCTCCTGATGGGGTTGATGGAGAGAAGGCTGTGTTCTCGGGGGAGTCAGCCCCTGCACCATCGTGGTGCACCAGCCCTTTCCCTTCCTTGCTGCTCCTGCGTGCACCTGAGCAGACGTGCAATGGATCGATTAAACCCATCAGTTGGGGGTCAGCCCCCATTAGATCGCCAGAAATGTGGTTTCTGTTCCTTGCTCTGCTGGGTGAGTTTCCCCTCTTTTACCCACTTGTATAGCAGGGGTGACACCCCATCTCTGGCACTGCCTTCTTTTATGGCTTTGGGTAAATTATGGAATTCCTGCACACTTCAAACATATTATTCTAGTGAATCTGGAAGGCTTTATGATAATTGTCAGGTCTATGTGTCATTTTCTGCCTAAGGTGGGTCACAAAGACCATCTGTTGTAATGGAAAGAGATGTCATACTGAAATTACTATGTATGCCAGAGTTTTACCCAGATGACACACGTATTACAGTACATGACAATATCTCCTGTTAGCATCCTTGGCAGCAAAGGTGTCAAGGAAAAGATATACACCCAACACAGAAAATCTCCTGCAAAAAAAGCTCAAAAAACTCATCCCAGCATGTCTATGAAATACATGGAACTTGAAAAGAGAGCTGGAAACAGATCTACAACTACAGGAGCACAGATTTTCTTAGGACTCAAGGAGGTCCTGGGACCTTGTATCCATTCTGGGTCTTAGTCCTGGGATGCTGGGAGAAAGACCCTGTAGGAACAGATAAACCATGCCAGTCCATATTCAAGTTTATATAGAAGTGACTTCACTATTTTTCCTGAGGGATTTTTTCCCTGTTTGTCTGGGAGCCTAGATGCTTGCCCAGGACTTTCTGGATATTAAGCCGACCTGTTAAGACTATGCTGATGCCTTTCCATGTGGACTATCACCTGCTGGAGAAGACAGAGCTGGGCTGCTCCTGCCTGCTGTGAGTCAGTGAGATGTTCCCAGGCAGCAAAACACAGCTGCTCAGGCAATCAGAGCCCTTCGAGTCCCTTAGCTGCTGTGCCAGAGGTGGCACCAGCAAGCTGCAGTTCCCGGAGAGCAGCTGCAGAGTACTCCTGGTACTGAGCTCCTGGGAAAACCAGGCTTGTCTCGCCTATGACTTCCATGTCCGTTATATTAACTGAGCCCACTGTGACAGTACAAACCTGCAAATCAACCTGCTGGTTACTGCTAGCAGCAATGACAACATCTAAACCAGCCCCAAACACCTGCTTTCATTTTGAAGGTGTGTTTTCTCCAGAAGAGGCTAGAAGCAATGTCAGCAAAAGCTCACTGCATGGACAGCAGCCCTTCGGCCAGCAGTCTGACCAGCAGCATGACCCGCAGCAGCAGCCAGGACGGCAGTAGCACTCAGGGTGTCAGTCCTTGCTCTGGTTGAAGAACATGCCCCTGCTTCGTCCCACCAGATAGTACCAGATAGATGGGAACAAAACCGGGACCCTCAACAAGCACCGTACTCTAAAGGCCACACAGAGTCTTGTCCTGTCTGAAGGATCACCCCATAACAACTGACTATCAGAAAAGGAAATTAAAAAAAAAAAAAATCAGCTGGTTCAGCAAATTCTTGTGAGCCCAAGTTTAGGTCCTAAATTAAGCAGATGCAATAGAAATGGTTATGGTGCCTCTTATGGCTCTTTCTACATCCTGGGTGGAAAATCAAGCCCATAAGTTGTCATACAACCCCAAGCATTGTGTGACAATCAACCCCTTTGCAGCTTCAGCTCAAAATGTCCACATTTTGCCAAAGTGGAGCCAACCTTGGGACATCTACCCACCCGTGCCCCCGATATATGTGCTCTACAGAAGATAGCTCCAGGCTCGTGCCAGGATCTCTTCCCTTTGCAAAATGCTTGGGGCAAATAAAAGACACCCCAGCCCTCCACTGCTGTGTGCGCAGGTAAAAACCTTTGAGGAGCTAGCTGGGTGCAGGCTCTTTTTACACAGTTATTGTGGCTCAGGATCCTGATTCCTACAGGTGGGCTAATTCCTTCCAAGGAGGCTGTTTCTCCCTCTGGCGCTCTGCTTTCTCCTGCCTTGGTGTGAGCTGCAGCTTTTGCTCACTCTGGGCTAGCGTGGGCAAGGATGTAGTGACTCAGCCTGGTGGGACCTGCAGACAGGCTGGCAGGTGAGCAGAAACTAGAATTAAACAAATCATACGAGAAAAAAAACATATAATTACCATTACAATTTCTACGGGACTTGTCCTCTTGGGTTCTCCTGAGCTCATCTCCAGCCCTGCTGCAGCTCCAACATGTTGGCCCTCCAGCAGGACACCGCCATGCTCCCACCTCCCCCCGGCGAGCTGGGCGAAGGCAGCAGAGGCAGGCCTGGAGCCATCAGGCCTATTTTTCTTGAACGGCATCCTAAATCAGGGGCTAAGTAATGCCTGGGCTTGCGCACCCTTCTTTATTGGACTGAAACGCGGAGCTGTTTATTTGGCTGTAATGATTTGTGACAGTCAGACAGTTGTCTGGCTCGCGGCCCTCTTGGGAAGAGAGCGAGCCTCTCCTCTCCGTGTCCTGGGCCAAAAAGCTCCTTTTTATTTATTTATTTTTTTTTCAGTTTGTCTGATGCCTCGCTGAAGGCTGCTCCAGGAGAGCGGGTTGGGGGTGACGGACCCTTTGATGATCCTTGTGATGCAGCAAGGCCAAGGAGCCATGCCAAGCATGCAGAAATGGCCACAGAGCAGCTAAGACTGGAAGCCACCTGCAGGGGCTTTGGGGAAGCTGAGAGCTACCCTGAGCAGGCAGTGCTGGGGTAGTTCACCATTAAAAGCTTGTAGGATGAGGTTACAGATCCCTTCCAGCACTGATTTCCTTCCCCTCCAGCTCACTTTTTGCACTTGTGGCTGTGGATGTACTCACTGTCCCTTCAAATGCCCAGTCCCCTGGGTCTGACTGCAGCCCTTGGTTTCCCCACCTCTCCGTGACAGCGAGTTCCTTACTCTGGGAAACCTCTCAAGGTTTCTCGATGTTTTATTTTGCCTCCCTGTTTAAATTTGCTCAGCAAATGCCTTTTTGCTCTGAGACACAAGACAGATGTCTCCGGTCACCTTTTCCTCCTAGGTGTGTCTCTTCTCAGCCCTGGCTGCAGCCTCCGTGATGTCTTTGCTCCATGAGTCAATGCTCATTTGACCCATATGTGACTGATTTCAGGGGACAGAGCTGTTTCAGACTGACCATAAACAGAGGAAAAAGAGGCTTAGGAAGATTTCCATGAAAAGCACAAGAAGTGGAGTAAGGTAAATTAGGAGAAGAAACAATATACCCTGCTGCTCAGGCCCCAGCGGGGCAAACACGATGGATCCCCAGACGCCAAATCCTCGTAGTGAGGAAGCAATGGTGTAAATCACACAGTAGACGTAGGTTGGACAGAGCAGCGCAAGCAGGCTCGGTAAGGTTTCCAGGAAGGCTGTAAAGGCTTGGGAAAGAAGTCAGACAGCAGTCTGGATCCGAGCAAAGCTCTGTTCCTCCTCACCCGAGCCGTGGCTGGAGTGCTCAGCACTGCTGCCTGTCAGCAGAGGTTTCAGATTGAGTAGCCAGAACAAAAGCACCACAAAAGGAATAGATACTGGTGGAAAGTCTGGTGAAAGCCTCCTTTGGCAAAACACAGGAATACCACTTCCTAGCAAGCCCCCGTCTCTGTCACCACTCCCCCTTTATCGTGACTGGGCTGGAGGAGCACCTTTACAAGAAGCAGAATGAAGAAATCGAAGCTGCTGTAACAAGGGTAGGATACATGTTGTAGGATGCAACATGAAAAGAAAGGCAGATATTCTGACCTACAGGTTGTTCTAGGACATTACAAGGATTCACACCATGTAACTTGGAGCATCTGCAGCTCAGAAATCTACATTCGAGCTCTGCACTGCCTTCGTAGCCAAAGAGGAGAAACACACAGCTGTGACTGATCAACTCTGTTTTAAATCACTGTTTTAGGTGAACCTAGATAGGGCCTCACGTACGCTGACAAAATTAGCTAGATCTCCATTATCTGTAACGATACAGAAAGATTCCTACACTGGAGTGTCCACATGAGTCCTGTGCTCAGTGTTGCTCATGCTCTTTGCATCCTGTCTTTTTCCTACAAAAAAAAAATAAAATGTCAGCAACAGTATTAACATTGGCGTGTCTTTTCACACTCAGCAGCAATTCAGAGCACTTGAGGATGGCAACTTGAGAAACAGATTCCCAAGCCAAAAGGATGCCAAACTACTATGTCATTCCTAGGACCTGCAAGGCCAGATTGTAGGAAACCACTGGTTCCGGTCTAGGTAAAATGCCCTTAACACACAAGACTTGTTGAAAGACTCCTGGGTCCTCTTTTCCTTTCCTGTGCTGGTGGGGCTGCAAGGGAAGAGGAAAAACCAGCTGAAGAGCAATCGGTTCTGCAGCAAAAGCAATTGACACCATGAGGAATATTGCCGTTTCTTTGTACTCTTGTAGGTTTTCATTATGAAAAATAAATGTGTACATGCCAATATATTGGACAAACCTGTCTGCCCTGAATAATTCATATTTTTTCTGTTTAATCTCTCATAGAAGGGGAAGGAGAAGATAAATTTTAGGCTTTTTCAGAAAAAAAAAAAGATTATATATTTTTTTCTATTAAAAATCTTTTCACTAAGCATTCCCATTTCATTAAGAAGACATTATCCGTTGGGAAAAAAAAATGCTGAGAGAAACATTCGGACCAGCTGCTACAATGCATCTTGCCACCTCAGCAGGGCGTCTGAAGTTTTAATTAGTGCTTAGGATAAAGATGTGCTACAGGATTCTCTGATGTGAAATTCTGCTAAATGATTATTCCAACCACCTGTTGGATGCTAGTTTCTTTTTCTGTTAATTCTGCGTTTCACTGGGACTTTGCAGTCTCCTGAAATCTGCAAATCCCTTTAATCACAGTGACCAAGGATGGGCTTTTGATCAACAGCACGGTGGCACTGAGTGTGAAGAAGAAATCAGTTAAGAGGCAGATTGCTTTCCCCTCTCCTCTTCCACCCGGCAGAGCTTCTCAAATGGGGATAGAGTGGTGTTTCAATGGTAGGGAAAAATGCTGGACGAGCACCATAACTGCTGGAACGTCAGTGCTGGGCTCGGACATCCCAAGGGGGCAAGGCCACTGGGACTGAGAGTTGGCCAGGTGAGTTTGGTAAGGTTCAGTGCATAAATGTTTTAGATGTGTTAGATGGGGAACTGACTTATTAACGAGGTAAACAACTCCTGGGCAAGAGGGGCTGAACAGCACCGGAGGGAAAAATTGGAATCAATAAAGCAAGCACCCAGCTCAGACCTGCTCCTTGTCACAGCCTGACCCCACTGCATGTCCCCAGACACTGCAGGCTTCAAGAAGCACTTGCTGAAATACAGCAGCAAAGGATCACAGCATCCCTCGTGGCCTTAAAGAAAAGACTGGTGCACTTTTTTTTTTTTTCCATAGTGGTAGGTCAGTGGTCAAATGGCACAGGGTGATGGGGGGCTCAACCCTGCCCCCAAAATAAAGATTAAGCCTGAAATTGCTCTTCATCGGTCTAGGTGAGCACAAATACTCAGGATATCCTGAAAGCAGCACAGCAAAGCATCCCTAACACTCCCTTCCTCAGCACCAGAGATGTTTAAAAGTATTTAATGCACGTCTCTCTCTGCTGGTGCTTAACAGAAAGGGGGGCAGCGAATTCCTGGATTCCATCAGAAATCAAGCAAGAAGTTCAAAGAGGGTTCAGTTTTCAGCTCCAGCCACAATAAAACAAAAATATCGAGGAAAAAAAAAATCTCAACAAAAGTTATATAAATCTCTTCTGGTCTAAACTGTTAGTGGGAGAGAGGGACAATAATTTCCTGAGCAGAAAATTAGAGAAGTGCTCCAGGTTTAGCTCACTGTCCCGTCAGCTCGATTGGAGCTGGATTCCCCTTCTCTCCCCGATTGCTCGTTTTGCAAGGTAGCAATAATAATTATGGGTACCCAAACCATCTCTCTCACAAAAATCCCTCATCCTGCCTTCACAGCAGCCACCCCATCGCTTGGGCCAGGTGAATTCAGGAGCGGTGTCCCCCCATGGCAGGGAGGACGCCCAGGTAGAGGTAAGGGAAGCTTGCTGAGCCATTGCAGGACTTGCTGGGGCATGGTGAGGTTTCTCCTTTTGGGCTTTCAAAGGAAGAAAGTTACTCTCCTTGTGCCAGCATTAATACAAACCATGGGAGGGCAGAAAGAGCACTGATCTGTTCAGCCTTTCTCCCATCTCCCCTCAGTCCAGGGACTGAAAATTGCTTTCTCCACTTCTGATTTTCCATTTTTTGCTTTGTAAGGGTGGTTTCCCCTGTTCTTCCTCCCTGGGGGTGAACATTTGTGCATAGATCCTCTGCTGATGTCTCTGTGAATGTTTGTGCTGGCGCATGTCTGTGTGTGCATGAGGCTGTGCGTGTCTGCATGCGAGGAGACTGGGGGGATCCCGTCTGGGTTCAGTCCCTTCCACGGTTCTCCCAGTTCCCCTCTGAATTCAGAGCATGGGTGTTGTCCTGCCGAAGCCGCTGCTCCCTGTGCAGCTGCAGGGAAAGACCTACAGCTTCTGCTGTACATTAAGATGACAGGGGCTATTCCTGGAATCAGAGCAATTTGGGTACATAAAAAAACTTTGGGGTTTGTGTCTGACCCCTGGCTGTCCCAGGCATATTGCCTGTTATCGAGCAGTCCCAAAACGATATTCCTGCTCATTACACTTGTTTCTCCTGTTACCAACAACAATAGTCCAATAACATTCTGGGATCAATAAGCCCAACGTTTGGGGGCACTGTCTGCATCCCTCTTATTTTCCTCTGTTTGCCTTCCCGGTTGTTACTGTGCTTCGGGAAAAAAAAAAAAAAACAAAAAAAAAAACAGACAAGCATAAATTGCCAGCAGCCTTTTAAAATAACATTTAACAAGGATTCAGCTGACTAAATGCAGATGTCTCTCCTGGAACTAGTCACCTTGGGGTCTCTGCAGAGCCAGAGGAGATGTGCCCAAAATAGCCGCTATCTGCGCTAGTGAATGAGTTATTCCTGGGGATCACCCCAGGAAAGGTCTACCCAGTCCCTGGCTTACCTGTGGCCCACGTCATCTCAAACCATTCCCGGGCATGGGGTAGCAGTAGGATAAGTACAGTGCCTGACAGGCTGCTGGGATGGGGCCACCCTCTTCTGAGTTTAATGCTAAGGCAAGGTCCCCATCGGTGTCTGGGCACTGGCAGTGTTTGGTTTACTAGCACCGTCGTTGCGTTGCCTGGAGTACCAGGCATGATTTATCTCCTCCTAAAGTAGACACATAAACAGGGCACATGAATCATGCCTTAAAAGTGCCTGTTTTTCCTCAGTGGCCGTAAAGGGAGCTTGGGATATGAGCTCAGAGGGAGTGGTTCCCACCCCTGTCACTGAGAGGTGGGTGAACTGCTCTCCTTCCTCCTGCACCCCTGCATCCTCTCCATGTGTCTGTCTCAGAATAGCTGTTTAAAATATTACTCCCCCCCCCCTTTTTTTTTGTTGTTAACTACCGCTGTTGAAGTTTATAAACTGAGCAGACACGGCTTACACAGCGACAGATGTTCCAGATAAGCCATAGCCTCCTTAACAAATGTTTCAGCGGTTTTTCCTTCCAGTACTCTCTCCTGCCAGAGCTCTGCGGTGGGGAATAGCCGATCACCTGGCTGGATCTGTGATTTTGTCCTGCCGCTGCTCGCCCAGCACAAAATCCACTTGGCCAGTCAGCAGGCGGTCCCACAAGTGGTGACCAGCCCTCTACCTGGCCCCCTGTTGTCTGTCCCATATCAGACTTGCTGACCTCTCCGTCACAGCCAACCCTCCCTGCTACGCTGTCTGCTCCCCGTGATCTTTTCAGCACATACAAAGGCAGATTATAATTATTTAAGAGAAAAAAAATAAATAAAAAACCTAAAAATATCTCACTGTATTAAACTACACCGGTCCCCTACAGTTGAAAACTTTTCCAGGAGTTCGCTTTGGATTCAGATACAAATGAGCCATCAGTGTGCATTAAAAAGTCTGTAAAACAGCTAATGAGTTTTAGTCTGTTCAAAAACAGGTCCTCTGAGGGGTGAGGTTGGTGGAGGGATTATGACAAACAGTGCCTGTTCTCACCCTGATTTGAAGGCAAAACGTGTGTGTCAACAAGAAGCAGAGGGGAAAGAATGTCATTGGAGTTGGGATGGTGCTGGAGAGCTGTGAAACAGAGCAGGAGGCTGAGATTGATGCAGGGCTCTGGGGTCGTGATGGTAGGCAAATGGAAAACAAAACTATGAAGGGAAAACTGAAGGCAATAGGTTCAATCTGCATTTGTGCCCAGCAGATGGATGGGCATTACTGGTGATGAGACGAGGGAAGGAAAATTTGGTTATTAGAAGCAAAATGAGTATTTTTCTGGCTCTGGAAATCCACTATCTCTGCTGTCAGGGAATATTCTTGATCAGGATTTTTGGATGTTTCCTGGAACTCTGGGTTCAGTATTGCGCTGGAAAAAGGCTGTTGCTCTTTTTTTTTTTTTAGAAACACGATGCATGCAACTTGTCATCACTAGCCTAAGACCTTGTTCTATACATCTTTGGCTTTACTGACAAAATGCCGTGCATCCAAAGCTTCCCTCTCCAGAAATCACTAGGTAACCCACTCAGCCTCTGTCTGGAGTGACCTTACAGAGCAGGAAACCTACTCTTCCGTGGCCGTATGCAACCTGCTGTGATTTCAGCCTTCACCTTCTTTCAGTGTTTTTTGGCAAATGGAAACAAACAAGTTTGCCAAAGACTTGTCAGCACTGCCACCAAAGGTATGGCCCCATAGTCCTGCTGAACCTTCATGGTTGTTGCTCAGCTTGGGTTCATCACACCTACCTCCAGACACATAAAAGACTTATCTTGACAATCATCTTGTCACCCTGAGCTGATTCAATCATCAGGGGAAGGGTCTTTCTACCTAGCTACCAGTCCACCCAAAACATGGAGGTGATCCTCAATCCATTGTTCATACACAGGGTCCAGAGCAATCTGACAAACAATTTAGTCACCTCAAGCACACCTGCAAGAGGACTCTTTGCCACACATTGGGAAAAAAAAAAGATATTTATTTATTGCATTTCCAGGGCTGACAGTGGAGCTACCCAAACTCCAGCAAGTCCTGGGCTCACATAAAAGCACACCACCACCCATAAACATCTTCTCTTTGTTGCTTCTCATCCCAAAGCTGGGAAAACCACTGCAGCATTTCTCTGCGTCCTTCACGCTATTTTTTTCAATGCCTCCTGCAGCTGTAGGACTTAAATTCTCCCACCGTCGGCAGCCCCAATGAACCGACCGAGATGCAGCAAAAGGACCCAGAATTTCAAGCGATGTAAATTGAGCCACCCCACTGACGTCAGCTGGGGTAGGATCTCTTACTGAAAGGCTCGTTCAGAATACCAGTGCTCCCACCATCACAATACGTGATTTGTATCCACTAATATCTAGACAGATATGGCTATCAGCACGTGCAAATATCAAATTGCTCTTTCCCCATATAGAAGTACTCAGAGGAGCACTGGGCATTTTGGTGCACACCCAGACCTGCAACTCTTTGCTGATGCATATAAATGTGCCTGTGCCATAAATTTAGCGTAGGATGCAGATGATTCTCTATCTGAAAATGCAGATTGGAATCCCCTGGAAAAAGAGACACCCCAGCTCGACTGTGAGAAATGAGCTTTGTGATGGAATAACGGAGTGAGATTTTGTCTTGAGTTATACAGGAAATCCTTCTGGCTTTCATATCCAGAAATAGCCCATGCTAGCAGGTCATCAAGTAAATACTGGGCATAGTGAATGATAGTTTTCAAATGCTTGGCATCTCAGGGACGCTGGATGCTCTGCTGGCTAATAGGACTGAACACAAGTTTCAGCTTTATTTCTACGTCCCCAGCTGGTTCAATTGCTTTCCTCTAAGTGATGTCTGATTTTCACTGAATTTGCAGGCACTGGCTGGCTTCAAAACCTCAACCAAAAGTCAAGATTCTTTGAAGATTTTCAAAAGATTCAAAGCTACTTGAGAATTATGGATGCACAGAAAAGTATGTGTATGCACACATATGTATAGACACATTATCAAATAAATCTTATTTATTTAGAGGACTAAATTTTAAAAAGACATTTTTTTTTGGGGGGGTGCAACTGATATACACCTCATCATTCAGGCCTTTATTTAGGCATTAGAGAATAGAAAATAAACCTGGATGGGAGGGAAGGATGGATATTATGCTACATATATTCACACTGGTGTTTCTTCCACCTTTTCTGAAACATTTGTTTTTGCCACTTTGCAGACAGGAACCAGAGTAAAAAGACCCCAGCTGGGTTCAGCTGAGTGCTCCCTCTGTTCTCCTTGTGAGAGCTGTACCGCAAGAGCAACGATGTCCCACGATTACCACCAAGGGATGCTCAGCGCTGCGGTCATTGTCTCCCGAATCCCAGAGCTGCTCTCCCCTGTGGGTTAATGAGTCCTAATCAGTGGGAAGCAAGAAGGAAAAAAGGCCTTGGAAAGTCAGAAGGGGAAATGTGGCCTCTGCCATCTGTAAAGCTGGGCTCTCAAAGACCTGCAACTGGAAACCTCTTCTATCAAGATGGTTGACAGCCCTAGACAGAAGCCAAATGTCGTTAGTCATAAACGGGGTCAAACTCAGTAAAACAGATGGAGGAGGGATGAAATCAAAACGGAAAGGCTTTCACGCCTCATGCAGGAGAGGATGCATGTTGGGTTTCCAGAGAAACAGGAGGCACCTGGTGAACATTTGCTCAGGATCTCTACCCAGTACCTGAGTGGAGAACACTCAATTAACACCCCAGGAGAGGGTCCTGGCCACGCGCTCCTGATGGACTCAGCACATCTTATTAACATGCACCATGCTAATGAGCATGTCCCTGTGTGGAGAGCACTACTTTTAATTGACGTATTTTGTAAGAACAATCTGAAATAGCAGAAGACTGGTGGTGTGTGGATGCCGTGGAGGTGGGGGGGAAATCTGGGACCACGCTGTGCAGCAGATAAACCAGGAGGAGAGAAATGGTGAGCCACTGCCTTGGGGAACCAGGGAAGGATTTACTGGTGGGTGACATAGTCCTGTGTAATCTGGGTCTTTTGGCTTGCATGTAATTTTAATGACAAGCCTTCAAGATGCTGGGTTTATGTTTCCTGCTAAAAATACAGTTGCCACAATTCAGACGCCTCTCATCTAGCTTCACCTACCACAGCACCTAAATTGGGAACAGAGCTTCGTGGCAGCCCCATCCACCACCAGTGGCAAGGAACGGGCTCTGGAGGATGATTCAGCCCATCCAAAGCATGAGGCCTGCAGGAGGAGCCTACTTTGACTACTGGGAAAGGCTCAGCTGACTAGATCTTGACTTACGCCTCTTGGGGACCCTTCCATGTTGCGGGGGAGAATGTTGTCATGTCCAGAAATAGCCTTCAAGCTGTTGGCTCGGATGGAAAAGTTTTCCTTAGCAAAACACCACTGGCATTCCTTGGTGTATCCCGATGCCTTCCAATTTAGGAGGTTGGTCAGCTGGAGGACAAACCACTTGAGGACATAATGATGCAGTCTCTTGTCAGGAAAGAGCAATTCAATGTCCAAGAGTGACATCTGGTCATAAGCTGCCCTCAAAAAAACGTACGCTTGAGCATGCCTCCCACTAATGGGTGTCCTTGCTAACCAACAACTTGTTCAGCCTTTTTGCAGTGAGGAAAGTGATCTGAGGACTGCAAAGCCTATGCATGTGGGTTTATATATATATATGCAATAATATATGCTAGCAAAACCCAGAACCCATGCAATTTTCATTCCAGAAATTCTCAGCTGAAAATAAACCCATGTTCCCTTGCTCTTACCCACCTCCCTGCCTCCAGAATGGACAGCAGCTACCTAGATGTTATTCATTATGTGTTCCTGACTTCTGCTGTGGCAAAACGACCCCAGCTGCTCCCAGCAGTGGGGACCCTGAGGTAGCACTATTCACGTCCCAGTGGATTTTCTCCCCCAGGGCAGGTATGAATTTCCCTCTTCACCTTCAGGTTTTCTATTGGCATTAGAGTTCATTGAGGAGAACCAGTGTGGAGATCATAAGCTCGTGTCTTGCCTGGCTTAGGGAGGAATCCTCAAGGAGACACCAAATGGCATCCATGCTGCTTTTCCACACCATTTTCCAGTGGCTTCTAAAGCAGAAGATGGCAAGTGCCAGAGCTATGAGCTGTTTAAAAAGATGCTACCCATTCCCTATCCTCCCACACGTTGTCTCCTGGGGAGCACAAAAGGTTAGTGAATTTGGCACATTTAAGTGGACCTGGCTGGAGTTTAGAGTTGGTAACAAAACCTAAGGATGAGAAAACTCACGGGTGGGAGTTTGTTCCAAAAGGCTGTGTATGGTTCCCTGGTGCTGGGACAGGACACCAAGTGTCTCGCCTGGTTCTGGGAAGATGTCCTGCTGAGCTGGAGGCGTTTCAGTACAAGGCAGATTCCTGTGCTTTAAAGGCCAAATATCTTACTTGAATGATGCAAATTTGGAGTGTCCCTTGCCTTTGGCCCTGGCACACATGGGTCTTAGCACAAGGAGATGAGGTCCACCAGCACCCAGAGGTACAGAATCAAAAGTCAAGGCTGAGACAATCACAGTGTTGTTTCCTGGGGGAGAATAGGAATCTAATTTTGGGACCCAGATTTTTCAGCATTCCCCAGAGCTATGGATTAACCATGGTGACAGCTACTTTAATCCCAACACAGGGCATGAATGGGGAGAGCACCTCCAGGCAGTGTAAGAAAAAGCTCAGCTCCCGGTGAAGCTGGGGGTAGAAAAAGGGTGGAAAGGAAAAGCTCCGTGGGAAAGGAGAGCGGAGAATAATGATGAGGAGCACTGGAGGAAAGCCATAAAGCTGTGAAATAGATGAACTAAAAGAAGAAAAATAAAGGAAACAGGGAAAGACAGATGTTTGGTAGTCCTACAGATCAGAAGGACAGCTTGAAACCGGCATCTCTCCTCTGACACAGGCTCACGGTGTGACCGTGGGCACCTCCCTTCTCCCTGGGGTCTGCTTTCCCACCCTTTTGGTCTGCCTTAGAAAACTCTGGAGTAAAAAGAGCATACAAAATTTGCCAGCACGGGGGAGCTCAACCTCCTTTGGAAATGCTAATCAGGAGGAGATGTGGAGCGGGGAAATAAGTAAATAAACAACGAGAGTAACCAAATAAAGAAAGGGTGCGGCAGAGAAAGTTTTGATTTGGGTTTTGACACTATGCCCTGAATACTCAGTATCTCTGTGTCCTGAGCAGGCAGCAGATTTGTCACAGCTGCATGTTCGCTGCTCCCTTCTGGTTTCATTTAGCCATGTGTGAGCACACGCGTGTGTGCAAGAGGTGGGGCTGCGGACCAACCTTAACCCTGCACTTTTCTCAATTGGAAACAAATGGAAGCTCTCCGTTTTCCATTCACTGGTTTTATAACAGTTTGAAATTGGACTGATGAGGTGTTTCCTTGCCAGCACCATCTATCTTGGGCTAATTACACAGGCAGTGCTAATTGCGGGAGCCAACCTATAGAGCCATGGCATTCCTCTTCTGCACTTCTAGGGGGAAATGTCAGGGGGAACTCACACTCCTGCTCGCTCCGTCTCTGCCTTCTGCTCTTTGTCTCTCCCTCCCTGGGTGATTATCCTCCTGAAATGATAATTAAAGGATTGTGAAGAGAAGGGGACCTGGCAGAAAAATGGTGTTCCAGGCTCTGGAGAAGAGCCATAGGTCTGGAGCTCGGCTAACGATACGCAGAACAAAAAGCTGGAGACGGAGAGAATCCAGTCATCCAGCACACTTGAGGCAAACTGAGGAACAGCAGGTTTCTGATTGCAAGGCGTTCACTTTTTTTTTTTTTTTTTCTTTTTTCCTTACATAATGTAGCTTGTAACAGCAGGGGCTGTGAGATGCACAGATACATCTAACCCCTGCAGAGCTGGTGCTGGACGTGGGGCAGGATTAGACCCCCTCTCTTCCAGGGAAGGAACCAAGGTGCGGAGGAGGCTGAGTGGCACCACCGAGGGTATCCAGCGAGCCTGGCCGAGGCAGGAGCCTTACCCTGGCTGTGACAGCACACCCAGGCTGCCTTCCCCAGCAAATCCAGCACCTGCATAGCAGGATGACGGACAGAGTTCAACCTTAGTCCTGTCCTTGGGACTGCAGAGGGAAACAGGGGTCTTCCTGGGCTGGGATGTGCAACGGATGGTTTGTCTGAAAACGGGACACATGGAACACAGGCAATAACTGAATGGGAGATGTCTGGAAAATGCCACGAGCCTTTGTGCAATCTCCAGACCTGGGGGCCTTAAAATGGCAGGGACTGGCAGCTGGGGCAGGGAAGGGGTGAAGGATTGCTCCCAGCAACTCTGTTTTGTATTCCTTTTCCTGAGCACCTGCTCAATGGGAAACAGTGCACGGGGCTGGATAGAGTTTTGGTCTGATCCTGCCTGGCTTTTCTAAGTTTCTTTATTGGAAAAATAAGAAGATGGGGATGGTAAAGTCACAACTGCACTGATATAGAGGTGGGTATATAGACCTAGAGATGGAAACCCATCAGATTTGTCTTCTTTTTCTATACCTGGACTCAGTGGTTACATTTACTGGCAAAATGAACCAAACTTGGGCCCTTTCTCTGGCCACATCCATCCTGTCCCATTGCAGGACCTTCCCTGTCCTGTAGCTGAGATAATCATAGAATCATAGAATAATTCAGGTTGGAAAAGACCTCTGGGATCATCAACACATCCACATCACCACATGTTGGGTGCTCTTCCCATCTAAGTCCCTCCAGCCAGCTGCACACAGGGCTCATCCCTGGACCATTCCTGGTGAGGAATAGGAAAGGGATCACCAAGTCTTTCTCCTTTCATGGTTCCCTAAATCATCTTAACGCCCTGCTGCATGTGGGCCAGGAGGAGAACCAAGGGCTTGCTTGATAGTGGCCACCAGAGCTGCTCTGCTGGAGATCCCTGGATGGGAGAGAGTTGGAGTCCCTGCACCTCTCCTCTCCTCTGCCTTTGGAGAAGGGACCGTGCCCATAACACGAAGGGACAGAGGAATTTCTCTGGCTTGTTCCTGCGGCTCCCTGCTGCAACCAGCCAACACAGCAGGATGCTTTGAGACGTTTGCTGCCATCTATGGCCAATAATAAATAATGCAAAAGCAGCTAGGGAGCTGGGCTCTGGCTGCAGCCTGGGCTTTCCTCAGGGCTGCGTCTCCGCAGGGCACTTCTCAACCATGGGGATGGCTACGGGGAGGCAGGGAGGTGCTGTCTGAAAGAGACTGTCCCAACATCAACCCCTCCTGTCCTTTCCCAGCACAACAACACTACAAAAAGCTTCTATCACGGGATTCTTGGGAGACCAGAGCTCTGCCAGTCGTTTGACTCAGAGCCCACCAGCTATAGTTACTAAGTGCAGAGACAAGAGAGACAGGAACCGTCTGTGACCGCCGGGGAGCTGGGAGTGATGCTGCACAGCTGCCCCGCAGCCAGACGTCTCCTCCAGTCGAGAGGAGCAGCAGAGGGACCCATACACACACACACACGTGTCCTTCCCAGTGCAGGAGGCCTTTGGTTGGTGTTTCTGGTGCCCCTTCTCTCTCTTCCCTTTCTCACTTTGGTGTCTCCAGGGCAGATGCCTGGGGAAGAGCCAGCGCTGATTTTTTTGCACTGCCTTTGCCTCAGCCTCCCCCAAACCTCAGAGAGCTATTTCAAATGTACACGAAAGGTTTGAAGGTGGTGATTTTATCCTGGCAGGCTTGGCACCAGGCCATATATCATCCCTATACCCTCTTTGGTTTCCTACCAGGTTAGCTGTTTTTCTGGGGGGGTGTCACAGACTTGATTTTAATGATCCCGGGATAACTGGGAGAGAGCTGATTGTTCAGGACATCTTGCACCTTTACAGCATCCAGTTAGCACATTTTGCTTTCTCTCTTTGACCCATATAACCAAAAGGGGGGCGCAAAGTAGGTCCTTGAGGGTTTCTCAGGCAGCATGGTGGGCACAACCAGTCCCTGAGGAAGGGGACGTACATCTGGGGTACAGGCTGGGGCTGCTGGGGATGTGGATCTTCTCACACGTGTCCTCTGAACACTAGGCTGTATATTCCAAACCAAAGCCTGGAGCTGAAGCCTCGCTTCCTCCCCATGACCCTACGTGCCATATGCAGCTTGCTGGAGGTTTGCTTTCTGCTGAAACTCAGAGAAACAAGTGATCCCAGAGATGGCACGGATTTGCTCAAGATCCACCAGGCAGCTTATGATAATGCAATAAATCCAAGTGAATAAAGACCTCACCATTGTCCCCCCTATGACAAAATGATCTTGCACACCAAAGATCTGCTTCCTGCACCATCTTCAGGCCTGAGGAATCACCTGCAGGCAGGGAAGCTGAGCAGTATGTGAGTATATCTGCTCCAGGGACCAGGAGCCTGGAGGTGGGTTCACTGCTGGTGGCTGAGGCACCGTGAGGCTGTGCCCTTTCCCTGCTGCAAAAAGGGTGGAAGCACGAATCCACCCCACTTAATGCAAAACCCAGCGAGGGGCAAAGTCCGTGTTGCACCATGCAGCTGACACAAAGGGCTTTTGGTGAGCACACCCATGCAGGGAGCCCTTTGCCCTCCTGGTGTGGGGGAACCCAAGGACGATACCTGGCACCAGCATGGGAGAGGCACTCACCAAGTGGGTTCTCCACCAGACTAACTGGAGACTTTCAGGTGAGGAACATAGACACTTTACAACAGGATTGCTTTGATTTACTTTGCAAATCAAAAAAAAAAATTGAACCCCAATTAAACTGGTGACCTCCTCATTGGTAAGGGGGACTTGTCCATACAGCAACCAAACAGCCCAGTGATGATTCTCCAGCCTGGAGAATCCTGTCAGCACAGAAGTAGCCACCATCTCCAGGTCCTTTTTTTATTTTCACGGCTGTCTCCTTCTGCTGCTGTGACTGGTGCTGTTGTCACACAGCCTGGACACTTTGTAATGTGTATACCTTGCACAAAAGGGATGATTTCCTGTGAAATACCCAGAGCTGATGCAGTGATTGCTGCGTATGGATAATGTGTCTGTGAGATGCTTCAAAGTACTCTGCAGAGAGCAGAAACCTGTGGACTACAGCATCTTTCTTAAGTGTCACCAACAGATCTGCCTCAGCTAGCTATTTCATCCACACGAGTGGATCTCACAGGCTTGTGAGGTAGAACACAGAGCCTTCAGCATGCCGGGGGGGGGGTTCTCCAGAAGACACCCCCATGGCAGCTTGTTGTACAGCTCTTGCCAGCAGGTGGAAAACCTCTTCCATCATGTACCTGCCCTTCTCACACGAGGGACTTGCCAGAGCTGCCCACACCACCGGGTGCAGGTGCTCGTCCAGAAGGGTTTCAGAGTCCTATTCTTTGTCTGAACACGAGTCACTCTGCCCGCATCCTTGCACCACTCGGGGTGTTTGCATCCCCCCCCCTCCCCCCCGTGCCCAAAATGAGTTCCTGGTGTGCACGCACCCGCCTGCGAGCGTGTGGGAGCTGCACAAGGAGCACACGGTGCCTCCCTGCCTCCCTCCCTCTCCGCACGGCAGCAGAAAGCATTCCCAGTGTGGATGGCCACTGCTAATGGCCCAGGAATCCTCAATGCAGCTGTTTGTTCTGGCACCGGGCGCAGCGAGGTCTTGAAGTCAGTTGAACCGCATCGACTTCCCTGCCAGGGTCAGATTTCAGAGGTATGCGATTGGGGATGCCCCCACTGAATATTTCCAGCACCTGGCCTCCGCCCCCTTCCCCGAGCTTGCCATCACTTCTGCGCGAGGGAAACCTAAGCCTTTTCAACACGGGAGGGAAAGCGCGGCCGCCAGACCAGTGATTTACAGCCCTGCGAAATCCCATCGCCCAGCCAGCCCACGAGGCAACAGTGCTGCTATTGTGACGGCCCCGGCTTGGCGATAGCAGAGGACCCCCGTGCCAGCCCCTCTCCCTCCCTTCCCCTTCCCCTCCCCACTGCCAGGTCCCGTGGCCCCGTGACCCTCTGACACCCGGGGGACCCGTGGGGCAGGGGGTGTAAATGAGCTCCCAGCTCCAGGCAGCGAGCCTGGATGCGCCTCTCGGAGCCAGCTCCAAAAAGCGCCTGGGGTGCAGACACCAGAATGGGGTGGCAGGGTTATTATGGCCTCCACAGCCCCAAGGATGCACCACACAACCCTACCCCGCTCTTCTGCCTCTGCTGAGCTCGCCCCATGGGTGAGCCTGCAAGCAGAACATAGCTGGGGGGGTGAGATGGGTTCTTCCACAAGCCCTCTGCAGAGCATCCCATGGCCAGGACTCCCACCCGTTAACTCCCTGCCGTGTGAAATTCCCCATGCCCAGCTTCACAGCACTTGTGTGGGGCAGGACAGTGAGGTCTGCCCACGCCTCAGACCTCAGGAGGGTGGAAGATGATTTGGTGGTGCCCTGCTCTGAATTCTAAAGCATCCAGGTGTACCCAGATTGCTAACTCAGCTCAGTCACGTTCTTCAGTCCAGGTGGAATGAATTTGGGCTGTTTAGCCCAGAAATTCAGATGGAGCCTGCTGACAGACCTTTTGCCACAGGGAACATGGTGCAGAATGACACGGCTGTGCAGAACCATCTGTACTGGTGGCAGCCAACAATGCAAGTGTGTTGCCAGAGCCCACGGGTGGCTTTGAACACAGAGATGCCCCAGCTGTCGAAGAAAGACACGTGGATGTCAAAGGGCCCCCAGCAGATCCGTGGCAGAGTCAGGATCAAAATCGGCTCTCTCCATCCCAGCCCACTGACCTGACTTGGCCATCAGCATGCAAAGCTCAGCATGAGCTCCAGTAAAGCTGGAAAAGTTCTTTATGCAAAAAACTGTGGGTGATAAAAGTTCAAAGGAAGGCTGAAGCGATTAAAAAACAAAGGAAAAAAAGCCACTCTGCTCTGGTGAGTCTATGGAAACTAAGCCTTGTTCAGGAAGTCCCTGAACTCTGTATGGCTGGGGTACTGGAAGTAAGCATTACAATATGCTTGACCTGTTACATGCTTCCAAAGCCATCTGCTCTTGGCCACCTACAGAGAGGAGACACGGGAACCTTTGCTCTGAGTTGCAGAGTTCCTCTTCTAAAAATAATAATAATAATAAAGGTTGTGCAGACGAGTCTTCCTGCAGGCTGTTCTGTCGGATTTGGGTTTCCTCTTTTTTCCACTGAACTGGGTCAAATCTATCTGGAATATTGCACCAAGCGGGGCAGGAAATTTTTGTGATCTGTGTGTGCTGGGAGGCCCCTAGGAAGGACCTGTTGCTCTTGTGCAGAATGCTATGTGAGCACGGGGAGGACCTCAGTAGGGTTTCCTCCACTTTAGTGAAGGTATCTAAAAGTCAGATGTCTCATCTGAGCTGGTCTGCTTCTGGCCAGCAGAGAGAAGTCAGTGCTGGATGAGGACAGCGTCTGGGAGAGATTTTGACAGCTGGGTTTTCCCTCCATAAATATACAGGCTGGGGTGAGCAACTCAGGTGGAGCTACCCATCTTTTTGACACCTAGAGAGAGGAGAAGTACTGTAGGGTGAAGGACCACAGCCTTCCCATCTCCTCTCCCCTCTGGAGCAAAGCCCCGCAGAGTGAGGGTCAGGCTGTGGTGCACGTGCCTGTGCCACCCAGGTCCTGGTGCAGACACAAGGACCTGTTGTCATCTCACAGGAGCGAGATGTTGGCGTGGAGATAGTCAGTCTGGTACTGCCGGGGCTATCTGATGGGTTGCAGGATGACAAAAGAGGATGGGAAAACAGAAAGAAAAAAAGAATCGTTTTGTACTGAAGAGAGAGGATTTCCACCAGATACAAGATGTGGGATGTGTTTGTGGTCTGAGAGGCTGTGCCTTGCCTTTTTCCCTGCCATGGAACCTGCTCTGGACCTGCTCTGGTGGGCTGGAGCTGCAGGTCCCCACACCACTGCTTGGGGTGATTATGGGCACTTCTCCTTTAGCCATGTACCCGGTGCACAGCCAGGCTGCCCTCTGAGCTGGGTTCAGCCCGAGCTGCTAACTTTGTCGCAGTGTCTGGGCTGCCCACGGGAGTGTGGGAGCTTTTCTGTTTAAAGAAAGCACTTCATGGAGAGTTTGAAGGTGTAATTCAGCCAGAAACTGTAGCAGCCTCTGCAATCGTAGCACTCCCTCTGCTTCGTTCTCTTTCCTTGACCTCCCTGACCTCAAATGGCCCGTAGAGCAGATTGGTGCTCCTTCAGAAATATTTTATTGACTTCTTAGATATGCACTGAAGAGATTCTTGTGCACAGATCAGAATCCTGTCACCAGGCAATGATGTTGTGCCATCAGGGCAATACAATGACAAAGCCTCTGGGATGTCACCAGGAAAGTAAGAGACAGCATCTCTGTGGTGTTATGGTGTGGAGTGAAGAAGGGGGATTGCTGCCAAGGGATCCAGGGGATTCCCTCCTAATGCGGTCCCTTCCCCATGAGATTTATCACAGCTCCTTTATGTTAATAAGGGAAGACATCAGGAACCTGCAGGGCAGGGTGCAGGGAGGCTGTCAGTCCAGCTGAAAATGTGTTTTCCACCTCTCATCACTGGAGAGGGGTGTAAGAGCCTCAGAGCATCTCTCTGTCCTGCCTCCAGCAGGGCCTGGACCTTCCCCATGGGGCAGGTGTGAACAGGGAGGGGAGGACCAGGCAGAGGAACAGCCTCAGGTGGGGAGATCTCATCCCTCCCAGGGCCTCCTGTTCAAGTGCTCAGCCTCCCAACCACGTCCACCTCTGCAGGGAGAGTTGATGCGTTAGACGTGCCCTGTCCTTCATGCATTCACATCCCTTTGTGCACGAGAGGCAGGGAACTTGCCTGGGCTGCACCTCCCGAGTTAGACTTCCATCACGGCTGACCACAAGAGCAATTGTCTTATTTTCCATCAGTTCACAACCACGAGGTGAAGAAGAGCCCTCTCCAAGCCTTTGCTCCAGCCTTCTCAATGCCACAGCAGGATGTCTCCAAATGACATTGCCCTTGCCTTTGGAGCAGGCTCCAGACACTGGCAAGATCCAGGGTGAGGAGGAAAAGAGGTCGAAGCACAAACCTTGCCAAATTAAGCCTTTCCTATTGAGTCCACTATGAGACATTTTTGCTGAAGCTCTGCATGAACTTGAGACGAAAATATTCTATATTTGCTGAGCAGACTTGTTCCCCTGGTCCTTCCCAAATGCCAGCTACGCCGTGTGAGTGAGCACTGACCATGGGCTGCACACCCTGCGTACATGCACACGATACCCCTGGTAGCAGACCTGCTTTGGGTGATGGTAAATCGCCCTCTAAGTGCTTCGTGAGCAAATGAGGAATCCCACGGGTGCATGGATGACCATCGCTTTGTGATGGTTACACACCCATTGGGACAGCATTTGCCCCATTTCTTCCTGCAGTTGCCAGGGGCCATTTGCAGAGCCTGGTCTGTTTTTTTTTTTAAAAAGCATAGCATAGAAATATCACTGCTGCAAGGCCGATTTCATTTAGCGACCTGATGACTTTTTTCACAATAAAATAGTATGTTCTCTTTTCCTGCGAGGAGGCAGAAATATATGGTAGCAGGGCTGCCTTTGTTTCCCTCCCTTCTGGGTATCAGCAAATGAGTCTGTCTCTTTCCAGTCTTCTGCCTCTTAGGTGCTTTACACTATTAGATAAACCCACGGTAGAAGGAAAGGAAATTGAATTAAAAATTGATCCGCTCTACCTCTAGGGAGCTCTATGAAAGGCAGAGTCCCAACATTTCCTGGGTAGAGCGGGAGGAAGGAGAAATAATAACCCTTATAAAAGGAGGAAGAGAGGAGTGGGAGTATCGGACCGAAAAGATACTCAGGTTGCACTGCCTGTGTACTCTAGCAGCTAAACAGGCAGATGGTGGAAATCAGGTCCAGATTCAGAGGACGCAGATTTCCTCATGGATCACCTGCCTCTAGTGCAAGCGGAGGCTGGCCGCGCTCCCTGCCGTGCTCAGGCACCCAGCTCCCCCACGGCCCTGCTCCGCAGTGACATTATGTGCCTACCCAGAGAGTCACGACACGGAGTATGTATAAACACTCTGTAAAACACCACTAATAGAGTAAACACAGCGAAGATTACACAGAGTGATTCGGCTGGCCCGCGCTCGCTGTTTTGCAGGGCTCCGGTGATGCAAAGCAGCTGTCAGCGTGGTCACTGCCATGAACAACCCTCTCCCTTTAGCCAAGCCGTGCACTTGGGTCTGGGCATATTGGGAGTCTGCGGCACTGATTGCACCCTGGATGCACGTAGATGTACGCGGGACGCTGAAGGATGTCTTCAAGATCTAGGCATGCTGTGCAAGTGCCTGGCAGCCAGGGGCTGTGAATAAGAAACCCATTGAACCGAAGCCAGCTGTGGAGAATGTAATTACACAGTTAAACTCGGAGGCCACTGACAGTTACATAACAAAGGAAACCCGTCCTGGCTGGAGGCAAATCGCTTTTGTTCTGCTTGAGAAAGGAAGGTTTTGTTGACAGCCCAGATATCTGCTTTCGGACAGGAACACTTGGAAAGAGCCACCCGGGTAAATAACAACTTCTTACTCCATTAGATAGCTCTTCCCAGGGTAAATAAAAACTTCTTGCTCCATTAGATAGCTCTTCCCAGGCCGAAGGGCTTCCCTGTCCTGAGGATGGCCATTCTGGGTTGGGCCATTAAAACTGCAAGTCAGCTCATCCTGTCCTCAAGTCATCACCATCCTCTGTGGAAAAAACCTTCCAGGAGCACATCAAAAATGCAGTGATTCATTTAGGACATGCTGTTTGCTTCCTCCCCTCCTTCCCAGAAAGGCAGATGCGTGCAGAGGGGGTTGTCTCAGGGTTTCTGAATATTCTGCTCAGGTTTATTTAATTCACCCACTGTTGGGAGGGTGCCAAGAAGGCAGACAAAAATAAACAGGTCTTGGGTATGGAGGGGAAGGTGGAGGTGGTGGGCTAAGTGGTCTTTGGGAAAATCACGGCACCTCTGAAGTGTTGGAAGGAGAGGTCTGCTGGGAAGGGCCGTGTCCACATTCTTAATTTAGTGCAGAATGAGCTCTGTTGTAACTGCTCTGGCGAGGTGCTTGAGCTATTTGAGAAAGTCTCAGCGACAGTCTCTCCCTTTACGAGGCCGTCTGCTCCCCTGTCCTACTGTCCTCTGTTAGAAATCTGACATTTAACAAGATTCCCTTTGCTGTAATCTAAGGTCATTACCTCCTATCCCTGAGGGACATGAGGAGCATTTTTTCTCTTCCGTCCACTGTGAAGAAGCCTTTTATCTATTGAAGGCTGTAATCATGTGTCCCCTTGATCTTCTCTAGACTAGACGTCTTCTCTCCTCAGCCTCATGGATCATGAGGTCTTGGTTGCTGTTGGACCACCTCGGGACAGAGCCGGGTGTCTCCATGGATGACCTTTGCACTTGCTCTGAGTTTTATGGCTACCAAAGAATGCTGCTATTATTATGTCTGCAGCCAAATTGAAAGATTTCTCCCATATCCAGGATGGAGGACATGGAGCCTTCAGAAAGAAGGGATCAGTTTCAACCTTGAATCAAGACAGGCAGCCTAAAAAGTGTAGGACCTGTGATTTTCCAGTCTTTGGTGCCTAGGACATGCCTCACCATTTTCTTGCCATGTTCTGATTGAGACTGTGGGGTGTCATTCAGGTACTGGAGGGGTTTCTCCAAGATATAGATATGCTGTACCTAGTCTGGAAGATGCAGACGGTGAACAAGAAACCCACTGACCTCGGGGCTGCTGCAGTAGCTTTATGGCACTTCATGGGCCTGCGGAAACCCAGGCAAGAAGTGGCAATGAGTCATTACCTGCTGGAGTGGGACAAAGTCTCCTCCAGCCAATGTATGAGAAAACATTATTCCTGGATTCTGTTATCTAAGAGAGACGAGACTGCAGAGAAACAATGAACCAAAGGGTTGTTTATGGAAGATGCCTAACCTATGAGTCACCAATCTTCTAATATATACTAAACAACTTGATTGGAGCTGTGCTGACAGGTCCTTGCTAAGCAGTCCCAGGCAAAGCACATCCTCATGGCTTGAGAAACTCTCAGAAGTCCACTGGGTCTTTGCAGGGAGGCAGAAGGATGATATTTAACAGCACTTGGCAGTGCTTGGTTGCAAACACTGTGGAGTGACAACGTGGGACATAGCAAAAGTTACTTCTTGGCAGACATGAGACGCTCCTTACACAACATGCAGTTAATTCATGGGATTCATTGCTTGCAAGGACTGAAGGTGTAGCTGGGCAAGAGATTCTCATGGAGCAGCAATCCCAAGCTCATGAGTTCAGTGTGCCAGTGGAGTGGACCAGCCTTTGACTCCTTCTTCTGTAGGAAAAGCATTTTTTCTACTTTAAAGACTTTGGGAATTTGCTGGAGCCTTTGAACCCTCATGACTACATCACATTAAACGCTCTGCTTTGTTGCCTGGGAATTGGCAGGTCTCTGGCCTCTGCCTGAAGGAGCTGCAAAACTATTCTTGGTTATGATATCCTTGATCTACCCTTGTGATACTCTCTAACATCCTGCCTTTGATTCAGGCAAAAGCCACCTGCTTTAGATAAAGGCAGAAGAAATTTTGTAATATACAGCTATTCAATAGTCTTCCATTGGAAGAAACTTCTTCTTGGCCTTTATTTTGGCTAACATTTTGTGCAGAGGAGACTGGCTTATATCCCAAAGCATCACAGTGTATATCATTTCCCAAAGAGGTTATCAATGCCATATATTAATGGTACTCTTACCCATTTTTAAGCTCAGATTTCAATCCTTTTTCATTGCTGCCTAGATGAAATGTAGATTGGCAAGGAAATTTATATATATTTATATATATATATACACATTATATATACTAGATACCAGGAGGGAGGGATATTTTACCCAAAGGTTACCATAGCCTACCTTTCCTAAAAGTTCAAAAGTTCCATTGACTTTTTTCATGACAAATGGAAGAGACAGGAGACAGTTTTGGAGAAAACACTGCCAGGCTGCACAAACCCAGCCTATCCTGCTCAGTTGACCAGGAGTCTGAAACAATATCCATGAGCACTCAGAGGCAGGGAGAGAGGGAAGATAGTTATTTCAGGGAGGCTGCTGAAACCACAAAGCTGTTGTGCACAGTTCCTGTTGTAATGATCTCTCAAATCCATTAACTGTGATGCTTCTCACCCCTCCCAGTGTTGATTTTCAGTGGAGACAGCGAGAAAGCAGAAAGCTTCTCTGGCCAGACTCCATCCTCCACGTGGGTGAGCAGACACTGGGGAACACAAGCCCCCATCCTCATTTCACCCTCTGACCCCCCACAAGTGCTCTGCTGGTTTTAAGCCCTTTTGAACAGGAGCTGGCATAGAGTGTCGATAAGGTATGCATCTCTGTATCCTTCCTCCTTGTCACCCTAAAGAGCCTTCATAACTGAAAGGAAAGCTCCTTCTGAAATGACACACGAGATTCACACAATATATTTTGGAGGGAGAGGACAGGAAGATGTTATTTTTGGCTGCTTGCCTACAGCAAAACTAGCCACCACTCTAAAGCCAATAGATCTGTATTAGTGACTCCTGTGGGAGGCACAGGCTAGAGATTTACATCACTATTTGTAGGACAAACACAATCTGAAGCCACAGTTAAGAGTCTGTTACTGTTATGCTTATCTTTATGAAGGCTTACAGCAAAACAGATCTCTCCTCCGAGGAACGTATGGCCCAGGGCCCAGAAATTAGGGTGTAAAGTTGTTTTGTTGATAATAACTTAGATTGCAGTTAGTACCTCGACGCTTCGAAAGCCAAGCCTAAAAGAACAAGTTGGACAAAGGATAGAAGAAACAACAACAACAAAAAAAAACGAGCTTCTCCAAGACATCCTGGAGTGACTGAAAGAAACAGATATAGCACACAGGTTATTTTGGTGCCGAGCCATTTCCATCCTCAGCCACCTGAAGGTTAAGCCTCTAGCCTAGCATATGTTGTTCAAGGCTCTTCCTGTAGACCGCAAAGAAAAGCAGCAACAAACAGCAGGTGATACAAACTGCCTTACAAGGATGAGAAGAGGTTTCTGATGGAGCTAGTTGGCTCTCTCCGCTGGCTATAGAAGAAACAACAACATATTGTAGAAATCTACATAAAATGAGATTAATCCCATCAGCTGGGCTGTGGTTCAGCTGAGGCCAGATGTGGACCCTGTATCAAAACTGCCTCTTAACTGTAGACTTTTGTAATGGTAGACGGGGTTTTAATCTCTCTTTACAAACCTCTCATGAGCATCCATGGCTGCCAGTGAAGCTGGGGAGTACAGACTCAAAAAAAGGGAGGTAGAGCCTGAAACAGCGGGTGCTATTTGTATTCCAGATGTTTCAGAAGAGGATGACAATTCGTGGCTTCAGCCATTCTTCAGCATTACATGAAAATGCAATGAGATGTCAAGGACAAGGACTTGCCATGATTTTCTCAGAAGTCCCTGCTCAAGTGGATGTTTTCCTTCTGGTCTTTGGAATTAGTAGGTTTATTTACAATCAGATAATCAGATAAATGGTTGTTTTAGTGTTTTTTTTTTTTTTTTCTCTCCAACAAAATCATCTTTTAAAATTCAATTTAAAAGACAGAGTTTGATTTGGAGCTTGGTATTCTGGCCAGAAATCAAGGATGAAAATTCTCAGCCTCACTGCAGTCTTGGTGGGATTTTTACTAGGAACTGCTGCTCGCACTACTGCAACAGCTTCAGGTTTAGACTGGGAACGGGAACTGTCCAGAACTTGCTACAGTCTATTCACAGGGGCCAAAATCCACCACACGTACCTGAGCTGTCCTAGAGTGAGCCCCTCCAGCTTAGTCAACAGAGAAAGACAGACTCTGCTTGTGAACAGGGATGCACCCTTTCCAGGCCTCTGTCTTGTTCCACTGACCACAGAGAGGAAAATCCCAAACTGTGCCTTGCCAGAGGCCGTTTAGTTGCACACAACAAGGTGTTGAGCTCATACTGATGTCCTACAGTAGCTCACTTGGCATCCAGCTGCTGCTCCTTGGCTTTCTGCTGGTCCTGTGCCACATCTACCTGCCCTGGGCAGGTATCTCAGACACCCTTGGGACCTCTAGATAAACACTACCAAGAGGAAACAGGAATACTCCGAGGAGAAAGCAGCTTCCCAGCTACCACCCTGGGAGATGCTCACACAGCTACGTGCAATACCTGTGCTCACTTAGTCCACGACCGTCTGTGCATTCCCCAGCACTCGCTTGGTAGCTCTGGGGTTCTTACTGTGACTGCCATCTTTTAGTCATATTCAGTACTCTTTAAAAAAATAAAAATAATTTAAAAAATCATTTCCAGAATGCAGGGTTTTGCTCTTTGCCAAGGTGCATTTCCCAAATCAAAACATGGAAACTTCAGCTTCAAGATCTCCCAGCTCTGAAAACCACAAATGCAACAACAACAACAAAAAAGAGATCATCCCGAAACACACCACAAATTAAACCAATTTTCTTCTGAGGCATTTGCAGAACACCTGCTCATGTACAAACAAAGCAGACAGCAGTAATCCCCAGAGGAGTGAAAATCCAAATTTTTATTTTCTTTTATTTTGCCCTGATGCTTTTCTCCACCACACAGGGTCTGGCTAGATGATGGAAGTAAAAACCAGTAAATGAGCTTTCCCTTTTGGTAAACCCCCAGACTCATTCGAGGTCTACTTTGTCTTCTCCTTGCAGACGATGACTTACTGAAAGACACACAGGAAGGAGATAATAGTATATTTAATGGAATATTTAATAGTATAATCCCCTATCCTTCAAAACCATTGGGTGGCTAGCCGTGCAGCAGGACTGCAAGTTCTCATTGCTTTATCTGATGTTTTTTTAAGTCTGGTTTTCTTTCAGCCTGAACTTCTGGAGTCGTGTTGCGGGACACAGCTTGCACTTCAAATGAAAGCAAGCATTTACCCTGCATGGCAGCAAAGAGAAGCTGGAGTTGATTATCTCCGGAGTGCCAGAATAAGAGGAGTAAAGGGAAAAGAAATATCAAAGTTCCCCTTTTTGAAAATCTCATGAATTTTGGGAATATTGTGCACCTCTAATAGTTCAGATGGGTTCCTAAAGCACCGGCTGCTACCTGCAGCTCTCTTTCATTACAAGTAGCTAGAGATGTGCCTTGCACCACAGAGTCTGAAGAGAATTTTTCTGCACGGTAGAGGGGAAAAGACTTACGAGGCCAATTGTTGGCATCAAGCAGCAACATAAATTCAGAGCATGCAGCACTCATGGAAACCAGGAAGCTTTTGAGAACATCCTGCTGATGCCTCTAACCACGACTCCACAAACACAATAATATTATTGTCTAAGAAACAGGGAGGATGGCCTAGAGCCCACCCTGGTTAAAAGATGCAACAATAAAACTACGAGAACAGAAATAGGTAATGAACAACAACAACAAAAGAACAAAAAAAAAAAAAAAGAGGAAAGTTTGCTTTTAGAAGGATGCAGTGCTGAGCCAACAGGCTTGGACTTTGCCTTGGTAGGGCTGCCTGACCTGCTGTTTGGACCTCCTGGACCACAGGCAGAAGTAGCTTGTGTCAGTCAGCACTGCTGGTGTCTGGCAGATGGATGTGGGGTCTCCGGAGAGCTGTTCTGCCTCTCTCCTACCCAGGGTTTCAGCAGATATCCAGTAGATATCCAGTAGATTCAGTAGATATCCACAGGACTGCGAGCTTGCCCTCTGGGCTCGCCCAGCCGTAGGACAGAAATCAGCCATGTCATGGTGACTTATCTGCTCCCCTTCAGGTGTGTGGTGGAGCACCTCTCTTCTTGCTGGATCTTTGCCTCCTACAGAGGAAATCTGGACTCCCTCCCTCCCTTGGAGATGGAGGGGTGGCCTCCAAAAGTAGCTGAGATCCATCTCATCTGACTACCAATCAGGCCTGGCAGCATCTTGCTTAGTTGCCCCATGTTTGCAGTAGGGACTCTTGCCTCTCTCCAGACAGCAGAGAGACAAACACACCTTTGCATAGCCAAAACATCCCCACAGATGCCTCAGAGCATGCTTAGGTGGTGGGCGCAAGCACAGACCCCTCTCTCCTTACACCCTCTACTTCCCTACTGCTGTGTGTTTGCAGCGTGGTGTTCTGGCCCCTTTCCCACCCTGGGATGGCCTGAGCTGGAGATGTCTGGGCCAAACCTTCTACAGAAGCTCTCCTGCTTTTGTTCTCAGGGGTGGGAGGGTGGGAATTCTGCAGCAGGGGACCACAGAATGCTTCTCTGAGGGCAGTCCCCAGATGCAGTCACACTTTGGCTGGTCCCCCATCAATGCATGACTTCCATAGCAAAAGATCTTCTCCCACCCTGTGAGCTCACCTACGGTGTCCTGTCATGCACGGGGAGAAACCAGCATGGAAAGCTCTGCAAAGGAACCTTAACCCCTGACAGCTCCCTGAGGACTTTATAGCACCTGAAAGGCAGAGGCAGCAGGGTGCCCCTTTCACACAGCCCCCTCCTGGGGAAGCAAAGCAGCCTGGCTCACAGGGATGATGAAGGGGCCTTGTCTCCTCTGCCCTCACCTTCCCAGGAACAGGAATCTCATTGATTTCTCTCCCAAGCTCCCTGCCCAGCCATATGGCCCTGCCTTCCCTGCCTTCCACTTCGCAGGCTCTCATACCCCTAATTTCTTGCCAGCGCTTGTGGGAAGAGATGTGCAGCAAGCTCCTGCACAGAGGGTGGAAAAAGGAAAGGCAAAGGATCAACAGGCAGGTTATAAAGCAGGAAGCCCTCTCTGCTTGCACGCATGCTGGCAAAGGGACCACAAAACCCATGGAGAAGGTCTCTTTTCTTTTTCTTTCTTTCTTTCTTTCTTTCTTTCTTTCTTTCTTTCTTTCTTTCTTTCTTTCTTTCTTTCTTTCTTTCTTTCTTTCTTTCTTTCTTTCTTTC